>CM019065.1:312176487-312588648 GCA_009667805.1 Leptobrachium leishanense
GGTTGAACTTCTATGCTGAAAGCGGTAACCCCGAACCACACTCGGGCTGGATACATACCTGTACCTGCGCTCCCTCGCTGTCCTCCCGAAATCGCATTCTCCTCTGTGCGATCGCGTCGTCCTGCTTCCTGGTTCCCTTCTCGTGAGAAGGGAACCAGGAAGCAGGACGCCGCGATCGCACAGAGGTGACTGCAGGGGACAGCGAGGGAGCGCCGGGACAGGTTTTATGAACTGTGCATTATGGACATGCAGTGTGTATAATCTTGCTAACCGGTGGGCTGATGTTCACTGGCGCTGCGTTGTTTTTCTGTATATTTTTATTATAGTTGTGTTTTTCCTTGGTACAAAAAAAAGTGATAACAAAATAATTTACATCGTGAGACTTATATAACCTAAGAAAATATACAATATTTAAGCCATGATGGGAATGTGCTTTGTTTTTTAATGGAACTTATTTTTTTTTTAGGATCACTTACAATTTGATCATCCTCACCTCCCATTTATCAGTTTAATCATAAAAGGTAAATAAATATATGTATTGAATTTCCTAATGCAGAACTGGATTTTCAATTGTATTAATTTATTACTTCATCATTTATTCATTCAGCCATCATTTACTTATTTACTTTGCTGTTCTTTCCTCCTATTTTCTCTACTTTTTTCTGATTTCTTTTTTCTTCATTATTTTATAAGCCTTCCCAGTTATTGATAATATTCCATCATGCAGTCATTATTTTTTTATATCAGATTTAAATAAAGGTATCCCTGAGCCATGGCTGTTTACTTGTTCTGCATTTTCGCTATTATAATTATTTTTTTCCCGTAACTGCATATTAGCAATACATCATGTACATTTGTCTTCATACTCTTTATTCAGCCTTTTATGACTAATATGCCTTTTAGTTACCTGGCCAAAATGTACAATTAAAGCAAACAACAATTCATTTTGAAATAAAAAGTCTCTTCAAACCAGTAATTGAAGCATTAGGGTCTGGAAAAGTAGACTTTCAAGACAACATGTGAACTTTTTTTTTACTATGTAGCTCAAGTAACCTCTGCACTGTTTTTTTGAATCCCTTCTACAGGTAGGAGATCCTGGGGAGGGGGGGGGCTGAAAACACATGACAAGACCTCTCCTGCCTTTAGCAGGTAGAGCAAGGCCCCAGGAGAATGAGTAGCAGCTACACGTAAAGAGAGAGCGCCTGAAGCTTGACAGCTAAGGCCCGTGAAACGATTGCCGGCGGCCGCGAGCTTCCTACCAGAACGGCCGCTGACAGGAAGTGCAGCCACTCGGCTGGGATCTAACAACCAGCCGCGAGATCACGGCAGGCTGTTTCATCGATCCCAGGCGAGCGGCTGCACTTCCTTTCAGCGGCCGTTCTGGTTGGAAGCTCGCAGCCGCCGGTAAAGTGCGGCGCCATGAGAGGTGAGCTGGGGCACTATCTATGAGACCTGGGGGCATATCAATGAGACCTGGGGGTAATATCCATGAGACCTGGGGGCACTATCCATGAGACCTGGGGGCACTATCCATGAGACCTGGGGGCAATATCCATGAGACCTGGGGGCACTATCCATGAGACCTGGGGGTACTATCTGGGGGCACTATCCATGAGACATGGGGGCATGAGACCTGCCCAATTGCATATACCTATTTACTTATACCGATCTACCCAGTTTATATGTACCTATCTGCCCAGCCATATCTACATAGTGGCCCAGCTGTTTCTATATAGTGTTTTGTTATATTCTGCACCCAAGTGCCTCTGCCACAACCTACCTCTGTTTTGAACTCATAAGTTAATTATTAATGAAGTTGAGTCCTGAGTCTGCAATCCTGTTCCCTAGCCCAGGTGTCTTGTCTAAATATTAATTTACAATCATATTGGCAACTCTTGTGTTCATCAAAGTCCCCGTCATTCATTATGTTTGTAAGTATGTGTGTTGCAATACTTTTAGCCTGTTCACTGTCTACCTGAATAGAATCTCAAACTTTGTTTAGGGTTATTCAGAGAGAGCCGATCTGGCCCTGAAATGGCAGTGAATAGGGAATTTCCCTGTACGGTGCCATTTCGGGGCCATTTGGCTATTCAGGGAGCAGGCAGTTCATCACATTTTGGCAAACTGCCAGCAAATACGGTGCCTGTTTGACGGCAGTGAAATCCCCCCTAGAGAAGCAATGGTTCATCTATTCAGAGAACAACTAACAGCAGTGAAAAGTTGCCGAAATGCCCTGCTGTTCGCTGGTTTCATTCAGCAGGTTTATTCAGGCGAACCCCATAGGCTTCAATGTTAAAAATATTCCTGTTTTTAGCCAATAGCTAATAAACCATTTATTATTTTAATCTGCAGTAAAAAGTCTCTTATTTATTGATTTTTTTTCAGGATTTTTTCGACAAAATTGTTTTTGTTCTTTTTTTAATAGCGGATTTTCTTTTTTTTCTGTTGATTTTTGGCAGGTGTTTGGCAGTTTTGCAACGGATTTTCTTGTCCGTTTCCTGCAATCCGGGGACCCTGCAGTGAATGCTGAATCCACAGTAGGGTCAGTAAATTAGATTCCCCTGAAGTGCAGGGAAGAGAGAGCCCCGATATTTTTGGCGGCATTTCGGCACTCTCTGAATAACCCCCGTTGTTTCCAAAAAAGGGCTTTGTTATCAGATCCTGATTTTGATGGAGGGAAACTGTATTACCGTGGTCGGGTGGTGAAGGAGTTAACCTAGGAATCAATTACCGGACACATCTGTTGCACTTGAAATCCTGGCACGAGAAACAAAAACTCCAAAAAAATGTTCACCAATTGTAAATTCCTCATAGCACACTCATCACTGCGCAGTGTTAAGATGAAGGCAGACTTTATAAAACCATTTTTAATTGAATAATCTTCGGCTTAGAAGAATTAGATTAACCTTATTATTGGCTTTCCTAAAGATAAATATAATTTGTCACTGGTACCCTTTTCATCCTTCCGTGTGTTCTGCTTCAATCCACTTTAGAAAGGCAAATAAAAAGTACAGTTTTAATGTGAGGACTTATCGCTGAAGATGGTTAAGTGTGTGATAAATATTGCACTTTCTGCTTTATGATATTATATTTCACCTTTCAATGAACCGTGGAAATATGAAGGAGGGAGAATAATGGCCTCCTAAAACCCCGCAGTAGGAGCACCAGCAGCTTATATTGCTATACACTGTAAATGCAAGCTATTTTAAAAATATGCTTTTCGCTGATAAGAAAAACGATACGGAGTGTTTGGCTTGGCCTCATCTGGTGCTAATGTAATATAAGGACCATTGAACTAAAATCAAATTCTAATAAGCGTATTTGGAACAGAAAACAAAGACATTGCATTTTTATCCATGATGATAATATAATCCTCAATGCCCAGAGTGGTACAAATCGAATCAAATGAGGACGAACGACAACTACAAAGTGTATATATTAGGAAATAGAGATAAACGGCCTGGCCAAGAGTAAATTACTTAAGAGACATTTGATTCTTCCATCATACAGCCGTGAAAGTATTTCCATATGTCTGCGTACATGGAGATAATTCCTAAGCCATACATCAGCACGATACACTGTGTGCGTCTGTCATTATTTCCTTTAAAAGTGTAAACAGAACTGTCAGCTATTAAACAGCATATTTATATCCAATTACAGACCTGTGTCAAGTTTATGAATTAGTTGTTGGCTGATGCGTTGCAGAGTGTGGAAAATTCATTTTGACGCACTGCAGAGCTGTATATGGTGCAGTGCATCAGACCGATGTATTCTTTGCAGTGATGGATAGGCCACACGCTTCCTTTGCCTTTACGTGATAAAAAGGTTATAACTGTAACACAACTGTGAGGTGATCTGTTTAGTTTTTGAGGTATGCAAAAGGTTGCAGATTCTTTTGCTACCGTCAAAAGACTTTAAACGAGATGAATCTTATGCCCCCCCCAAGGGAATACTAATAGGGTTATTCAGAGAGAGACGATCTGGCCCCGAAATGTCACCGAACGGGGAATTTCTCCATATGGTGCTATTTCGGGGCCATTCGACTATTCAAATTTTGGTGAACTGCCAGCAAGAACGGTGCCTGTTCGAAGGCAGTGAAATCTCGCATAGAGAAGCAATGGTTAATCTATTCAGAGAACACCGAACAGCAGTGAAAAGTTGCCGAAATACCCTGCTGTTCCGTGGTTTCAATTGGCAGATTTATTCAGGCGAATCCCATAGGCGTCAAGGTTAAAAATATTCCCATTTTTATCCAATATCTAATAAAATGTTTATTATTTTAATCTACTGTAAAAAAGTCTCTTTATTTATAGATTTTTTTTTAGGATCTTTTAGGCATTTTTCAGGATTTTTTTGGGAAAGAAATTTACGTCTTTTTTTAAAAGCGTTGTTTTTTTTTTTTTCTGTAACAGACCTTTTTATTATCATTCATCGGACCTTATATGCAAATTCCAAGCATTTTTGTTCAGTAGTTTTTTTTTTGCAAACAGCGTTTAAATTTTCGATCATACTGTTTTTTTTTTTTTTAACCCGTCCATCACCTTGTCAGCTGCATTTGGCGGCCCTCCGGTGGGTTTGCGGCAGATGTTCGGCGGGTTGGCTGCGGCGGGCGAAGGGTTTGTGGCGGGCCAATTCCCTGCACTTTGGGGACGCTGAATTCACTGCGGGGTGGGGAAATTTGATGCCCCGAAGTGTGGCGACGTGCGGGGAATAAGAGAGCAACAAAATGTCGGTGACATTTCGGTGCTCTCTGAATAACCCCCTAAGAGATTGGACAAGAATGCAAAAACAAATGGGATCCTATTTTGACCACTTTGCAAATCTAAGTTTCTTAAGTAAATGCTTCAGCTCTGCAGGGAGGATTATGCAGAATCCCTGTGAGTAAGTAGTCTTACGTGCCTCGTCATCCAGGAATCCTAGAATCAAGGGCATTCTCACTCATTAAGTGAAAACAATACTATGATTTATTCCATATGATTGCTTGCTTACTCTTCACTAGGCAGATGGAAAAGTTGCTTTCCTTCTTTAGTTTTTTCATCACTATGGTGTTTGCTCCTAGGTACTTAGTTTTCAGACTGGAAAGAAAGTCATGGAATCAGTGTAAAGCAAGATCCGAGGCAGGATGGTGAGGTTTGTTTGGAGGGTGATATAACCAAGGATTTCTAAGTACCATCCACATACATTTTGGTAACCAGCTGTTTCTTATGTCCTATTAAATAGTATGTTGACCAAGAAAATTGTCTTCACTTTCATCCACTCTTGGTTTTTTGCAAAGAGCATGCTTGAACTCATCTTAACATTTTCTTTAGCAAGCAATTTTCTAAAACAACCATAGGTAGGACCAGAAGTTCTTAGTATTTCCAATATAATCCTTTAAATTACCTTTTAACAATGTAACCAGCACTCATACGAACACACGCACAAACATACATACACACCCCACTGTACATCTCTATCATTATAATTGTAGTGCATTGAGACTTTATGCACTGTATTTGAGACACAGAGGGCTCCTTCTGCTGGTCAATCGCAGTATGGCACGGTGTCTGCCTCAAGTCCCTGAAAGGAGTCTTGACAGTTTCAGCTCATCAGCTAATATGCCCGATGTACTGTAACTATCAGAACGTATTCCGGAACCCGTTTGCAAGTGAAATTGTTGTGCAATACTCCAGTATAAGGAGTTGTGGTTGAACTTGGAATAGTAGCAGAGCTTTTACCGTTTGCTTTTGGAATCGTAAGAGTTGACGGCTTACTTGAAAATGCTAAAGATGCGAAAGGAATTGAGTCTATATTATTTGCAATAATGGGATTTATGTTTCATGTCTAACAAAAATGTGAGAAATCCTACTGTAATACCATCAGACTAGAGCCTCAATTCGAACCTACAGCTGAACTCAGCACCCTTTTGGCCGCATTGTGACCATTTTTTGGTACAGGAGATTCAAATTCGGGCATAAACCAATAACCATTCTGATCAAATATCGGCACTCGTGGCTACACTTTTCAATGGGAATATTTCCTTTATTGATTCAAGTTGAGTTTATTGGTGTATGATTTTCAAGAATTATTAAATGCGGAAAGGTGTTAAAGGAACACTCTTCTAATCCTGGCCACTATATATTTTTGAAGTGATCAGGAATGGGAGAAGTGCCTCTTTCCCCCTCCCATCCCCCCAATATGGTGAAATCATGGGGTGAAGTGGAGGAGTTTCCACTAACCCACCTAGCGTCCCAAGCAGTCTGAATTTTTTGAATTTCCAGGTTGCCGGTTACTGGATTGGTCACCAGTGACGTCAGCTCACAGAGAGCGTGCCGGCATCAATCCAAGACCAATCAGAGTAGCGATTGGTATCAAAGAGGCAGTTGATAGATCAGATTGGCGCATGAGCGCAGCTCCGATCCATCCTTCTACCAGGCGCTTCAGAACTTGTATACGTAAAGTGCTGTCAGGTGTAGGTACCGGGTGAGTATCAGTTTGGCAGGGTTCTGAATCCAGGATGCAGCGGTGCAGAAGTCCACGGATGTGTGGAGAGCGGTGGATATAAGTGTGCAGGCAACTAAACAGGCCGGAGCTGAGGGATCGGACCCATAGAGGGCTGACTAGGCAGAGGATAATGAGACATTGATTAGACTGACCAAAACAGAAACCTGTAGACATATTGGATACAGAGCAACTGACTGAAGGTTATAGAAACTCTGAAAGGCTGGGGAATACTGCAAGGCTGGGGTTCACAATAAGGTAGGAGAGCCACAACACATAAGTCTTCTCTCTGAGGTTTGGAGGATGAAAGTAGGTATGACTTTTTATTAGACTAAGCCAGTGGTAATAGCCATGTGATCTGAGGTTGGGAAAAAAGGACTAGTGCATTCACGGCTGGAACGGCAATACTAGGCTGCCCCAAAACCTGAAATGCATAGACTGGTCAGAAGTTGTCATATAGGGGTTCAGTCAGGGTCCAGATTGCCTTTAGCCTTCCTACAGTGCCGGCGGCATGATCCGTCACAAGTGTGCATGCCTTGCGTTGCATAATTTGCAGCTCCTATTTTATGTAAGTTGCATAGGAGTGCAAATTGTGTTAGGAGGCTTCAGGGAGGTCTGGCTGTCCCTGAGCTGAAGACAAGGAGCTGTGGGTGGTCAGGGACAAAAATTAAAAAAAAGTCTGCAGCCTCTGATGGATTATTTAAAGGCACAAAATAGGAATGATATTTTTTGGAGAATATCAATTTAATAAACAGCTCTTCAGATGCTTGAAGCACAATTTAATATTTGGTCCAGCTCTTGCTATACAGAGATGGCGAGAGGTGCGTTTTAATCTTAATTCCCGGACATGCATGTTTTCTTGTAAATCCCGTAAATGCGCGATTTTACTGTAAATCCGTGACAGAAATGCGGGTCTGACTGTAAATCCAGGATGTGCACGTTTTAACTGTAACAGTGCAAATATTAAAGTAGGGACTTGCCGGTTATAACTATAACTGTACAAAATTAATTTACGGACTTGCTTGTTCTAACTATAACAGTGAAACCTCTGTTTACAGACTTGCACATTTTAACTGTAACTGAAATCTCAACGTACAGACTTGCGCATTATAATGACAGCATAAAAAGAATCAATGCACGGACTTGTCGCATTTAAAATTTACAGTACGGAGTTTTGCGATTTTTACTATAAATGCGGATCCTAATTAGTGGTCCTTTGCTAAAAGCCTCATGGCTTCCATTCATACCTCAAAATAGACTTCCTAGCTTTAAGGCAGTTCGGAGAATGGTGTAAGCCACACTTCACATTCTAGAATATCCAAGGCTCTTCTCAATACTTGAATTTCCTTTCCCAACCATAAATAGTACGTTGGATTATTAATTGATGCAGTCTGCTGGCATTTTGCTGCCAGGGAACAACTAGACGTAGAAAGAAATTAGATGTGAAATGTAGATGCAAATACAAAAGACTGTGTTCTGGACCTTTTGTCTCGAATCTGGTTCAGAGACTGCTTGAGGTCAGCTAATCTCTCGGTCTACTTTTGTTGTCTCATTACAAATAAATAAACTGGCAACTGTGCCAAAAGAGAATGATTATCGGCATTCATTTTCTACCAAGGTTCTAAAACCTGCAGCTGTAATGATGTCTCGCACTCGCACACTATTCTATAAATATTTTAGTTGTTGATTGGTGGGTATAAAATTCAAGATAAAACCTTGAATACAAGAACAGACCAAGGTGTACATTTGTTTTATGTGTCTGATTGCTAGCACCCATCATTTTACCATGCTTTGCTGAGGCCTCTACTGCTGTAAAGACAGTAAGATTAAACTATCTCTAGAAATTTGTGATTATGGCCCAGCATATCAGTGCGGAAGTATCCCACTATATGCCAGTATGAAATGAGACCCACGTATATTGCTCTCCTTTAAGCATGGAGAACTGTTCCAAAAGGCATGACTCGTGGCAATGCAATCTGGGAGAAAAAAAAGCTTGTCCACGCATTTCACAAATTCCACTCAGTTCAATGTGTGTAATAAAAATGTAATTGGACACATAACAGTTCCTTTATGATAGAAGTAAATGTGGTTTTAACGTTTCACACACCAGTTTATTATCAAAGCTTTAGATTTCTTACAAACATCTTTCTCCCATCTCCAACATCAAACATTAGAGTGTTACATTTACTAATTCCTTTCAATATCTGACTTTATCTCCCAGTTTATCAGGATGTGATTTTGTAAAAGAATGAAGGACAAGGGGATTACAAAGTTGGTACTAACTTAACCAGAGCTGTTGTAAACGTACAGTAACAACTCCATAGACTGAGGGCCACATTACAGTCCTATCGCTAATGTTAGCACTCACCTGAGTGAGCGTTAACGTTAGCCCTGGTGGCCCTAGTGTGGGAGCACCATATTACAATCAAACACTAACGGGTTAAAAAACCCGTTACCGATTGGAATCTTGCATTTTTCAGCGCGAGGTTACTGTACTTTGCGCTCCCTATGCTTAACATGGGGAGCGTAAAGTGTTAATAAGCATTAGTATTACAATATACTAACCCTAATTACCGTCCGGCTGTGGTTAACCTGAAAGTTAGCACCAGGTCCTGGCTGTGGTTAACAGATTCCACTGCTGCAGAATCCAACCGCCTCCTCCTCCTCTCCCCCAGTCTCTCTCTGCGGATCACTTCACAGACCTTCCAGATCTCATGAGGCTAGATCCGGCAGGGCGAGTGACCGGCAGTGTCTGTCTCAATGGAGTCCTGTGGACTCCATCGAGTGGATGCTCGCGGCGGCACTTTAACGCCGCATTACGATGCAGGCAGCTTTTCTAGTGCCTGCATCGTAATATCACACTGAAACGTGGACGAAAAGGAGAAACCTGCAGAAGCAGTTTTTTCTCCCTAGCATCCCCGTTTTAGTGTGAAGGATGTAATGTGGCCCTATAATGGCTCTGGTAAATTTACAACAGCTCTGGTTAAGTTAGCACAAACTTTGTAATATGGCCCAAGATGTGGGGCAGCCAACTCACCTATCAATGCCACTCTCTACACACCCTCCCACATTCAGTTAACTCTTTTCTCCAACTGCAGTCATACCTTAACTCCTTTACAGTAGCTATAGCTTCCAAAGACCTCTCACTCCCTTCAAGAAGGTTTGTTAGATGGGCCTAACGCTGGCATATGGGATTTCCACCATGTATGGATTACTACAGTCCCAAGATACTAGCTCTTCGATATTCTGTGATGCCTGGGAGAAGAACTAGGATAAGACATTTACGGATGAACATTTGAGTAAGATCCTTACTCTGCCGAGTCAGGGTGAAAGAACGACTATATACAGTCAGGTCCAGAAATATTGGGACATCAACACAATTCTAACATCTTTGGCTCTATACACCACCACAATGGAATGAATGAAACAAACACAATGTGCTTTAACTGCAGACTGTCAGCTTTAATTTGAGGGTATGTACATCCAACTCAGGTGAACGGTGTAGGACTTACAGCGGTTTGCAGATGTGCCTCCCACTTGTTAAGGGACCAAAAGTAATGGGACAGAATAATAATCATAAATCAAACTTTCCCTTCTTAATACTTGGTTGCAAATCCTTTGCAGTCAATCACAGCCTGAAGTCTGGAATGCATAGACATCACCAGATACTGGGTTTCATCCCTGGTGATGCTCTACCAGGCCTCCACTGCAACTGTCTTCAGTTCCTGCTTGTTCTTGGGGCATTTTCCCTTCAGTTTTGTCTTCAGCAAGTGAAATGCATGCTCAATGGGATTCAGGTCAGGTGATTGACTTGGCCATTGCATAACATTCCACTTCTGTCCCTTCAAAAACTCTTTGGTTGCTTTTGCAGTATGCTTTGGGTCATTGTCCATCTGCACTGTGAAGCGCCCTCCAATGAGTTCTGCAGCATTTGGCTGAATGGGAGCAGATAATATTGCCTGAAACACTTCAGAATTCATCCTGCTGCTTTTGTCAGCAGTCACATCATCACTAAATACAAGAGAACCAGTTCCATTGGCGGCCATACATGCCCACGCCATGACAATACCACCACCATGCTTCACTGATGAGGTGGTATGCTTAGGATCATGAGCAGTTCCTTTCCTTCTCCATACTCTTCTCTTCCCATCACTCTGGTACAAGTTGATCTTGGTCTCATCTGTCCATAGGATCTTGTTCCAGAACTGTGAAGGCTTTGTTAGGTGTTGTTTGGCAAACTCTAATCTGGCCTTCCTGTTTTTGAGGCTCACCAATGGTTTACATCTTGTGGTAAACCCTCTGTATTCACTCTGGTGAAGTCTTCTCTTGATTGTTGACTTTAACACACATACACCTACCTCCTGGAGAGTGTTCTTGATCCGGCCAACTGTTGTGAAGGGTGTTTTCTTCACCAGGGAAAGAATTCTTCGGTCATCCACCACAGTTGTTTTCCGTGGTCTCCCAGGTCTTTTGGTGTTGCTGAGCTCACCGGTGCGTTCTTTCTTTTTAAGAATGTTCCAAACAGTTGTTTTGGCCACGCCTAATGTTCTTGCTAGCCGTCTGATGGGTTTGTTTTGTTTCTTCAGCCTAATGATGGCTTGCTTCACTCATAGGTGACAGCTCTTTGGATCTCATCTTGAGAGTTGACAGCAACAGATTCCAAATACAAATAGCACACTTGAAATGAACTCTGGGCCTTTTATCTGCACATCGGAATTGGGGTAATGAGGGAATATCACACACCTGGCCATGGAACAGCTGAGAAGCCAATTGTCCCATTACTTTTGGTCCCTTAACAAGTGGGAGGCACATCTGCAAACTGCTGTATGTCCTACAGCGTTCACCTGAGTTGGATGTACTTACCATTAAATTAAAACTGACAGTCTGCAGTTAAAGCACATTGTGTTTGTTTCATTCAAACTCCATTGTGGTGGTGTATTGAGCCAAAGATGTTAGAATTGTGTCGATGTCCCAATATTTCTGGACCTGACTGTATGTTGAAACCTCCTATAAGCTGGTATCAAACATCGGGGATGTCAGGTACAATGTGTGTGGTGAGCCCGGTTTGCAGTAATTACAGGATGCTACACAGGTTTCAGGGCACGAGCTTTGGTTTTATTTAAACACAGACAGGGCAAAGGAATATACAGAAGCAGAACTAAACTGAATGCACAGAACTGAATAAAGATAACAAGAATAGACACAAGGGCAAGACATGAAAGGAGCTGACACAAGGGAGAGAGTTGAGGAAGAAAGAACAAATAACTAGGCTAGGAGGAAACTGAATTAACTATACATAGGTTAAAGTTATAGGGACATGACATGAGCAAGGAACTAGATACAAAAAGGAAATAATGGAGAGATAGGATATAAACAAAAGGCAGATTACAGGACACAGGGACAGATACACAAATAGCATAGGGTCTTTGGTGGATGTGAAAACAAAGGGGTCTTGGTTCAGGGATCAGCAGGAGTCCATATGAATAATGGTGGAAACTCTTTGGGAGAAACAAAAGTCCTTTAGGTAAAATGAGGGGGATAATCCAAATAACAAATCCAGGTAAACAAAACAAGGAGGGTATTGGTAAACAAAAGTCCAGTAAGGAAGATAAATGGTCTGGAATCCAGGAACAGACAGGCTCACACAGCACATGACTCTCTAGACAGACTGCAATGCTGAAGTACAAGGCATGTGGCATAGTCTCCCTATATGGAGATACAACAGTGAGGGGTGATTAACCCAAGGGTTTGACGGATACTCAGGAAACACTGGGCTGGACGATAGGGGACTGGATGAGGGGGAGGGGGGCTGGATGGGAAACCTGGTCTGGAACAGTAATGGTGTTGCTGGGTTTCAGGATGACACAGAACCAGATCTGGACCTCCTTTTGCATCAGCGGCGAGGGACCTGACAGAGGAAAATAGCGAGAATATTTCCCTTTGCCACCCTGGCTTGCAGGAGATACCTGCATACTTGAAATCTGGCCCACAGTCCGCCCCAGCTGGCCCAGTGTGACTGGAGACAAGTTCAAGCCAGCACTACGTTAAATATTTACATAGTTATTGTTTTAAAAAAGGCTCAGATCCATCAGGTTCAAAGGTTTACACAGCTGTTCACATTGTGTGATCAAAATGAATCTGAAAATTAAACCTATGATGGCAATCAGATTTTAATATACAGTATATATAGAGGGATATAGTCTAAGGGAGGTTTATGTTTTGCCATGTAGCAAAAGGGAGTAAGGCTGTTATTATATTACATTGAATAATATACATTGGTATATACTGAATGTATCTAGGAGCAGAATATACTGCCAGGAGGTCCCCCTAAACATCAGCCACAAACATGGTGAAATGGACAAGGACACCAACGCTGATTAAATGCACAGAGCACAGGACATTTCCACAAATTTGTGTTTACAAATCTGCATGATTAGCATTGGGACGAACAAAAGAGTCGACCTTGTTGGAAACTAAGAAGCTAGAGCTATTTGAAATAGGGATTAAAGGGACACTATAGGGGTTATTAAGAGAGCACCGAAATGTCGCCCCCGCAGTTACCCACATATTAAATATTATAACACATAATATTATGTTTTTACAGGAAGTCATCTAGTCGTTGTTTAAAACTCTGTACGGTCTCTGACCCAGCCACCTCAAAAGGCGGAGAATTCCACAGCTTTATTGTTCTCCCTGTAAAATAACCCTTCCTATGCTTTAGGCTGAATTTCCTTTCGTCCAGTCTAAATGGGTGACCCCGTGTCCTGTGTATAGCCCTGTTAATGAATAGGTTTCCAGACAATGGTTGATAATGGCCCCGTATATATTTATATAAGGTTATCAGATCCCCTCTAAGGGACCGTTTCTCTAAACTAAACAGGTTTAAGATTGTTAGCCTTTCTTCATAACTTAAACCTTCCATTCTCCTTATTAATTTTGTTGCCCGTCTCTGCACTTTTTCTAGCGCCATAATATGCTTTCTTAAGACAGGTGCCCAAAATTGCACGGCCTATTCAAGGTGCGTCTTACCATTGATTTATACAGAGGCAAAATTATGTTTTGATCCCGAGAATGAATTTCCCTTTTATTGCATGCCGATACCTTGCTTGTCTTGGCGGCTGCTGTTTGAAATTGGGCATTGTTGCTGAGTTTAGAGTCTATGATTATTCCCAAATCCTTCTCCTGTTTTGATTTCCCTAACTCTTTACCATATAGGGAATAAGTGGCTTGTGTGTTCTTCACTCCAAAGTGCATAACCTTGCATTTATCTACATTAAAGTAAGATTTACATTTAAGGAACTTACTCATCTTATCTTTTTTGTTTGTGTTGTTCCTTAAACATTTATACTAAGGCATCAGGAGAATTTCAAAATCCCATTTTCATGTTCATCATGCAAAACATTCTCTAATAAAAAAAAGCTTTGATGAAGATATTGTCTATTGTCAAGTAAATGTTTACTTTTAAGAGATTTTGAGAAAGCTGCTTTTGTGCCACAGGGAATTAAAGAAGGCAGCGATTCCTTTCGATACTTTAAATCAGTGTTTCCCAAACCTGTCCTCGGGACCCTCGACCAGGCCATATTTTGCAGATCACCTTGGGGAAATGCAGACTGAATCCTGCAATCACTGAGCAGCAAATCATATCTCCTGTGCTGTGCTTCAGATATCTGGCAAACCTGCCGAGGTGGAGGGTCCTGAGGACAGGTTTGGGAAACACTGCTTTAAATACACGGATAGAACTTTCCCTTTAAATCGAGAGCATGACTATATCTTTCCATTGCCTATCCGCTTGTAGTGCAGAGCTAAAAGAGTAAATGTTTAGTTTAAAAGGCCGTGTCAGCAGCAGGCAAAAATATTAATCATTATCAGTACTAATGGGAATGGTTGCAGCAGAGCTGCGACAAACGCCAAGCAAGCGTGTAATGGAAATATACTGTAGAGTGTGTTGAGTAGCTCAGTCAAGGGCAGTAGTCAGCAGGAAGAGGAATCTGATGCTTCTCTCCATTCCGTTTAGCAAGGTCAGATTCGGTGGCAAAGCCGGGTACAAGGAAAATGTTACACATAACTTCATCAGCTATATCCGTTGTTACCTTAGTTATAAAATGAATCAGATAAATGTAACTAGTGCTAAAAAAAGCAGTTGTTTTGATTTAATAAACCAAAAAGACTGCTACTGGCAAATATTTTCATAATATGTATAGTAAAAACAAATACAGTAAAACTTCGGACTGTGAGTAACTTGGTCTGTGAGTGTCTTGCGAAACAAGCAATGTTTCATAAATTTTAACTTGATAAACGAGCGAGGTCTTGCAATACGAGCAGTACGTACACTTTAGGGTCTATTCACTAAAAGGTGAAACTCTGGAGAACTTTTGGAGAAGTGAAAGTTCCAGGTCAAAATAGCCAAACCAGAAAAATTCTCCCATTTATCTCACTTTCAAATCTGCTATTTTGACCTAGGATTTTGGTTCTCTCATTTGCTTGCCTCCAAAAATCTTACGATCTTTTTACATTCTTGAGAATTTTCTTTTGCTGAATGAGTGAATAACTTGCTACTAAACATAATATAGACACATATGGGTCATTCAAAGAGTTCTGAGGCCAGATCACAACTGAGACATTAGGCCATTGGCTGGAGATGATAGATATATCAACTCCGGTTGATAGATGACTCCTACCGATGTGGCTTGTGCTTGTTTTTTCAGGTTACTGTAAATTAATGGCCTATACTTTGTATTGGAGCTGTTAAATTGTGCCTAGCAGAAGAATGAGCTATTCCAACGTAGCTCATTCTTTAAGTTTGAATACAATATTCAGAAAAGAATACTGATTTTGAAATGTAGGTGTTAAGTGATTTTGCAAAAGGACAATCACTTAACACATTAATCTAAAGGAATTTAAAAATTCCATCCTTACCTCTGATACTGCAGTGCAGAGGGCAGCATGATCCATTGCCGCCTCTGGCCAGAAGCAATGCCAGAAAAAGGATCAAATAGTTATGAGTGTCCCTCTGCGACTCCTTTCATGGCTCCAGGGAATCACTGTATACTAGAGCTCACAGAGAGCTCGCACAGGGGTGCTTTTGTGCTTCATGGAGTCCTATGGGCTCCAAGAGCAGATACCCTTGGTGGACACAGCAATGCTGTAAGGTATCAGGGAATAGCAAAATACATTCCGGCTCGAGCTGCTGATACAGCGACTCACGTGGAATAGGGATGTTAATGGCGAGCCGCGAAAGGGAATAGGCTTGTGCAGCTTTTTCCCCTTCTATGTCTTACCATTAATGTACTGGTTGGGATCTGGTCGCCAGTGTTTGCCGAAGTTGAAATATCAATATTTTTCACAGAAGAAACATGACACCCAGTAAGTTAATATTCAGATTTTGCTTAAAAAAAGTGTAAAACCCTGTATTATAGCAGACAGACATCTCAAGCATCGAATGCTTTGTGTAAAAGTTGGTTATTGCGGTGGAACTTCTATGTGTTCCTGGGTTTCACATGAATAAACTCCAGCTGGACATAAATCTTATTTTCTTCTTTGTCCACTGGGTATGTATTCACGGGTTCATTGTTTGTGATGTTATTACTACAAAGACCCAGCACACTGAAAACGAACACAGGAAGGTAGAATAAAGCAGGTTCCTCTGCCAACATCAGTAACAGTGATACTGTTATTGCCAGTCCAACACTGTGATTCCATGTCACTAGGGACCTGCTAAGACGTCATGTATGACATTGCCCCAATAATGCCACTGTGGACGTGTACCTTCAAATGTTTACAGAATAACAGAAATGGAAATTGTGGCTAAAGTTGATTTGGACAGTGACAAATAGGATCCAGATAATAACACAGAACCTTATATCTACCATTTCATGAGGTAAATTTGAATGTCAAGGTTGTTTTTGCCAGGTTCCCATCCAAAGCAAGCAGGATTTTTCCCATCTAGTTCCTTTGATATGCCTAGTAACGCAGAATCATCTTTTTTATGTTTGTGATATTAGATGTATATATGTAAAGAAACATAGCTTTCGTACGCTGCTTGGAAAATATAGAACACATTTTTTTTATATATTTCAAAAAATTTTATTTTGAAAAAGCGACCGCAATAAAACACACAGTATGAAATGACGGCCGCGCAGGACCAAAAACAAATTCTGCAGTAATGTATCTCAGGAGAAGTCATCACATTAAATAACAATATATAGATACTGCAAATATATCCTGCTAACATAAAAATAACAAAGAGGTGGGAGAGCAGGGGAAAAAGAAAAGGTGCGGGTAACAATCTAAGCAAAATAAAGAAGTCCGGGTGGACCAGATATGGGGGATGGGTGGAGTCTCGTGGGACAGCCAGAGGAGTACAGATCATATGATTGGGGAGGGAGAGAGAGAGAGGGGGAAAAAAAAGGGGGCTTGCCTAAATAGGGTGGCATTCCTGGCTCACCCCGGAAATCCAAAGAATGACCGGGGGCCATTGAAGAGGCCACAGGGCCGGGGGTCCTGGGGCCACGAGAGACGGTGAGAGCCTAGGTGGCCATCTCAGCGGCTCGCCCAGGACCACCCAGTGTCCCGCCCATTAAAATAAAGAAGAGGAAAAGAAAACGGCTATTGCCGTGACGCTCCTGGCGCACTCCCTGAGGAGGCCATGGAGTGAAAATGACACATAGCTGAGGGGTTCGAGGGCCAATCATAGCCAGTAAAGCCATGGTGGCACGCCCGACCCAAAAAAAAAAGAGGGGGGGAATGGGTCCACCATTGACAAGAGATCGAGCACCAATTAAAAAGAAATGCAATCGGGTTGGGGAGGATAAAAGAACAGGCATCACGATAGTGACACAAATATCCCATATGAGGACTGCAAGCGTCAAAGTGTAACACCGTTAGGTCCGAAAAGAGGCATTTTAGGGATGAGACAAAAACGTCTATCAGGGGTTAAGGTACGGGCGGCATGTCAGCTTGTGGAGGGACCCCAACTCAGTCCAGGTCACTCTAAGATAAAGTGGAGCCATCCGGCTGAGCCACTTCAGTCTGACCCGGAGGAACCGGGAACAGTCCCAATGCTCGAAGATGTCCCTCGGCTTCAGCCAACGAGGTAGCCACCAAAGCACGACCATCTGGTGGGGAGACTATAAGGGAGCCGGAGGGGTCCCATCTATAGCCAATGTCCTGAGCGCGAAGTAGGGCCGCAGCCGGTCGAAACTGTCGCCGAGCAGCCAGCACCAGAAAGGGAATGTCTCGGTAGACTGCGATGTTAGCTCCTTCAAAGGGGACTGTAGGTACATTCCGCACTGTCAGGAACAGGGAAGAGTGTAGGGTAAGTTCTCGCAAGGTGATGATAATGTCGCTTGGTGCTTTCGCTGGGGCCGTTGCAGCTTTCTGAACACGGAGGGCCATGTGTCCTGGAGTCGTTCAGATGGACTGAGAACAGTCTCTAGAAATCTCGTGGCATACCATAGCAACTCCGTATCTGGGACCGACTCTGGTACTCCACGCAGCTTCACATTTCGTCGCCTGTGCCTCGATTCCAACGCCGCCACAGCCAAGTGGAGACTGTTAACCTGGGTCTGTAATGCACTTATCGAAGAGGAGGTTGCGGCCTGTATATCCTCCTCCGCTTGCGTGTGAGTCCGTATGTCATCCACCTGGGCCTGGGTCTCCGCAACTGCCGCACCGAGGGACTGGAATTCTGTTTGCCACGATTTCCTGGCTTCGTCTAGCAAGCTGCGGATGTCAGCTTTCGTGGCGGGAAGTTCATCTTCCCCTGAGCCCGGTGGTGCCACCTTGGAGACCGGAGGGGCCTCCACCTCCTCCACTATCTGCTGAGCCCCCTGTTCTAGTGCAGAGCGTATCAGCAGCCTCCGTCCCAAACCCCCGCCGAGTGAAAGTCTAATGTCCGGGGTGCCGGGTTCCTCTCCCGCACCGCCGGCTTTATTCTTCTTCCCCATCTGGGGAATGAGCGTCCCAGTGCGGTTTTAAACAGCGTGCCAACACGCGGCTCCCAAGATATAGAACACATTTTTATTTGTCCTTATTGATAGTTGAGTTTATTTGTTTCCTGCTTTTGCTATTCAATTTCTAGTGGCAGAAGGATTGAATCCTTTTGAAATCAAAAAGAAAATGAGAATGTACATCCAGAGACTCGTGAACGACTTTTAAATCAAGAAAATAATGCAAAAAACCAGAAGCAGTTTGTCAGCTTGGGCATGCAAAATAAGCCGTATTTTGCCTGTACTGGGTATATCTTAAAGCAGGGATATCAAACTCAGCCCCCCCAGGTATTTTTGAACTGCACCTCCCATGATTCCCTGGTCATCTATTGCATTCAAAGAATGAATTTTAGGCAATAAACATCTGAGGGGCCAAAGGTTAAAATCCCTGTCTTAAAGGGATTCTCTATGTATTGTGAGCACTCATTGTAATTTGAGTTGTTACAATGCCTTGAGTGCCCCCACCCCTTTCCCAGTCCCGGGTGTCTTGGAGAGCTGATTCAGCTCTTGGAATGCAGGGGAGCTCATGGTCTGTGATTTCAGTACATTTGGGGAGCAGTGCGGGTATAAACTGGACGCACTGAAACAAGGATGTAATATATGTCTGTTTATCTCGTTCCCTTTGGGTATTGTAAAGCGCTGCGGAAACTGTTGGCGCTATATAAATGATGATAATAATAATAATAGTCCCGGTAATTGATAAATCTGTATAACTAAGAACAAGACAGGGCTTTGGGAAAGGAGTAGGTAGACTGGACTACTTCTACACTGGCTAGGGCTGAGAAAGGCATGGCTGCGGATGGTGGACTATGCAGTGTAGGAGTTCTTGCAGGCAGGGATGGTGAAACAAGTAGTGCAGGTCTTGGTAGCAGGATAGCTTGCAAGCAGGGATGGTGAGACTCATAGCGCGGGTCTTGATAACAGGATACCCTGCAGCCATACGAATGGTGAGAAAAGGTAGTGCAGGTCTTGGTAACAGGATACCTTGGAGCCGCAAATGGTGAGACACTTAGTGCAGGTCTGATAACAGGATAGTCTAAAGCCACAAATGGTGAGACAGGTAGTGCAGGTCCTAGCAGCCACAGATAGTGTGGCATGCTGCAGGTCTTGATAGCAGGATACTGGAGCATAGGAACACTGAATGAAGCTCGACAGGAACAGGGAACATGACCCAGGTAGAACAAGGCTGAGGGAAACAAGGGACAAGGCAAAACAAGAGCAAGGCTGAGGCTAAACAGATTAGGAGCTGTTGCACAGGAAGCACCTCCAAACACCTTAACTGAGACTCGATGCAAGAGTGTCTGAAGAGGGGTGTAACTCACATATATAGCTGGACCAGCTCGTTCAGGTAGCAGGTGAGGAATCGGTGGTAAAGCAAAAGACCCAGAATGGATTCAGTGCATAGGCCTGAGCTGAAGAACCGGCCTGGATTAGGGTGAAAGCTGGAATAAATGGCTCTCCAGAGGACACCAGGGCTGGAAGCATGGCACCTACATTCTCATGACATTTGTAACAGAAGACTGGCAGCTCGTAACATCCTGACTCCGCCAAGAAAGGCTGGCTCTGGATTCAATGTGATTTTTAATAGAATGTAAAGGGTTAAAATAAGAAGGGGGTGTTTGACCACCATGTTTCCCCTTCAGTTTTATCCCTACAGTATCCCTTTAATGCCTTATATCCATCTAATGAGAATACTGAAATAAATGTAACGCTCTATGTGCATATGTGTAAGTGACTAGTGCACACACAGCCAATCAAATGCCTCTGGACTCATTGACCAAGCCAATCAACCTGCACCAATCCCTATTCCTGGTGAGGCTGTCCATCAGGATCTCTGCTTTGAATGGCTGTCACAGCTCCCTCGGCCGGCAGTCAGGAGGAGAGGAGTGCATTCTAGATATGATGACCATTTAAATTAACTTAAATGGTGACGGTGAATAGAGTGTCACGTGAAAAGCATTCCCTGTTACATTGAAGATACCACAAGTAAACAGAAAGATATTCAATTTAGAATTATTATTTTACTGCTCTGTATTGCTTAAAATATAAATTGCCAAATACTTATTGACAATTTAAAATGTTCTTTATATTCTTGGAATATTCTTGGAGTGGCACAAATAGTTCTTGTTTATGTTTCTATAATTGTTTAAAAGTTTAACATACAAAACTTGATCTAATTGTAGCATGATTGGTAATCGGATAGCTCTCTAGCTGTTGTTGAACTGCAATGCCAATAAATCTCAGGGACTTGAGGTTGAGCTCAAACTGGATAAGGGTCACAAATAATATTGGCTTTCATGAAAACAGATTTTGCACTGTTGTAAAATAGTATATATATTTATATAATAAACAGAAAGTAATCTATACATCAAGGTATATACTGTATATATACAATGATGTATAGATTACTTTAAATTTATTTGGCACAAGTTATTTTAAAAATATCATGGTTGGGTCATGCCAAGAGCATCGTCGAAGAGTCCAAAAACCCATTTCTTGCTGACAGATTCACAAACATTATTAAAGAACTGGGTGTCACAACAAAAAGAGGTCAGGAGGAAACAATGCAGGCGATGACCAGGGCTAACAGGAGTAGTGAAGGAGACTGTGGTGCATGTGGTAAGGATGAGGGTAGCCATGAAAGGAATTCCCTAGCTTTGACAATACCAAAATTGTTTGGAAATTGGTTGTAGGTGTTTTGCATGTAGCAGCTTCCTGCAGTGCAGAGAATGATCCTCTGCCTCCTCTCATGTACATGTGATCCGTGAAGGAATCTCTCTGATCGCCATTGAGTCCTATAGTCTGCAGGAAATGATACCATTGATGACGCATGGTGCAGAAGTTGATAAGTGTTAGCAGCTCCATACAGTGGCAAGAAAAAGTATGTGAACCCTTTGGGATTACGTGGAGTTTTGCATGAATTGGTCATAAAATGTGCTCTGATCTTCATCTAAGTCACAACAATTTGAAAAACAGTCTGCTTAAGATAATACAACACAAACATTATAGGTTTTCATGTTTTTATTGAACAGAACGTGTAAACATTCACAGTGCAGGGTGGAAAAAATATGTGAACCTTTGGACTTAATAACTGGTTGACCCTCCTTTGGCAGCAATAACCTCAACCAAACATTTCCTGTAGTTGCAGATCAGACCTGCACAACGATCTGGAGTAATTTTGGACCACTCCTCTTCACAAAACTGTTTCAGTGTATCAATATTCTTGGGATGTCTGGTGTGAATCGCTCTCTTAAGGTCATGCCACAGCATTTCAATCGGGTTGAGGTCAGGACTCTGACTGGGCCACTCCAGAAGGCGTATTTTGTTTTGTTGAAGCCATTCTTTTGTTGAATTACTTGTATGCTTTGGGTCATTGTCCTGTTGCATCACTCATCCTCTGCGGTGCTTCAGTTGGTGGACAGATGGTCTTACGTTTTCCTGCAAAATGTCTTGATAAACTCTGGAATTCATTTTTCCATCAATGACAACAATCCGTCCAGACCCTGAGGCAGCAAAGCAGCCCCAAACCATGATGCTCCCTCTACCATGTTTTACAGTGGGGATGAGGTTTTGATGTTGGTGTGCTGTGCCTTTTTTTTCTCCACACATAGTGGTGTGTTTTTTCCAAACAACTAAATTTTGGTTTCATCTGTCTGCAGAATATTTTGCCAGCAGTGCTGTGGAACATCCAGGTGCTCTTTTGCAAACTTCAAACGTGCTGCAATATTCTTTTTGGACAGCAATGGCTTCCTCCGTGGTGTCCTCCCATGTACTCCATTGTTGTTGAATGTTTTCCTTATTGCAGATGTGTCAACAAAAATGTTAGCATGTGCCAGAGATTTCTGTAAGTCTTTAGCTGACACTCTAGGATTCTTCTTTACCTCATTAAGCATTCTGCACTGTGCTCTTGCAGTCATCTTTACAGGACAATCACGCATAGGGAGAGTAGCAACAGTGCTGAACTTTCTCCATTTGTAGACAGTATGTCTTACCGTGGACACATGAACATCAAGGCTTTTGGAGATACTTTTGTAACCCTTTCCAGCTTCATGCAAGTCAACAATTCTTGATCGTAGGTCTTCTGAGAGCTCTTTTCTGCGAGGCATGGTTCACATCAGGCAGTGCTTCTTGAAACCAGTAAACCCAAAACTGGTGTGTGTTTTTAAAGGGCAGGACAGCTTTCAGCAACACATCCAGTAATCTCACACTGATTGCACTCCAGGTTGGCTCACTCCTGGCTCCAATTAGCTCTTGGAGAAGTCATTACGCTAGGGGTTCACATACTTTTTCCACCCTGCACTGTGAATGTTTACATGTTATGTTCAATAAACACATGAAAACATATAATGTTTGTGTTGTATTACTTTAAGCAGACTGTGTTTTCAAATTGTTGTGACATAGATGAAGATCAGAGCACATTTTATGACCAATTCATGCAAAACTCCACGTAATCCCAAAGGGTTCACATACTTTTTCTTGCCACTGTATATCAAGCCACTAATACGCAGCTCACTCTCAATAGATAATAGTGCTAAAGGATAATGACTGGTGCCACAGTTTTCCATTAGCAGCTGTCAATTAACTGCTGAAGCAGAATAGGGCCCTCTGCGGTATAGTGTCAGGGTGGCACCAGAAGCGTGTTCAATACCTCAGCCGCTGCAAGTTCTAAGTTTGCAACTTGCCATTGAATGCCGTTCTGCCGCTCAGCACTCAGCACTGGTAATTTAGCACTTGCGGCGACCCGAGGAGATGCTGCGAGTAGCTGAGTGTGACGTAGTAAAGATGGCCGCCGTCATGAAGCGAGTAACAATTCAGTACAGCAATGTTAATTTTGAGGTTTTTGTTCGCCAAAGCACAAAATATTTATTTATTATTTACCCCTGCACATAGACATATATTACAGTTCAATTTATATTTGGTTTCAGAAGTAAACATAACGTTTATTCAATAAAAACTATCATTTGTGGTGTGTGCATACAAAACAGAATTGTGTTGACTGCTTTTCTTTATCATATATACCTCAACTGTTGTCCGAGACATACGAAAACCAATCTGAATCTTTCATTAAGAAATCGTCGGCCATTTTACTTCAAAATTTGCATCCAAAGCGTTCAATGACACTGCTGCAGCAAACTGAATTGCTGCGCTGCAGCAATTCAGCAGCTGCTGAGGTATTGAACGGGGCTCAGGCATGTGACTTGATGGGACGCAAGTTCAGGGGGTTTGAGCCTTTAGCACAGGGATATGTTGATGGTACCTTGGAGTAGGCAGGCTGATGCAGGAAGGAATCCATGGCGTGGTACATATGGGAAAGCAGAGAGAGAGTGGTTAGGACGGTCTTTAGATCGGGTCTGGCGGCAAGGAGGCAAAGTCAGTGGATATAGCAGGGTCTGGTACACGGTTGTCAGCAGAAACACAGAGGTAGGTCAGAACAGTACAGGGTATGACTTGTAATGCAAAGCCATCTAGCTTGGGGGGAGTTGACCTTTTATTGACAGACAGGAGGGTGTGGTGTGTGTGTGTTTGGTGTTTCAGTTGATTTAACCCCTTTCCGTGTTGGTGAGGAATGAAGGCAGCACTTTCCCGTTATAACACACATGCAGGCACTGATCCCTGACACATAGCCTCTTTAATGAAGCAAATTGAAAACTCACGTTTCACAGCCTTTGTGCTCTCACTGGCACATTTTGCCATTGATCATGCCTTTTTTGATCTGGTTAATAAAGTTTGACTGTTTGAAGAGTACAATAACACCCCATCCTCAGATTTTGATAAGAGGGTTCATGAGCTGATCTTGAATTAAAATCTCCAAGTACAACATCTAATTGTTGAACCTCCAGACCAAGAGCCCTATTCCCTCCCTAACGTTAAAATGGAGAAAACCTGCGCCTGCATAGTGTCCCCATTATTGCGTTAAATTCCGGCTCAGGTCCTATTTTAGCACCTCGCCCCAGAACAAAGTGCTACCCTTGGTAATACTCGCAGTAGCGCTTCCGCATCGCCACGAGTATCACCTCCTGGAGTCCATAGAATTCCATGGAGGGTTGTGTTGCTGGGCCGTGAGCCCTGCATGATCTCGTGAGATCACACAGCGACAGCGCCGTGGAGTGATCAAGGAGGGAGACTGTCAGGATGGCACCTGGCGTGGGCCATTGTGAGACCCAAGGTTCAGGGGGGTCTGAGCCCTCAGCCCAGTATGCAGGGATACCCAGACAAAGGGTAGTTCTAAGGTGCGAAAGAGAATAATCAGGAGAGTGGTCAATGGGTGGTCCGTGGTCAGAGGCTGGCAGAAGACTGGTAATCGGTGGTCAGTGGGCAAAGCCAGGGGTCTGGTACAAGATGAATCAGGAGCAAGCAGGGATATGACTGAACAGGTTGGGAATCCGACTCAATGCTGAGGTAAGGTACTCGGGGGGGAGTGGTCCTTTATGGACACAGGTGGATTTGTGGTATGTTTTGTACATTAACGGTTTGTTTGCTGATAGTGCTGAACATGAGGGCAGCACTTTTCATGGAGCTGGTTCAGGAGCAGGTGCGGTACCTGTCAAACACTGTGGACTATTTGTCCCCAGTCCCACTCTGCTTGCGGCCAGTAGAAGCGGCGAATCAGGCCACCGTTCTCGTTGTGGGATGAGTGGTGAGTATCTGATTTTTTTGGGGGGGTTGTTTACAGGGTGCTATATGATTCTACAAAACAGGAATCAGTTAGCACCAGCTTTTCGGTGTCGCTAAATTTGTAGCTATTGTATCGGTGCGGTAATTAGCGCTAGGACTTTGTAATACCTTACGTATCCTACTGCTAATTACTAATGGCGCTCCCATGGTAAGTATAGGATGCGCAAAGTGCAGTAAACTGGTGCAAACTAGCACAAAAACTGATGCGCTAACAAATGTTTCAGGGGTTTAAGTGTCAGAAAGGTAATATGGGTGGCATGCATTAAAGTCACTTATCCTGACGTTAATGATTACTCTCCCGAAAGCTTCAGTTACCGTTCACTATGGAATACCCCAAATCATTTATATAATAGATGATCAACATGAATATTTGCTCTGGGTCTATGAACGTGTTAATAACAAGAATATACTACTACCTGTTCTTTTTAGGGGAGTATGGGGAGTTTTCCTGATTTACACAGCGTAATGCTTTCCCAGTCACACCCCATCAACATGCTCAAAACCTATCCTGCATACAGTGGCTGAGGGGGCGTCTTCTATCACCTCTGATTAAAGGCCAAGTTCAAGTTATAATTTCCACAAAAATGCATTCCTTCTTGAGAAGGTTGCTGTAGAAAAAAGTGTTTGCATATGAAAAAAAACAACAGTTTCGTTTGCCAGAAATATTATGTTAGAGTTCATTGTGGGCAAACCACAACTGTGCCATCTCTCCGATTCCTTTGCAACTTTCTGACCACACATAGAATAACGAGTAAATCGTACATAGTTTCCCCAAAGTTAGGAGGTAAAAGTTTGAATTCTGTTCTCAAAATTTCAGTGTAAGGAATGTAAAGTTTGTGGTAGTATTTATTTTGGGTACATGGTATTTATTCCTAAATTCATTAAAGTATAAAATCAAATGTGCCAATTATCCAAGTTGGTTTAATATACCCTTATACTTGTGCAGAAAAGTAATCAGAATTTAATTATTTTTTTTTAATTTCATGAATGGACTGTCGATCCTATTTTTTAGTGTAAAATTGTATAGTGACTGTAGATTTCAATAAAGTATTGAGTTTTCTGCACCTGAAATATGGAGGGTATTTGATTTGAAGGCTGTGGACATTCGCAGTATGCATCTTCTACTGGAAGGTTGTGCATGAATAATTTGTTTATTTCATTTTGTTTTGTTTATCCCATCACCTTTATTAATTCTCCATTATTTACATTACTTGAGTTCTTTGTTAACCTTTCAAGTTTTTTGATGCTCGTATTAGAACGCCAAATCTCCTCCATTTGAGTGTCAGGCCATCATTCCTTCAAGTTGCAATGGCACCCATCTACATTTCAGTCCATCTCTTCTGTTATAGTGAAAGTCCATCCACAACATCTGAGGGTGAATCCAAACCCTCCATCTGGTTGTCTCTCTATCCAGAGTCATGGTTTTTCAATTCCATTGCCTACCTACCCTGACTATAAACTTCCCGCATTCTACACATTTTCACGTTACATATTGAACATTATACAATGCAAATCATCTGCTGAACTTAAGGCTGGGGTCAGACCAGCACACTTTTAACGTGCGTTCTGGGGCACTTAATTACGGCCGCACTAGCAGCAAATGATGGGCAATGACGGCCAATATACGAAGTACGGTCGCACGAAAGTCCGGCTGCGCAGATAGCCGATTTGGAAAGTGAGATAAATGGGAGAATTTTTCTGGTTTGGCTATTTTGACCTAGAATTTTCACTTCTCCAGTTATTCTCCTGCTTTTCACCGCTCTCTGAATAACCCTGTGAATTTTTAATCCCGAGGTGAGAAATAACATTGCTTTAGATGGAAATGAGGAAATGAGCGGGAAATTAGGAAATTTTGTATTTTTCCTACATGATCGTGTTTGGTCTCATTAGAAAGGCAGCATATTAGAGGAGAGAAATTAACACTTCTCAAAAGCAGACACCACACCCTATAGTCTACATACATACAAAGTATCAAATTCATTAGAACAGACTAAAAACACCTGGTGTTTATGCCCGTTTGTGAACAGAGGTCATATAGAGTTGAGAATCTTTGCATGTATGTACACATTAGTTTTTAATTCAATATCTAATAAACCGTTGCTTATAATATTCTGCAATAAAGAGTCTCTTTATTTCTAGATTTTTTAGTATTTTTTTAAGCATTTTCTATACTTTTTTCAAAATTTCTTTTTTTTTTCCGAACTCGAACCGAACACACCCAAAAAGTTCGAAGTTCGCGAACTTTCGAACAACCAAAGTTCGGGCCGAACTCCGAACTGTCCGAACCGTCCGAACCGAACAGCTCATCCCTATTAGTAAGCTGTATATATGTTATTAGCTAATGATAACCTATCAGCAACTAATTAGCCATATGGGTCTGGTGGTTCTGTTTGTTGCTGGACCTTGCATTCAATAGCATTAATGCAGGATGTTATAATTGATCCAGTATGCAATCATTGCCCTATCTTTCATTTGCTTTTGTTTGTTATGAGTTTTATTCTTATTTTCTAATAAAGTATTTATTGTTTAAGCTTTACATGTATATATCTACAGTGTATGTATATACAGTGTAGATATACAGTAAGGTCCAGAAATATTGGGACATCGACCCAATTCTAACATCTTTGGCTCTATACACCACCACAATGGAGTTGGAATGAAACAAACGCAATGTGCTTTAACTGAAGAATGTCAGCTTTAATTTGAGGGTATGTACATCCAACTCAGGTGAATGGTGTAGGACTTACAGCAGTTTGCAGATGTGCCTCCCATTTGTTAAGGGACCAAAAGTAATGGGACAGAATAATAAACATAAATCAAACCTTCCCTTCTTAATACTTGGTTGCAAATCCTTTGCAGTCAATCACAGCCTGAAGTCTGGAATGTATAGACATCACCAGACGCTGGGTTTCATCCCTGGTGATGCTCTGCCAGGCCTCTACTGCAACTGTCTTCAGTTCCTGCTTGTTCTTGGGGCATTTTCCCTTCAGTTTTGTCTTCAGCAAGTGAAATGCATGCTCAATGGGATTCAGGTCAGGTGATTGACTTGGCCATTGCATAACATTCCACTTCTGTCCCTTCAAAAACTCTTTGGTTGCTTTTGCAGTATGCTTTGGGTCATTGTCTATCTGCACTGTGAAGCGCCGTCCAATGAGTTCTGCAGCATTTGGCTGAATGTGAGCAGATAATATTGCCCGAAACACTTCAGAATTCATCCTGCTGCTTTTGTCAGCAGTCACATCATCAATAAATACAAGAGAACCAGTTCCATTGGCAGCCATACATGCCCACGCCATGACACTACCACCACATGCTTCACTGATAAGGTGGTATGCTTAGGATCATGAGCAGTTCCTTTCCTTCTCCATACTCTTCTCTTCCCATCACTCTGGTACAAGTTGATCTTGGTCTCATCTGTCCATAGGATCTTGTTCCAGAACTGTGAAGGCTTTGTTAGGTGTTGTTTGGCAAACTCTGATCTGGCCTGCCTGTTTTTGAGGCTCACCAATGGTTTACATCCTGTGGTGAACCCTCTGTATTCACTCTGGTGAAGACTTCTCTTGATTGTTGACTTTAACACACATACACCTACCTCCTGGAGAGTGTTCTTGATCTGGCCAACTGTTGTGAAGGGTGTTTTCTTCACCAGGGAAAGAATTCTTCGGTCATCCAACACAGTTGTTTTCCGTGGTCTCCCGGGCCTTTTGGTGTTGCTGAGCTCACCGGTGCGTTCCTTATTTTTCAGAATGTTCCAAACAGTTGTTTTGGCCACGCCTAATGTTCTTGCTATCTCTCTGATGGGTTTGTTTTGTTTCTTCAGCCCAACGATGGCTTGCTTCCCTGATAGTGACAGCTCTTTTGATCTCATCTTGAGAGTTGACAGCAACAGATTCCAAATGCAAATAGCACACTTGAAATGAACTCTGTACCTTTTATCTGCACATTGTAATTGGGGTAATGAGGGAATATCACACACCTGGCCATGGAACAGCTGAGAAGCCAATTGTCCCATTACTTTTGGTCCCTTAACAAGTGGGAGGCACATCTGCAAACTGCTGTAAGTCCTACACTGTTCACCTGAGTTGAATGTACACCCCCCAAATTAAAGCTGACGGTCTGCAGTTAAAGCACATTGTGTTTGTTTCATTCCAACTTTACCTGACTGTATATATATATATACTTACAAGGGTTGTGGTGGAGGACAAAAAGTGAGATAAAAAGCCTTCACGCTATAATTAGTTTTGTTTATTATTGACCAGTTGCAGTGGGTGCTTGGACCCGTATGGTAAATCAGTACTTACAAGGGTTGTGGTGGGGCACAAAAATTGATATAAAAAGCCTCCACACTATTTTAGGGTTCTCTGTAGTAACAGACCCAGGATGCATAAAAGTGTGTCATGTGTCAAAAGATGTCATGTGCATATCCTACCCAGAATTCCTTGCTGCATATGGGGAATGTGGCATAGGCGCTCTGGGATGCAATTCTTTGAATTGCTGTGATGTACAAGTGGCTTCTGCAATAATAAACATAAAAATATACATCTATATATACTGTATATATAATGTATATTTGAATATCCTCCATCCTAAGGGAGGGATGGTTTTGTATATATATCAGATTAGAAGGTGGAAGGGTTAAATCCTAGAGCAAGGATATTTACAGGATTATTCAGAGATTATTATTCTCTGATTCACTGCAATTGGCCGAGTCTGGCTTGCTGACCATGCGTTGAATTCTGCAATCACCGCTGAGTCCCCAAAGTGCAGCGAATCGGCCGCCAAACGTATTGAAAAACCACCGCCAATCAGCCGAACAGCCGCCGTAAAACCACCGGCCATCGCCACAAACCCGCCGGCCGCTGCCAACCACCAGACAGCTGCCGTAAACCCACCAGACAGCCGCCAAACGCAGCCGACGAGCCACTGAGCACAGCACCGTCCAGCCGCAGGAAAAGTCGGCAAGCCGCCGGACAGGTAAAAAAAAAATAATTATTGAAGTGTCAAATTTGAAATGCTGTTTGCAAAATAGCTACTGTACGAAAATGTCTGGAATAAACATATAAGGTCCTGAATAAAAAAATAAAAAGGTCTGTCGCAGAAAAAAACAAGCTATTAAAAAAATAAATATATATATATTGTATATATATATATATATATCGGTAAAAAAATTATGCCGAATAATGCCTAAAAAAATATAAAGAGCCTTTTTACTGCAGATTAAAAGAATAAATGGTTTATTAGCTATTACATAAAAACAGGAATATTTTTAACATTAAGGCTAGGGTCAGACGAAAGCAGTTTTAACGTGCGTTTAGACGCACGAAATCACGGCCGTGCTAGCAGCAAATGACGTCCAATGCCGGGGAACACACGAAGTACGGCCGCACGAAAGTTCGTCCGCGCAACGCAAGTGGCAAACGAACGCATTTTTTTCTAGAACGTCAAACCTCTAGTACGGACGTACAGAGTGTGCTGCGTCCGCTAGAGGCGTGTGTGCGTGATTGGGAGACGTCAGACGCTGCTAATGTCCGGCCAACATAACGTCCAGACACAAAAAGTGTTTTATTGATGATCCGTACAAAATCACGGACGAAAAGGCGCATCGTATGACCGCTATCGCGTATTCCGTGAAAAAATGCGTCCATTCGTTCGAACGCACTTTTTCACAGACAACGCGAAAAATGCGTTAGTCTGACCCTAGCCTAAAACCTATGGGATTTGTCTGATAAAACCTGCCGAATGAAACCACCAAACAGCAGGGCACTTCGTCAACTTTTCACTGCTGTTCGGTGTTCTGTGAATAGATTAACCATTGCTTCTTTATGGGGGATTTCACTGCCATTGAACAGTCCCGTATTGTGCTGGCAATTCGCCAAAATTTGGCGAACCGCCTGTTTTGTGAATAGCAGAACGGCCACAAAAATGCACCGTACGGGGAAATTCACTGTTTGGTGCATTTTCAGGGCAATTTCGGATCTCTGTGAATAACCCCTTAAGTATTGCCCAGTGAGAGTTTTTTTTATTTTAACTCCAACTTTAACCCAAAAATTCTCTCTAACCCTAAAGCAAAAAGTAACTCTAAAACAAGTTCAAATACTGACCCTAATATAAACCCTAACATTGTTACTAACGCTAAACTTATTACTGACGTTATACCTAATACTAACACTAACCGTAATACTAACTCTAATTCCAAAGATAAAAGGAACCCCTACACGTAAAAACAAGCTTAGATACTAACACTAATCCTAAACATAATAGTAACACTACCTTTTTGCTAACCCAAACCATAATAGTAAACCTTACCCTAAAACTATCCCTAGCCTTTTTCCTAACCCTAACAATAATGGTAACCTTGACCCTAATATCAAAATTGCACTCAAACGTCAGAAAACCTCAAAACACCCCCTTCCTGTCCCAGGAAAATTATACTAGCACCGTCACTCTGTTCAGTGACCCTTTTGTTTGGTCAAAAAGACTGGTAAGGCATTTCCCTTAGTGCCCTCGTGGATGTATCTCCATCAATAGGCAGTTGAAATGGAAAGTGACGCATGTTGGAATGGTGTTTCTCTTCTATTTTTACTATGGATCAAATAGCAATTAGTAAATAAACAACCATTCATTTTATTTCACATCGTCCCTTAGTAGGCGTAATGTACTGCATTCAGTGACGTTTGACCGCATCTTCATATTGTGCCATATTTACACGGGGAAAGGTTTATCACAATGTAAACACCGAGCTAAGTTTATCATGCACAATTTCCTATTCCCTGAAATGAGAAGGACTGGAGAAAGCTACTGTGAGGTACAATGCAGCTGTGTATAAAAAGTAATCCGTACTGTACATACATCTTGTTGATTGCATGCCTGGAACACCTTTGATACATAAGCAAATATTGAAAAACATGAAAGCTTTTACTCATTAGTACAATGATATAGAAATGCAAAGATAAAGTTTGCCAAGGTAAGCCACCCAACACTGTATTTCAGCATTAAAGGCACACTCCAGGCTGTTGTAACCTTTTTTTTTATGAATTCTACACAAAATGTAATACTGTGCGTGTTCGGCGGCAGTGAAAGTCCTCATAGAAAAGCAACGGTTAATCTATTCAGAGTACACCGAATAGCTGTGAAAAGTTGATGTTCGGTGGTTTCATTTGGCAGGTTTAATGAGACAAATCTCATAAGTTTCAATGTTAAAAATATTCCCATTTTTATCCAATATCTATTAAACTGTTTAGTCTTTTAATCTGCAGCAAAAAGTCTCTGTCTTTATTTTTTTTACCCATTTTTTTTTCTTTCTTAAATAGTGTTTTTTCTTTTTTCTGTAACAGACCTTTTTATTATTATTCATAGGACCTTATGTTAATTCCAGACTTTTTAATACAGTAGTTTTTTTTGCAAACGTGTTTGAATATTTTTTTTTACCCGTCCGGCGGCTTGTCAGCTTTGTTCTGCCGCTGATCGGTGCTGTGTTCAGCGGCTAGTCGGTTATTTGCGGGTGCATTTGGCGGCGATGGCTGGTGGGATGGCGGTGGCCGGTTGTCAGCAGTGTCCGGCGGGTTGATGGCAGCGTTCGGGAACCAATTTGCTGCACTTCAGGGACCCTGCGGTGAATTCACAGTAGGGTCAGTGAATCAGACTCGCTGAAGTGCAGCAAATCAGCAAGCACTGAAATGTCAGTGACATTTGTGGTAACCCTGAAAGTAAATTTTGATAACCCTGATTGGGAACAAGGTTTATGGTGTTTCCCATAAATGCCTACATAGTAGTTCTTTACAGGCTCTACAGTCAGAAATCTGTTTTTGTTTTTTTTTGAGAAAGTATTTTACCAGGAAGGATACATTGAGATTTCTCTCGTTTTCAAGTATGTCCTGGGTGGTGAGTATGTACCGTTAGGTGTCTTGCCCAAAGACACTTACTGGAGAGGTGCTCTTGCTGGGATTGAACCCATGACTCCACAGGCTCTCTCCACACAGAGCAGTGATGTTACCTCTACTCCACCCTGACGGTACTTATTATATGTTTATATGCTCACTTTAAAGTTAATGTATGTAAAAGTATAGACCATGGGCCACATTACAATCTTGGTGCTAACATTAACGCTCACCTACGTGAGCATTAACGTTAGCCGCGGTGACTACCGCATATTATAATCCAAACTTTAACGGGTTAAGTAACCCGTTTACGTTTGGTATCTTGCGCTTTTCAACGCGAGGTTACTGTACTTTACGCTCCATATACTTAACATGGGGAGCGCAAAGTGTTAATCAGCATTAGGATTAAAAAAGTCCTAACGCTGATTAACATCCGGCTATGGTTAGCGGAAAGTTAACCATAGTCTGGACTTGGTGCTAACGGATTCAGCTGGTGCAGAATTTGTTAGCACCAGCAGAAACCCCCCCCAAAAAATCAGATACTCACCTAGTATCCCGCGATGAGGACCACGGCCCCGTCCGCCTCCTCTGTCGCCGGGTAAAGAGGGAGAGACTGGGGAAAAAAGTCCCCCAGTCTCTCCCTGCAGATCCCTTCGCCGATCTGCCGGATCACGTGAGGCGAGATCCGGCAGGTCATGTGACCGGCACAGGGGAAACTCAATGGAGTCCAATCGACAGCATCCCAGGGCGTAGCGCCCACTAACAATGCAGGCAGCTTTTTAAGCGCCTGCATTATAATCTCCCATTAAAACGGGGGCGCTAGGGAGAAAACTGCAGGCACAGTTTTTTTCTCCCTTGCGTCCCGTTATAGCTTTGAGAATGCAATGTTTATATATATAGGGTCATATTACATAGTTGGTGCTAACTTAACCAGAGCTGTTGTAAACTTCCCAGAGCCATTATAGCCTATGGAGGTTTTAAGTTTACAACAGCTCTGGTTAAGTTAGCACCAAGTATGTAATATGGCCCTATATATATTCTATGTTATAATAATGACATTGTATTGCATATACATAATTTTTTAAATATATATATTTTATATTTTATGCCAAGAAAATGAATGAAAACAGGATTGTAAAAGGTGAGAGAGTGTATTTTAAAGTATGATTCTTATGGTGAATTCTTCCCTTGAAGGAAGGATTCCTTTGTTATCACATGAGGCATCAGCCAGTCAGAACCATTTATTGGGCTTCAAAGAGACAAAGAAAACATTGCTGATGCTTCTATCGCAAGTTATTCATAGATTATAAATATAACTATAACTCTATAAGAGGACAATGTTAATTTCCAGTAGGTGTACTGCCGGTCTTTGCACTACTTTTTCCACTTCCCACAAGTCCTTACTCCATAAAACAGAATGGGCTATATCACAAAGTTGGTGCTAATTTAACCAGAGCTGTTGTAAACTTCCCAGAGCCATTATAGTCTATGGAGTTGTTAAGTTTACAACAGCTCTGGTTAAGATAGCACCAACTTTGTAATACGGCCCAATGACTTGTCCATTGACGTAATGCAAGTCAGAAAGAGAAGTCATTTCCGTTCATTGTTCGCATTTATATCAATTCAGAAAAATTAGTTCCAGGTTTGTTATTTTATTTAAACAGGAACATTGCTTAATTTTGGTTGCAAATGCTTAACCCTGCCTGGCAAAATTTCAGCAGCTACGTGCGATATGTGTTTGGAGATTTAATGTATACATAATGTCTGTGTTCATTTATAACTCCATGGAAGACGTTTCAGCTGATCTAAACACATCTGCAATGGACAGTGAGAAAAAATACAAGTTATAGTTTGATCAAAGACGCTCCAAATCAAATGAACCATATGGTACCGATATTTTATAATAGTGTAGAAACAAGTTTAACTTTGTGTGTCAGCTTCACTTTGTGTTGGTAGATCTATGAAACATAAATACTAGCAATTCTTAATAGTGTGTGAGTATCACCATAAACATTAGTCCATATGGTGACCACATCACATTTTGATATTCATCCATGTTATCTATCTATCTATCTATCTATCTATCTATCTATCTATCTATCTATCTATCTATCTATCTATCTATCTATCTATCTATCTCCCCAGGATTTTGTGGCCACTTTGGTGCAAAACATCAATATAGTGAATCATTAGTGACACTAGCCGGTCTATACATCACTTTAGCTAGGCCTGTTATAAGGTTTGGAAACGGCCTCCCTCTGTCCCGCCTCTCCCCCCTACAATCCATCCTGAACGCCTCCGCCAGGCTAATTCACCTCACCCGCCACTCTGTCTCTGCCGCTCCCCTCTGCGAGTCCCTTCACTGGCTCCCCATCCACTGCAGAATTAAGTTCAAAATCCTTATCCTTACCTACAAAACCCTCACTAACTCAGCGCCCCACTACCTGTCCTCACTAATCACCAGATACACCCCAGCCCGCTCCCTAAGGTCAAACAGTGACCTGCACCTAGCTTCTCCCCGCATCACCTCTTCCCATGATAGACTGCAGGATTTCTCACGCGCAGCCCCCACTCTCTGGAACGCTCTCCCTCGTACTGTCAGACTTTCCCCTAACTTCTCTTCCTTCAAACGCTCCCTTAAAACATTCCTATTTAGGGAAGCCTACCACCCAACTCACTGACACAACCATCAATCACTCTCACCTTACAGTCCTCTCCTCCTGTTTCCAACCCCAACCCTCCTAGATTGTGAGTTCCTACGGAAATAGGGCCCTCATCTCCTCCTGTACTGTTTGTCAAATGTTGTTCAATGTATTGTAACCCTGTTTATACTGTGCTTATTGTACAGCGCTGCGGAATATGCTGGCGCTTTATAAATAAAGAATAATAATAATAATAACCACTGCTATCACACAGTGGTTTATAATGAACCTTTGCTATATCATTCCAGCAATGTAAGAGCCAAGCCTAACTTCCATGATGTGTGTTGTGGTGCATGAAAAGGACACAAACACATATAGTTTATTTACACACACTGACTGTCAATCCTTCTTTACCCTGTCATGGTTATTCTCATAAAAACCCAATTGCCCGCCACCCCTGATTTCCTTTGTTTTGCCCAGCTAGTTTATTGATGATTTTGTATTTCTCGTCTATCTCTGGTTGTCCTCTGTCACAATGGCTTTCATTTAAGTGTCTCTCTTTGTATGTAGGGACCCCAGCTAGTATTTAGCCTTTGCTCCTACCACTTTGTGTGCTTTACCTTCAACCCAGCCATTATAAAAACTGATATATGCTCTTAAGAGAATTTTGTGTTCAGGTACTTCATATTTGGTATTGTCATTTATGACACCATATTTTCATTATCTGTAGGTGTTTGTGGTTTCTATGACGATATTTTGTTGCAGTCGTAAACAGTTACATTACTTAGAATTCTGACGTCAACGTGAGAATATATGTTCTGATGAATCTAACCAATTTCTCAAAAAGATAAATACAAATACCACATATAGTTCAATATTGTCAAAAAATCTTTAGGCCTCTATCAGCACCTCCTTCTCCTCCAGATTGTACCTCTCATCCTGTATCCCTTCTCTGTAGGAGTCCTGTACAAGGGCAGACTGACCCATTGGCATTCGGGCAGTACCCAAGGGCCCATATGGGGGAGAGGTCCAGATTGGGGTCCCATTGCCTTGCTGCCTGTGAAATACTGAGACATGTGTGGAGCATCATGGGGATTCCTTCCCCAGCACAGAGGACACTGCACGCACATCCTATTCTGTACCTGCTCATTGCCGATCTGGCTCCAAGCAGGGGCTGCAGACACAGCAGGCTGACATCCCGGATCTCCACCCTTGCTGTGGGACTGCCTCCCGAGCCACGGGCATCATCATGATCATCATGCACACGATGATGTCACAAACTGGGATTCCCCCTGCCCTGCAGAGAAATCCCATTACAGGTGATGTAGGGGTCATTTAGACCCCACAATCGCCAGACTCCTGTATCCTACAAGGACAGTTCAGGTGTCAGTAGAAAGCCCAGAGTCTGACCTTTCCAGTGATATCCAATATGACTATGTTCACCCAAATAAAAAAAACTGTTAAATAAGATAGTCATTTTTTTCCCCCTGAAAGCAGCGGCATTGCTTTTTCCTCTTATAAAGTTAACAATGCTGCTGCACTAACTCATTTATTTTTTCATATATGACCATATATGATGGCCTGGGAACGCAAATTAGGTCATGTGGAGACCGTCGACTGGATGGACATATGGGATGCTATTTCCAAATCCTCTATCAATGTTGTATTACAGGAACAATCTTATAAAACAATGATGAAATGGTGCGTGACTCAAGCCTTTCTTCACAGGGTTAATAGAGCAGTTCTTGATATCTGCTGGAGGAACTGAGGCGAAAAGGGCACCCATGCTCATATGGGGTGGCAATGCCCTGTCATTCAACCGTTCTGAGAAAGGGTTTGCACTTTAGCCTCTAGAGTTTTGGCACGCACTATCCCATTGAACTCATGGTCATTCCTTATGGCGCACCCTTTGACAGAGCTATCACAACAGTGATAGCTTTCTAAAATTGCCTTGGTAGCTAGAAAGGCTATGGCCGAATCATGGTGCTCAGCAGACCCTCCTCTTTGGAAGAGAGTGAAGCAAATAATCGAGGAGGTGCGAGCCATGGACGAGTTGTCTGCTAGATTACATGGTACCATGCGGACATACTATAAGATCTAGGGGGCTGGCTAGAGGTGTTCCCTGGTTGATTTCCAGTTTATAGTAGCCTCACTAGGTGACATATTCTTGCTTGAGGGTGGGGGCAACCTATTTCCCTCTTCTTTTCTCTTTCTCTTTTTTTTTGTCTTGTTCTCTTTTTTTATTTTAGTTTGTCGTGGCACGGTGTCTGCCATGTTTATATAATGTCGCTATGCTGAAGTGTTGACTATAACGTGTTATTTTGCATAATATATACATATTTTCTTTTTTATGTATACCTTTGAAAAATAAAGAGTTAAAAAAAGTTAACAATGCTGCTGCACTAACATTTATTTTTTCATATATATTTTAATATATTTAAATTGATTTTAATAATTAGTGTAACAACATATTTTATTTAACATATTATAATTTAGTTAAATAAATTTTAATAATATACTGTATTTTCTATATACTTTATAGTTAACGTTTTTAGTATTAATTAGAGTTTTATTTCGATCCTCATTTTCCTTCAGAGCACCACAATTATGTAATAATCTCCCAGACAGCATCAAATCTTCCCCCAGTCTAAAGTCACTTAAGAGATCTCTAATTCTCTATTAACATACCTCGATACAGAATGCACCTGTAAACATGTAACATACAGGGTTATTCAAAGAGCTCCGAATGGCTGCCAAAAGGGAACCGAACGCTGAAAATCAGCGTTCGGTTACCTTTCCTGGCCATTCAGCTATCCAGAGAGCAGGCAATTCGCCAAATCCTGGCGAATTGCCTGCACATACGGTGGCTGTTCGTTGCCTGTTCGAGGGCAGTGAAATCCCCATAGAGAAGCAATGCTTCGGCTATTCAGAGAGCAAAACCCAGCAGTAAAAAGTTGCTGAATTGCCCTGCCATTCGGTGGTTTAATTCGGCAGGTTTATTCAGGCGAATCCCATAGGCTTCAATGTCAAAAATATTCCCGTTTTAATTCAATATCTAATAAGATGTTCATTATAGTATTCTGCAGTAAAAAGTCTCTTTGTTTATAGAATTTTTGGGATATTTTAACCACTTCGCTGCTGAGGACGCGCTCAGCGCGTCCTCAGCAGTCCCGCTGGTGTGCTGAGGACGCGCTGATCGCGTCCTCACATTGGGGTCAGCGTTCGGCCGGGTTCCGGCCGATCGCTGGCCCCTCCGGTGCGGGCTGACATCCTGGATGTCAGCCCGGCATCCGGACCAGCAGCCGCCAGAATTAGGTGTCATCGCGGGGGCGCGATGACACCTAATTCAGGCGCCCCCCCCCGCATGTGCGGAGGAGGCGCCTGAAAGGGAGGGGGGGAGGTCCTTCGGACCTCTCTCCCTCCCGATCGGCGGCGCACAGGGGGTTAACCCAGGCATCATTTGGAAGGGCACAGCCTGCCCTTCCAAATGATGCCTGGCATTAACCCCTGGGGAGCTGGATCGCGAATCGGCGCTGAAAAGCGCCGGTTCGCGATCCTTTCCCGGAGCTGGCCGACATCTTGGATGTCGGCCAAGCCTCCGGGAACTCCCCCAGAGGACTGGCGTCATCGTGCGTAGCACGATGACGCCAGTCCTAGAGTTAACCCCTAACTGCCACCAACTGTGGAGATAGGGAGTTCATTGGAACTCCCTATCTCCTGATCCGTGGCAGCTAGGGGTTAAATTTTGGTATCGTTGGATCGGCCAGAGCATGGCCGTTCCAACGATACCAAACACTACAGTGAAAATTTTTGTAAAAAAAAAAAAAATGAAAAATAAAAATAAAAAAAAAAATAAAAAAAAAAAATTAAACACTTTTTTTTTATCTTTTTGGGTTTGTTAATGCAGCAATATTGCTCCCATTTCAATTATAATGTGAACAATGATGCTGCACTAACGATTTTTGTATGCGGTGCGTTTGTTAAAAATAGTGTCATTTTCCCCAAAAAAAAATGTAATGAGACCCCATCTCTAATTTTTTTAACAAGCGCACCCCATACAAAATATAACCGCAATTGCTCGCATGTTAAAATGTGGAAAAAAACACTTTACACATTGTAAATTATTGAAAATACATATTTTATTGCATTTTTTGTTATAATATACAGACATGACATAACGTATACATATAATAATGACATATTATGAATCTACCGAGTCTGACGGAAAGAACGATATATAATATGTCTGGGTCATATACTAAAATAAGCCTTCAAAACACGTTTAAACATGATGCGCAAAACAGGTAAAAATGACCTCAGCATAGGGGCGGGAAAAGCCTCAGCAGCGAAAGGGTTAAGCATTTTTCGGGATGTTTTTGCCAAAATATTTTTTCCGATTTTTTTTTTTTTTTTTATTATTATTTTTTTTTAAACGTTTGTTCTTTTTTCTGTAACAGACCTTTTTATTATCATTCATTGGACCTCATATATAAATTTCAGACATTTTCGCTTAGTAGTTTCTTTGCAAAAAGCGTTTCACTTTCAAACATTCAAGCGAACTGTTTCTTTTTTTTTTCACTCCATTCGTCTGCAGTGTAGGCTTTTTCCGGTGGCTGCGCTGCGTGTGATCGGCTCCTGCTCGGGTTTCTCTGGCGTCTTCGGCGGGGTTAATCCAGATGTTTTGCGGGTTTCGGTGTGCATTCGCCAGGGTTTTGCGGTGAGTGTTCGGCAGGTTTTCGGCGTCTTTTCCCTGCACTACAACGGCCCTGGGGTGCTTGCTGAATACACTGCAGGGTTGCCGAAATGGGATCGCCAAATCGAACCGAATTGAGCAGGCGAAAAGTCACCGAACGTGCAGTGACTTTTCGATTCTCTTTGAATGACCCTGATAGCGACTGTATTTGCTACATATTTATTTTCTGTTAATCTGTATATTTGTGTTGTGTTTTTTAGTATCTTGCATTTTATTACTTTGTATTGCTGTACCTACTGTAACAATTTTGTACTGTAACAAATGTTCTTGGACCCAGCCAGGACATACTTAAAGATGAGAGAAATGTCAATGTATCCTTCCTGGTAAAATACTTTATACATAAATAAATAACTATTGCTGTGGAGCTTCAAGATAGGCTCATACACATTGCACATTACTCTCAGTTTTATTGCTGTGGAGCTCTGTGACACTCATACAAAACGCACATTACTGGGGGCTAAATTACACAAATCGTGCTAAAACGTGGGCACAAATGAGAAAAACCTGCACCTGCAGGTTTCTCCTTTCCGCCCCTGTTTTAGCACGATATAACAATGCAGGAGCTTAAAAAGCTGCCTGCATTGTTACTGTACGCTAAGCCCCGGGATGCGCGGCAGCACTGCCGTGAGCATCCACTCGTTGGAGTCCATGGGACTCCATTGAAGCAGACAGCACCGGTCACATGACCTGCCGGATCTTTCCTCGTGAGATCCGGCAGGTCAGCGTAGTGATCCGCAGGGGGAGACTGGGGACTTATTCCCCCAGTCTCCCCTCGATCCCGCCAGACGGAGGAGGTGGATGGAGCCGCGGTCCTCACCGCGGGACAGGAGGTGAGTATCTGGATTTGGGGGGGGGGTTTGGCTGGTGCTAACGGATTCAGTGCCAATACCTGTGCAAGGTTTGTAATGTGCAGGCCCTAATAGTTACCACCTCACGCTAAGTTTTCACTGTAGCGTCTGCATTTTTGCGTTAACTATGGAAGATGACCCATTGTGTTCTGCGGAGTTGTTAACACCAACCTTGGAATAAGGCCATCTGTTTTTAATGGCTTTTGGTGACTCTGCCTTTCTATCGCTGGTAACCAGAATAAAAGGGAGAGAGGGTGCTCCCATAGCACAATAAGTGCAATATAGAGACCTGGTTTTGGTAGAGGAAGAAATGCACTAACTGGTGGTGGAGCCCTCACACATTACGACTCTTAGAATGTCATTGTTAGTATCTCACCATCTTCTCGTGAGTCTCTGGATATAAGCAATGTATGGAATCTTCCGCTTAAAATTGTGATCTTTATTAATAAAATAAAAACCATGATAAAATAATAAATAAAACATAAAACCAACATATAAACGGAATCAATAAGCTGGTGCCGAGGTAGGTAGTAGGCGTAAAATATTGAGATACGTTTCGGCTGGTGGCCCTGCACAGTCAATAATTTTAGTGTCGCACCTGACGAAGCCCCATTCCCTATAGCGGCGAAATGTGCGTTGAGCGCGATATCTCACTATGGGTGTCTACCCTTTTTAACAGTCACTTATGCCGCCTTCAACATTGCCCAAGTCTAAGTAATTAATTTTTTGTCCTGTATGTGTCTAGCAGCCAGTATGCTGTATCCAACTATTGTTGTGCTGTGATCGATGCTGCAAAATTCTCTCAATTCTGCCCCTTGCTTTGTTTATGCTGGGTATTGTCAATAATTGATTGTATCATTGTTGTGTTGGTATCTGTGCCACTTGACTATTTACCAACCTCTTCCCTTTATTCTATAGGGATAGAGTAGAGATTGTTTAGAAAGGGTCAGTTAAAAGGGAATATCATCCGAGATTTGTCTCTTTAATGTTGGTTTCATCACTTTTCCCCTATCTTTATCCTGATCTATTTTTACTATCAATTGCATATTATATATTCTTACCAATGTATAACATACTATGGTTGGGTGTGATACCTAATTAGCTCACTCTAAGCTTTACATTGCATTTAGCATAATTTATATAAATTATTGAGCTTTTTAGTCCATCCTATAGGGGTAATTTTTATTCTTTCCTTACATTTGGATATACAAGTTATTTCTTCTAATCTATTCTCACCATTCTGGAGTAACGCCATATGGCTTTACTTTAAGGCTTGGTCCATGTTTTATGGACGGCATCTTGTTTCATTTGTATTGGTCTATACAGTATGTGTTGTGTTCTCACACAATGACTGCTGTCATTTGACAATGTTCATTAATACAATTGTGTTTTTAATTCCCCTGACTTTTTGAGAGAGTGGGGGTTCCTTCTCTCTCTTTTGTTCTTTTTGTGTACTTATCGAGGTTTAATCCTAACCAGTCGGGGGATTCTCTCGAATCATCACTACCTCTACTTTGACGTTAGTGTTTACTCCAATAATTTTTGTATACGGTTACCTTCACGTCATTATTATTAGAAAGTATCTGCTCGTTCCAAACACATCCTAAGAGTTTTCAGTGCCAGATTACTTTGTTAGAAGCTTTTGAATACCAGCAAATATGCATCACCTATGGTGGAATAAATGCTCTGTCCTAGAAGAGTAGTGAGAAACTATAAATGGCTACATGAAATTCAGAAGAACAGAATATCCCTGAAATCACAAAGGCTTATTGTCTTTGTTGCGTTATTAGGGGGTCACTTGAGGATTCATAAATAACTAAAGCATTAGTACATTGTAAATATTTACTTCAAAAGGCAAAATTAAGCAGAAAAATGTAACTAACGTTAGATAACTCATTTAACATGCACTTCTGGTTTTATACTGATAGTAACATCATTCACAGTATTTCCTGAGATGTTATTCAAGCTCACTGCTTAAAATATTCTTCTGAGCTTGCAAATAGAGTGTTTGGCCATATGACTTGGACGATTATGGCTGTAACATAATTCTAGAAATCATGTATAATTTAGCTATTTTGATGCTGTAACTAACAGGGTTATTCACTAACCTCCAAATTTGCCGCCGAATTGCACAGAACGGTGAATTTTATTGTAGTTGCAATTTTCGGGGCAATTTTGTATTCACAAAGCTGTCAATTCACCTGTATTTGGCGAATTGGCAGAGAAATAGGGAGCAATTCACCACAGTTTGCTACAATTAGGTGACACCAAAATTGAGAACTATCAATTCGTTTATTAACAGCCTGCAAGAGCGGAAGGAACGTCCGTTGAGAGTTGACCTTCCTTTCACTCTGACGCCTGTCTGGCCGCCTCACTGTTATTGCGCTCAGTGCTGCAAAACTCGATCCTCCTAAGGAAGATTGTGCTTTGCAGTCCTGTCGAATGCGCGTCATATTGCTTCGACGGGGAGTCTTTTATATACTCTTGCGTGCACAATTCGTGCACGCGTTACAGCATATGGCTTGCCCCGTTGAAGCGTCACAACACTGCGATGGACGCCGGGAGGCACGTCAGTACGGGTGCACATAGTACGCTCCTCTGTCCTAATTTCAGCTGAAATTGACGAAATGACCTGATTTTCGTTGTTTCAATTTAACAGGTTTAAACAGGTGAATCTATCAGATTTTAATGTAATATCTTTTTATTTTATTTTTTCAAAAAAACCTTTTTATTTTTCATTTGTTTTTAAAGATACTTGTATTTTTTAAAAGATATTTTTGTTGTTTATTTTTTTAATCGACTTTCTTATTTTTGTTTAACAGACCTTTTATTTTTTAAAGGGCTTTTTTCTTATCTGGACACAGTTTAAAAAAATTAGCAGGCACAACCTAAAAAATGATCGCAGATGTAAGCTAAAAAATAAAACTTTTTTATTGATAAGACAAGATAAAAACGGTGGGGGGGGGGGTTTACTGATACGCGTTTCGGCACTTAGCCTGTGCCTTCCTCAGTCAGTCAGTCAGACCCCCTATGCTATACTGACTGAGGAAGGCACAGGCTAAGTGCCGAAACGCGTATCAGTGAACCCCCCCACCATCTTTATCTTGTCTTACCAATAAAAAACCTTTTTATTTTTTACTTAATGCGATCATTTTTTTGGTTGTGCCTGCTGATTTTTTTTTTTCCGTATCCTGACCACCTGAGGTTTAAAGGGAGCATAAAGACAGAAGACTCCCCTCCAAACCCGAAATTGCACCTGATCTCAGGACAGACCCGGGAGCTGATCTGCAAAAGAGGGGTTAGGTACCCACCTGATAAGAAATACCATACACTTACAAGTAGAGCCTGATATATGCGAGGCTCCACCATGGGTGAGTTAGACCGACGCTACAACCTTATTGCACATTTATATACTGTGTTCTGCTATGGGAGTGCCGTCTCTCTGTGTGTTTATTTTGAGGCCAATTGGAGGATGAAAAGAAGGGGAACGCCACCCTATATTTGGCATAAGGCGCATCAACCTAGTGCCGGGATTCAGTAATCTGCGAGTGAGTTTATATTGTACTCTCACCAGAATCTGTATGAAACAATCTGCACGATTGTGTTTTTTTCTCTTTTCTGTCTCTCCTTTTTTGCCTTTATATTGAGACTCATCAACAGAGGAGAAAGGACACGTTAGCTGGATGCCAATCTCTACAGTGTACTTCATCTGTTCTCAAATGACTTATGAACATTCCGTATGATTTCTTTGCACATTTGCACGTGCACTATTGTGATTTAGAGACTTTTTTGGAGATAGACACCATCTCTGGAATACTGTGCACTTTAATTTTTGACACATTGCATGTATGCACTTTTTATGAGGATTTTCTTTATTAGCACATGCACTTTATATATGCATTTGCACATGTGGTTTTTATCCATTGCACTTTATCATGTATGTTAAACCTAGTTTGTCAACACTTATTTGCTTGATGTTTCTGTGATTTTGCACAGGATCAATAATTGTTCAATCACTGAGGGATACTTTTTACATGTGATGTTATCACTGCTTTATTATCAATGCGGATCTAGGCTTCATTTTAAGTACTCATATGATGTGTTTGATATATGTCTAGGAACACTACCTAGGCATAGAAGTCATTTATTAAACTGCGCCATTAGGAACTACACCCCCCCCCCTTTTGGGTCTAAATTCTCACCATCAACCATATTTTGAGGCTAAATGATGATTTCTCACTTAGTCCACTAATCTTTTGGAAACCATTAGAATGATTATATATAGCGTTGGCGCTGCTGCGAGTATTCAGGAGGCTAGTGGCCGTTACGGGGCAGACTGGTGGATTCAGTGCCTGCCTTGTAATCTGTTTGTAAAATCGGGATGCTAAGTCGAAATATAGGAGCGCAAAGTTTTCCCCTTAGAGTCCCCGTTTTAGCGAGAGGCACGTGTTAGTGCCTTATATTACATACACATGTAATATATTAAATGTAGATGTGTACAGGGTACTCTTAGATCCAGAGGGGGGGCGGTACAGGGTGTGATTGCCCCTCTCCAGCTGCAATCCCATTGTAGGAGATACAGGGTGTATAGTAGGCTTGTGCACCAATGTTTTTTTTGGTTCGGTTCGTTCGGATTTTGTAAATTTTCGTTTCGACTCGTTTCGGCCGATTTTCGTTTCGTTTTGGTTCTTTTCGTTTCGTTTTTCGTATCGACTTTTTTTCGTGATTTCGGAAATTTTCGTGTTTTTCGGAAACATCTGTTCTCCTCATTTCAAAGTGTCTATTCGTTTTGACGTAAACTAATGGTTTTTCGGATACGATAATTATACGATACGATAATTCTACCGATACGATAATTCTGCCATTAAGATTTCTCATGTTTTACAAGAAGGATACATTGAGATTTCTCTGGTTTTACAAGTAGGATACATTGAGATTTCTCATGTTTTACAAGAAGGATACATTGAGATTTCTCTGGTTTTACAAGAAGGATACATTGAGATTTCTCTGGATTTACAAGAAGGATACATTGAGATTTCTCTGGTTTTACAAGAAGGATACATTGAGATTATTCTGGTTTCTCAGGAAGGATACATTGAGATTTCTCATGTTTTACAAGAAGGATACATTGAGATTTCTCATGTTTTACAAAAAGGATACATTGAGATTTCTCTGGTTTTCCAGGAAGGATACATTGAGATGGGAATGATACAAAATTTAATTACAAAATCAGCGATATAAATACGATGTCTGAAATTACTGAAATGGAACCGAAATCAGGAATGGAGCCGAAATCACGAATGGAACGAAAATTAATTTCGATTTTACACATTTCTAGTCCATTCGAAAATTCCGAAAAGTTTTCGTTTTGGCACGAAAATTCGTTCGGATCTGCCGTTTTCGCATCTTAAAATTTTAGGAAAATCGTCCGAATCCGAATGCACGAATCGGGAAATTTCGTGAAAATTCCGAAATTCCGAAACACATCCCTAGTGTAAAGTCTTTAAATTAATAATGAGACTCAGGGAGGACAAAGAGGAACAGACGTTACTCTCTGACTGGTCAGCCAGAACTGACACAATATCCTGTGACCTATTTCCTGTCCAGGTTTTACATGACAAGATTTAAGGTGGACCAATACATTAAGGACCATATTATGTTCCTAATGCTAAAATGGGGACACTAAGGAGGAAAACGTGTGCCTGAGGTTTCTCCTTAGTGTCCCCATTTTAGCATGATATTACGAGGCAGGCACTAATCCAGCAGCCTACACCGTACTGCGGTGCTGAGCCTCGAGATGCTGCAAGCATCCCCTCCATTGAGGCTTCCACTGAGGCTTCCATTGAGGCTTCCACTGCCGGTCACATGACCTGCAGGACGTGCAGGAGAGGAATCGTCTAATACTCATTGCAGTGCAAGAGACACTTACTCCAGTTATGGTCGTAAACTGAAACCCAAGATATGGAAAGAATTTGTTGCACTGTAACTCTGGATATCTATGTTTGAAATCTCTGTTAAAACATTGATAACTAAAACATTTATGTTACTACTCTGTTCCACCTTAAACAGTGAGGGCACTATCAGCTGCCCTGAGCCAAAACTGGGATGCATAGGGGAAAAAATAACATTCACTAACTTCCCCTTTGCGTCCCGCTTTCCCCAGCAGATCGCGGGGCAGGTGCCGAGTCTGGTAGCCTGCCCCTTAGCAATCGCTAAGCTAGCGGATGCTGGCTGCAGTGGTACAGTGCCATCCCCAGCAACCCGTCCACGGCGTCCATAGGACTCCATGGAGGATCGTGCTGCCGGGGCACATGGCCGGCAGGATCTCACCTCTCGCAAGTGATCTTAACACTAGTTAATCTGTGCTATCACTTTGCGCTCCCCATGTTAGGTTTGGGGTGCACAAAGTACAGTAAACTCGCGCTACGAATCACAAATTAATGAGCGCTATTGGATTTGTTAGCGATTCAAAGGCGATGTGGGTACAGCGCAATGACCTCCTTTAAGCTAACGCTGACGCTAGTGTTAGCTTGAAGGAGGTAATAGAGCCCTTAATGTATTGGTCCAAGTTAAATCCTGTCATGTAAAACCTGGACAGGAAATAGGTCACAGGATATTGTGTCAGTTCTGACTGAACAGACTTTTTCAAAGACTTTACACCCTGTATCTCCTACAGTGGGATTGCAGCTGAGGGGGGGGGGGAATTGTACCCTGTGCCCCCTTGGATCCGTCAGTGCCCTGCACACATCCTGTGGCAGCGCCAACGCTATATACACTGTATATATAATCTCATTCAAATGTTTTCCAAAACATTATAATGTGGCCCCGTATTTTTCCTTGCACCTGGCCCCAAAAACACCAAAGCCGGCCCTGCCTATGGACCCAGGGCGCTGGTGGTGAGATGTTGCAGAGCGTTTGGGAATATCGTTATGCTGTAGTGGGACTTTGGTTGATTCCCACTCTTCACAACTATTCTGTATGGGAAGAAGAGATGACAGGGACAGAAAGTCGAAGGTCAGAGTACATTGGGTTGCTGGGGGAATATTTTGAAATGACCTGAGAGATGTAAGTGGGTGCAGAGTCTGAGAAGGCTTTGCGAGTGACATTCTTTAAAATAGATTCTGTAACGTAGCGTGCGCCAGTGCAGAAATTGGCACAAAATGGAAGCAGAGGTGGTTGTTTAATGTTTATGATATGTTTAGATTCTGTTGGCAATACAGCTTGATGCATGCTACTGTCTGAGACTTCTTTTGTAAACATATCTTGTGTTGAGAACATTCAATTGTATATTGTGGAACTATAATCTTATTTTCAAATGTAAATTGTCCATAAGGAATCATTTTATCAAACCGCAGAATTTGTACCTATCACAGTTATATATTCTGACATCTTTTAGCTTATATTTATATCCAAAAACTATAACAAGCACGCTAGAATTTGCTGCAACATTGCGTTTTATCACACAACTCTAAAGCTGACATCTTCCATTCGACAGCTTGCAAAATCATATGGTAAGCATGACAGATTTTCTTATAGTCTGTGAACCAAACATTACTTTATTTCTCAAATTTTGATTGTGTATCGGATTAAATATAACTTTTGAGGGTCAGAAGACAGATTTTACTTCAAATAATTTAGATTTTTTTTCTCTAGCAGTTTGATCATCTTCAGATAAGATTATTGAAGTAGGAAAATAATGGATGTACTAACGTCAGATGAATCCATGCTAGGATCATGTTATAGAATTAGTTTGCTTCTAGCTGTTGGTACTGTGAAGTATGTAGTTCACATTGATGCTTGGAATAGCATTTTTTTTATTTTCTAGGAAATCTTAATTTAAAACCAATATATATATATATATATATAAATAGCAAACACAGAAGACAATTCTTGTTGTAGAAATACAAAAGCAGCTCACTCTGCCAAGGACGATAACATGGCAGATTAAGAGAAATGTTTTGATGAGTCATATGTGTCAATGTGAAAACAAATCTATAGAAATGCTATTTCTTATTTACCCTCTATGTCCACGGGGACTCTGTAGGATGGGAAAAGGTTTAGATGTGTAAACTCTCTATCTATATAGGGCTCTCTATTGAGGTTACAGACCCTGCACTTAGAATGTATCGCACCCCGATTTCTATATCTACTTTTCTATTTACTTTTTGATTGAGTTATCGACTTGAACAGACCCAGTTTATTGTTTTTGACTTTTCTTTTTCCTTTATAACTGTTCCTGTGATGTCATGTTGAACATTTACAGGGTTATTCAAAGAGATCCAAATTATTATTTTTTTTGAGAAAGGATTTTACCAGGAAGGATACATTGAGATTTCTCTCTTTTTCAAGTATGTCCTGGGTGGCGAGTATGTACCGTTAGGTGTCTTTCCCAAGGACACTTACTGGAGAGGTGCTCTTGCTGGGATCAAACCCATGTCTCCACAGGCTCTCTCCCTGCAGAGCAGTGATGTTACCTCTACTCCACCCAGCCGGTAATTTCATTGTGGACGAAAGGTAACCGAACAGTGAAATTCAGCATATGGTTACCTTTCCTGGCCATTCGGCTATCCAGAGAGCAGGCAGTTTGCCAAATGTTGGCGAATTGCCTGCACATACGGTGCCTGTTCGAGGGCCGCAAATTCCTCATAGAGAAGCAATGCTTCGTCTATTCAGAGAGCAAAAACCAGCAGTGAAAAGTTGCTGAATTGCCCTGCTGTTCTGTGGTTTCATTCTTTTTTTTGAGAAAGTACTTTACCAGGAAGGATACATTGAGATTTCTCTCGTTTTCAAGTATGTCCTAGTTGGCGAGTATGTACCGTTAGGTGTCTTGCCCAAGGACACTTACTGGAGAGCAGCTCTTGTTGGGATCGAACCCATGTCTCCACAGGCTCTGTCCATGCAGAGCAGTGATGTTACCTCTCCTCTACCCACCCATTTGACAGGTTTATTCAGGAGAATCCCATAGGCTTCAATGTTAAAAATATTCCCGTTTTAATTCAACATCTAATAAACCATTGATTATAATATTCTGCAGTAAAAAGTCTCTTTATTGATAGATTATTTTTTTAGGATCTTTTAGTCATTTTTTTGCGAAAAAATGTCTGTTTGTTTTTTAAATCGTTTTTTATTTTTTCTGTAACAGCCCTTTTTATTAACATTCATTGGATCTTATATGTAAATTTCAGACATTTTCGTTCTGTAGTTTCTTTGCAAACAGCGTTTTACTTTTCAAACATTCAAGCGCACTGTTTTTTTTTCTCACTCCATTCATTATTATTATTATTATTATTATTTATTTATAAAGCGCCAGCATATTCCGCAGCGCTGTACAATAAGCACAGTACAGACAGGGTTACAATACATTGAACAACATTTGACAAACAGTACAGGAGGAGATGAGGGCCCTATTCCCGTAGGAACTCACAATCTAGGAGGGTTGGGGTTGGAAACAGGAGGAGAGGACTGTAAGGTGAGAGTGATTGATGGTTGCGTCAGTGAGTTGGGTGGTAGGCTTCCCTAAATAGGAATGTTTTCAGGGAGCGTTTGAAGGAAGAGAAGTTAGGGGAAAGTCTGACAGCACGAGGGAGAGCGTTCCAGAGAGTGGGGGCTGCGCGTGAGAAATCCTGCAGTCTATCATGGGAAGAGGTGATGCGGGGAGAAGCTAGGCGCAGGTCACTGTTTGACCTTAGGGAGCGGGCTGGGGTGTATTTGGTGATTAGTGAGGACAGGTAGTGGGGCGCTGAGTTAGTGAGGGTTTTGTAGGTAAGGATAAGGATTTTGAACTTAATTCTGCAGTGGATGGGGAGCCAGTGAAGGGACTCGCAGAGGGGAGCGGCAGAGACAGAGCGGCGGGTGAGGTGAATTAGCCTGGCGGAGGCGTTCAGGATGGATTGTAGGGGGGAGAGGCGGGACAGAGGGAGGCCAGATAAGAGATTATTGCAATAGTCGAGTCGGGAGATTACCAGGGCGTGTATGAGTTGTTTTGTGGTGACAGCGGTAAGAAATGGCCGAATTCTGGAAATATTACGCAGTTGGTATCGGCAGGAGGAGGAAAGAGACTTGATGTGGGGGATGAAGGAAAGAGCAGAGTCCAGTGTAACTCCAAGACAGCGAACTTGGTTTGATGGGGAGATGGTGATACCCTCCACCGTGATAGAGAAGTCAGGAGGTGGGGAGGCATTAGAGGGAGGAATAAGTAGGAGCTCAGTCTTTGACATGTTGATCTTTAGGTGGTGGGAGGCCATCCAGGAGGAGATGCCAGATAAACAGTCACTGACTTTTGAAAGGACAGGGGGAGAGAGATCAGGGGTAGAGAGGTAGATCTGAGTGTCATCAGCGTAGAGGTGGTAATTAAAGCCAAAGCTGTTGATGATTTTGCCCAGGGAGGAGGTGTAGATGGAAAAGAGCAGAGGACCAAGGACAGAGCCTTGAGGTACACCAACAGATAGAGGCAATGAAGAGGAGGAGTTACCAGCAAAGGACACACAGAAGGACCTGTTGGATAAATAGGAGTCAACCCAAGCAAGTGCAGTGTCACCGAGACCCAGAGAGTTGAGGGTCTGTAGAAGGAGGGGGTGGTCAACAGTGTCAAAAGCAGCCGAGAGGTCAAGCAGGATGAGAATAGAATAGTGGCCGTGTTTTTTAGCAGTTAGGAGGTCGTTGGTGACTTTGGTGAGGGCAGTTTCAGTTGAGTGTAGCGGACGGAAGCCAGATTGCAGGGGGTCAAGTAGGGAATTGGAGGACAGGAAGAGGGAGAGGCGGTTGAAGACTAGTTTTTCTAAGAGCTTTGATGTGAAGGGAAGCAGGGATACAGGGCGGTAGTTGGATGGAGAGTTGGTGTCTAGGGATGGTTTCTTTAGTAAAGGGGTAACTAGCGCGTGTTTGAAGGCGGATGGAAAGGAGCCAGTGGAGAGAGATAGGTTGAAGATGTGTGTGAGAGCAGGGGTGAGGGAGGAGGAGAGGGGAGGAATTAGATGTGAGGGAATGGGGTCGAGCGGGCACGTGGTGAGATGTGAGGAGGACAATAAGGAATTGACTTCCTCCTCAGTGGTTGGGAGGAAGCGGCAGAGGGTGGCAGAGGGGACCTGTGGGAGTGGAGGTGGCAGATAACTATCTTGTGTTGGGATGTTGCTTCTGATAGTTAGAGTTTTACTGAGGAAGTAGTCTGCCAGGTCTTGAGCGCTGAAGGCAGCTGAGGGGGGAGGTGCAGGTGGGTGGAGGAGGGTGTTGAAGGTGGACCAGAGCCGTTTAGGGTTGGAGGACAGCGTAGATATAAGAGATGAGAAGAAGGATTGTTTGGCCAAGTGGAGGGCAGAGGTGTATGACCGGAGAATAAACTTGAAGTGAACAAAATCAGCTTCAGAGTGGGATTTCCTCCAGGCACGCTCTGCAGTGCGGGAGCATCTTTGCAGGTAGCGAGTTTGGAGGGTGTGCCAGGGCTGAAGCTGGCGGCGTGGGGCCTTGCAGAGTCGAAGAGGAGCAACAGTGTCTAGAGCAGAGATAAGCGTAGTGTTGTAGTGATTAGTGGCAGCAGTGTCGGGTTTTTCCGGCGGCTGCTCTGCGCTGTTATCGGCGGCTGCTCGGGTTTCTCTGGCGTGTTCGGCGGTGTTAATCCAGATGTTTTTGCGGGTTTTGGTGTGCGTTCGCCAGGTTTTGCGCTGAGTGTTTGACGGGTTTGCGGCAGCTTTCCCTGCACTACGACGGCCCTGTGGTGCTTGCTGAATACACCGCAGGGTCGCCAAAATAGGATCGCCAAATCACACAGAATTGAAGAGAACGAAAAGTCATCGAACGTGCGGTGACTTTTCGATTCTCTTTGAATAACCCTGTAAGTTTAAAACAAAACCACAAGGACTCCATAACTTGACGGTCCCAGTCAGGGCAGCCATCAGAAATGATGGGGCCCCTTACTAAACCTCACGATGGGGCGCCCCAGGCCCCCCCGGCACTCCCTCAACCTCTAACAGCTTTTCTCCCCCTTCAAAAAAAAAAAAAGGACATAACATAGCACCACAGCAATAAAACTCCCAGTAATGTGCAGTATGTATTAGTGTATCACAGTATCCACAGCAATAAAACTCACAGTAATGAGCGGTGTGTTTGAACGTATCACAGAATCCACAGAAATAAATCTCACAGAAACGGGCTGTGTATGATGGCCTTTGGGTCTGGGTCTGGGCCTGTTCCCTGGGCCTTGGCGTCTGGTCTGGGCCCTGGGTCTGGTCCCTGGGACTGGGCCTTGGGGTCTGGTCCCTGAGGTCTGGGCCCTGGGTCTAGGCTGGGCCTGGTCCCTGGGTCTGGCCTGGGGTCTGGGCCCTGAGTCTGGCCTGGGGTCTGGTCCCTGGGTCTGGTCCCTGGGTCTGGGCTCTGGTCCCTGGGCCTTGGGGCCTGGGGTCTGGCCTGGGCCCTGGTCTCTGGGTCTGGTCCCTGGGCCTTGGCCCTTGGGGTCTGGGCCCTAGGCTCTGGGCCTTGGTCTGGGCCTTGGGGTCTGGGCCCTGGGTTTGGGCCTAGGGGTCTGGGCCCTGGGTCTGGGCTTTGGGGACTGGGCCATGGGGTCTGGCCCTGGGTTTGGGCCTAGGGGTCTTGGCCTTGGGTCTGGGCCTTGGGGTCTGGGCCCTGGGTCTGGGCCTTGGGATCTGGGCCCTGGGTCTGGGCCTTGGGGTCTGGGCCCTGGGTCTGGGCCTTGTGGTCTGGGTCTGGGCCTTAGGGTCTGGGTCCTGGGCTTGGGGTCTGGGCCCTGGGTTTGGGCCTAGGGGTCTGGGCCCTGGGGTCTGGGCCTAGGGGTCTGGGCCCTGGGTCTGGGCCTTAGGGTCTGGGCCTGGGCTTTGGGGTCTGGGCCCTGGGGTCTGGGCCTTGGGGTCTGGTCCTTAGGGTCTGGGTCTGGGTTTTTGGGGTCTGGGCCTTGGGTCTGGGCCCTGGGTCTGGGCCCTGGGGTCTGGGTCCTGGGCCCTGGGTTTGGGCCTAGGGGTCTGGGCCCTGGGTCTGGGCCTTAGGGTCTGGGGCCTGAGTCTGGGGGTCTGGGCCTAGGGGTCTGGGCCCTGGGTCTGGGGTCTGGGCCCTAGGGTCTGGGCCCTGGGCCCTGGGTCTGGGGTCTGGGCCCTAGGGTCTGGGCCCTGGGTCTGGGCCTTGGGGTCTGGGCCCAGGGGTCTGGGCCCGGGGTTTGGGCTTTGGGGTCTGGGCCCTGGGTCTGGGCCTTGGGGTCTGGGCCCAGGGGTCTGGACCCTGGGTCTGGGCCTTGGGGTCTGGGCCCAGGGGTCTGGGCCCTGGGTCTGGGCCTTAGGGTCTGGGTCCTGGGCCTTGGGGTCTGGGCCTTGGGGTCTGGGCCCTGGGTTTGGGCCTAGGGGTCTGGGCCTTAGGGTCTGGGCCCTGGGTCTGGGCCCTGGGCCTTAGGGTCTGGGCCTAGGGGTCTGGGCCCTGGGTCTGGGCCCTGGGGTCTGGGCCCTGGGGTCTGGGCCCTAGGGTCTGGGCCCTAGGGTCTGGGCCCTGGGTTTGGGCTTTGGGATCTGGGCCTTGGGTCTGGGGTCTGGGGTCTGGGTCTGGGGTCTGGGCCCTGGGTCTGGGCCTTGGGTCTGGGTCCTGGGCCTTGGGGTCTGGGTCCTGGGCCTTGGGCCCTGGGTCTGGGGCCCTGGGTCTGCGCCTTAGGGTCTGGGCCCTGGGGTCTGGGCCTTAGGGTCTGGGCCCTGGGGTCTGGGCCTTGGGGTCTGGGCCCTGGGTTTGGGCCTAGGGGTCTGGGCCCTGGGTTTGGGCCTAGGGGTCTGGGCCTTGGGGTCTGGGCCCTGGGTCTGGGCCTTGGGGTCTGGGGTCTGGGCCTTGGCTCACCACTCCGCTGTCTTCTTTTCTTCTGCTCTTCTTTTCTTCACATTTTCTTTAATCTTCTTCTCTTCTTTTCTTCTGTCTTCTTCCCGGCCCCTCCAGCTCCGGCGTGCAGCTTCACTGAGTGGAGGGGCGGAGCCAAAGCAACGTGCCTGAGAGGCCCTCACACGCTGCTTGGCCCCGCCCAGCCAACCAGTGAAGCTGCCAGGAGCCAGAGGAGACACAGTGTCTCCTCCGGCTCCTGCAGCAGCAGCAGCGGGGACACAGCTCTGGATTCGGACTCATCGAGTACGATATCGGAGCTGTTATAGGGTGACGCTGCTGCCGTTGGGGGCCCGGACCCCCACCAGGCCCGAGCCCCTTACGGCAGCATGGGGCGTAATGCCCTGATGGCGGCCCTGGTCCCAGTCAAGAGACCCTGATGATAGTTTGCCTTTTTCCTTGTCCAATGGTTACTCGTCTTTACCCTGTATGTTATGCAATGTACCATTGATTGAGGTTCAATAAACAGATTTTACGCAAAAATAAATGCTATTTATTAGGCTGAAACAACTAATTGATCGACAACTAATCGCTAATGAGTTAATAGCTGCAGGAAGCTTGGTCTTGGCATTGCAGGGGTTAATAGCTAGCTGCAGAGGACACTCAGTATACAGTACCTGAGTGCCTCACTCTCCGGTGTTTACGGCACCTGAGTGACCATGTACCAGGTACCGTATTGAATGGATGTGTGCAGCAGTAGCCGTGACGCTCCGGGCTCTGTCATAGGGAATCTTGTAAAGCACTGCAGAATTGTGGCGCTATATAAATAATGGATAATAATAGTAGCCAGCTAACACTAAATTGAGCCTTGCAGTGGGCTTTCATGCTGTAATTAATTTTGTCCAAAAAAAAAGGGACGAACTGTGTGGCAGACTAGATCTGTATTTCTAGCTATATCAGTGTCTGCCTGTGTATATGTGTCTAAGTGCATATATATATCTATCTATCTCTCCTCCATATCTTCATATTCATTTGTGTCTGACCATTTGGGAAGTGTATCCCTGTGTCCACAGCTGAAATGTAATTAAAATGGTTAACTTTCTCCCTTGGGGGGAGGATATAACACGTAACTGTAAAAGGGAATGTCCTTTGTACTCTGACATAGTACTCACACCTTGGCAGCCAGCCCGGCACCAAGATTTAGACCCCATCTTCAAAGACCGGAAGCACATCCTTGATCTCTAAGGGGGGTCTGGGGGGAAGAGGGACACCTTTAGGCAATTAAAGATTAATTGACAAGCGTACGGAGCACGAGCGAGAAGGGCACTCTGGGATATGTAGTACTGGAACCTGGGCCATTTGTGGGTGGGGGTTGGAAGGATCAGGAAATTAATAAATTCTGAAAACAGGCTATGTGCTTTGGCTGATCACTTGGGGTACCTTCGAAAGAGGACTGATCTGTCCATGCTCTATCTCCAGGCTCCAGGAGACCATTGATGCTAGCTTAATGAATAGCTCTTCGTAAGTAATTGCTCTATGGTTCACCCTTTTTCTTTTATTTGCTGTGTAGTGTGTAATTAATTGATTTATTCTAGTTATAATTTTTTATATAGCAAGGCACTGTGATTTTTTTATATCATAAATAAACAAAAAAGTATTTAAGTTCTGCCTTTGACTGATGAAATCCACGCTAACTAAGAGATTGGGAGTATTGCTATTTGCTTTAAGCTCGGTTATATGTAAGAAATTGCGTGTTGCGGTCGTCAGGAAATGGCAGGGGATTGTGGGGATCTGTAGTCACTGTCCGAGTCTAGGATAGTGCAGCTGCTAAGCCCTGCGTCTCCTGTTGCGACGCGCGTAGTGTCCATGAGGACTGGTGGCAGCGTTACTAATAGAATAAGAAAGTGAGCTCAGGGATTGTGGGAGACATAGTCAGTACCCGCTTCAAGAGAAGATTTGTACTGCGTTGCAATCCTGAGATCAGTATATCGCGCTCTACGTGCCTGTTGTGAGAGAAAGTGTGGCCGGGACGGGTAGATAAGCGCGCGTGATTATCTGGGTCTAGGATAGACAGATAGTGAGCGGCTTAACCCGGCGTCTTTGCGCAGCAGCGCGCGTAGTGGTCGTGACAAACTGTATCACAACATGAATGACATGGGGACAAACTGAATCATCTGAAATTTTTGAACGATTCAATTCGTGCAGGAAAAAAAAATGATTTGCTATGCACAAGCACAAGTCTAATTTATTTATCAACGTTTCCAGCAGTGGTTTCCAACATTTGCCCTCCAGATGTTTTGGAATTACATCTCCCATGGTACTCTGCCACTCATTAAGGTAGTCTGAGTGCCGTGGGAAATGTAGTTCCAAAACATCTGGAGGGCCAAAGCTACTGACACCTGTTGTACAGTGACAGAGGAGATGGCCGTTTCCAGAGTATCAGTGTGAATTCTGACAGATCCGTTTGTGTATTGTTTCTGCAGCAGTGCAGAACCAAGTCTGGTATATACAGCAAGTTCATAACATGAGTCAATGGAAATATTTTAAACTTCAAGTCATTGGATTAAATTCAAGCCGAGAGAAAGAATATAAATATTTATTACAATTTATTACACCAGATTGGCAATTTAAACAATGTACAAACACATCACATGAAACCAAAACATTTTCCTAAAGACTTAGGCCAAGGGTTGCCCTGTCAGATCTTAAAGTAATAAAACTAATCATTTAAATTTTGTTGCATTTGTAGAGGGAAAAAAAGAAAGTCTTTGTAGTGAATGTGTTTGAATGTACACTTAATACTGTGTATACATGAGAACTAGTTAACCTCTCTAAATGCGATTAAACGTCCTATAATGTCCAAATGTTTAAACGTTTTCTCCAATCTGAGACTCGTTATTCAATAGCAGAAAAACACACTGTTTATATTGATCGTATTATATAACCAGTAAAGCATGTGAAATATTTCTGCTGGAACTGCAAAGAGATGCTGAATACATTAGGGTTTTTAAGCTGACCGGTTTTAATGGAGATCAAGGACGTGGACAAACTGAACTTTACACCCCAGCTCTGCCTGTTTGCTGGTTTGATCAGCTTTATTTTTGAAGCACCAGGTGAAACGATTGTTATTTATATCCCGTCGTGTGATGCCTAGGAACCAGCCAGATGGTCGTTGACTGACCTTGAGCTGTCGTGCTGGCTCAAAGTAAGTGTCTGGCAAACATCCATTATAGTGGAAGTAATGTATAGGAACTCTGTGTTTGTAAACAGCAGACAATTCTCAATGTAAATTATTTTTAGATATAGATTCGAGAGGTCTGGCTCCTTTAAAAAAGAAAAAAATACTTACAGGGCTATTCAGAGAGAGGTGAAAACCTTGAGAATGACTGGAGAATTGAAAATTCTAGGTCAAAATAGTCAAACGAAAATAATTCTCCCATTTACCTCACTTTCCAAATTGACTATTTGGTCTAGATTGTTTATTCTCCTGACAATTCTCAAAGTTTTCACCTCTCTCTGAATAACCCTGATAGTAAACACATTGGCAAAATGTAGGAAACGTATTGACTGGGAATGGATCCTTCCGCAATCACTTTACATCTAGGTTTTCACCTTACACTGTATATGGAAGAAACATTTCCGTTGTGTGGTCCTTCAGAAAGCATTACGAATAAGCCAAGGAGATCAAGCATTGTTATTGCATATAGATCCAGTGTTAAAATATCAAAACTCTAAGGCTAGGGTCAGACGAATGCATTTTTCACGTCGTCCGTGAAAAAGTGCGTTCGAACAAATGGACGTATTTTTTCACGGAATACGCGATAGCGGTCATACGATGCGCATTTTCGTCCGTGATTTTGTACGGATCACCAATAAAACCCTTTTTGCGTCTGGACGTTATGTTGGCCGGACATTAGCAGCGTCTGACATCTCCTAATCACGCACACACGCCGCTAGCGGACGCAGCGCACTCTGTACGTCAGTACTAGCGGTATCACGTTCTCGAAAAAAATGTGTTTGTTTGCCGCTTGCGTTGCCCGGCCGAACTTTCGTGCGGCCGTACTTCGTTTATTGCCCATCATTGGCCGTCGTTTGCTGCTACTACGGCCGTGTTAAAGTGCGGCTGCACGCGCTTTCGCACTGCATTCGTCTGACCCCAGCCTTAAAGAGATTTGACAAATCTCAGCTATGCAAACCGCAAAAAAATACACTTAAAAAATTTATTTTTTTCCTGGGGGGAAAAAAAACCCCATATGGGCACTCCAAAATATTATTCAATGGATCTGTCATGTGCCTTGCCGCCGGCACCGCAAGAGAACTAAGAACAAGTTGCCTGATAGTGGTAAGAGTAGCAGTGGCCCTCCTGAAAAGCCTTGCTGAGCTAGTAACCAGGTGCTAGCTAATGCCTTCCAAATTTTACTCTACAAAAGGGGACCACACCTATCCCAAAATGCTATTGCATTAACTTAGTGTTCTCCTCACTGCCCCAGCTCCTCTCATGGATATACTGCCCCAGCTCCTCTCATGGATATACTGCCCCAGCTCCTCTCATGGATATACTGCCCCAGCTCTTCTCATGGATATACTGCCCCAGCTCCTCTCATAGATATACTGCCCCAGCTCCTCTCATGGATATATTGCCCCAGCAACTGGATGCTCATGGATATACTGCCCAAGCAACTGGATGCTCATTGATACTGCCCCCAGGCCCCAACTCACCTCCTGCCGCCGCCGTGTTTTCGGCTCCCTCTGAGCATCCGGCGGCATGGAGCTTGGGCACTCGCCTGGGGGAGCCATGTGACTAGCCGCGATCTCGCAAGATCGCGGCTAGTCACATGGCTCCCACAGGCGAGTGCCCAAGCTCCATGCCGCCAGATGCTCAGAGGGAGCCGAAAACGCGGCGGCGGCAGGAGGTGAGTTGGGGCCTGGGGGCAGTATCAATGAGCATCCAGTTGCTGGGGCAGTATATCCATGAGCATCCAGTTGCTGGGCAATATATCCATGAGAGGAGCTGGGGCAGTATATCCATGAGAGGAGCTGGGGCAGTATATCCATGAGAGGAGCTGGGGCAGTATATCCATGAGAGGAGCTGGGGCATTATTTCCATGAGAGGAGCTGGGGCAGTATTTCCATGAGAGGAGCTGGGGCAGTATTTCCATGAGAGGAGCTGGGGCATTATACATTATTACACTATTTGATTCAGAATATTTTTTTCCTGTTTTCCTCCTCTAAAAACTTGGTGCGTCTTATGGTCAGTTGCGTCTTATGGAGCGAAAAATACAGTAAGTGCCCTAAGAATGAGTACAACACAAGGTTTGTGAGAATCCTGGAAATGGGCAGCAGCAGTAGTGGCCTGCCCTGTGGTGGGTCTCCACTCAGGACTCACAAGGTTTTAGCTCGATGGTACCATTACAGAGAAGACTATTCCATATGCAAAACAGACTTCTATCACCCAGAAAGGGTGGCCAGTATTGAAATGTCAAGGCAGTCCTCATGGGAGGTGCGGCAACCCCCCCAGCGATTGTTTTGGTCTTACTAGGTCTGGTCAGGAAGATATAACTGATACCCCATTAAGCACCTCAGGGAAAAAGGTCCATGTTTGGATTGCCATGAACACATACATTCTTTATGCATTGTGTGTCTGTTTATGCACTATACAGATTAATAGAGTATTCATAATTCCTCAGAATTGCATTAATCGATATTCAGATAGTCTGCTAGCAGTGTAGTGACCACCGGAAATGCCCGATCTTTCTTGTTCAACTCCGCAAACATCGGGATTGATTTGATCACATTTCAGTTTCTAAATGTGAAAAGAGTGGGTTACACATATCATCTAATCCTGATTCAACAAATACTGTTCAAAGCCTTCAGGCTGTTCTGAGAAACAGATACACCTTGGGCTGTACCTTGGTACACATCAAATAGAATATCAAAATATTAATCATGGGGAACAAAGGACAGTAAACAAAAGTTGACTAGTCAGCCAAAGACTAGTGGAAAAACAACCAGAGATTGTCTTCTAATTTATCTTTCCTTTATTATTTATAGTAACATGATCTTTTTTACACTGTACAAGGTACAGACTGTAATTCTACCACCGTCTTGGAATAGCAAGAATTCAACCACAAGGGTATACGATTCTCCTGCGATCTGTGTATGATGTGTTCAGGTTCCTCAAATCTTTACTCCCCCATGTTTTCAAGCAGTAAGTAAAAGTTTAATCTTAACTGTAAACATAATCTGTTCTCCTTTTAGAATGAGAATTATAGAAACCATTAACTATACAACTTACAATAATAAAACAAGACAGACACTAAAAATAAAGGCTTGATTGACCGTAATTAAAGTGTTTAGTAACTAGGAAATCATGAGGAAAAATGGCAGAGCCAAGGGATTTTTTCTTGTTTTGCTTTTTGGTCCATATGATTGCATTATGAATTCTGACATTTCTGCTTTGGTGACTATCATGGTTATTCAAAGAGAGCCTTATTGGCTCAGATATTGCACCAAATGCTGAATCTTCACGTAGAGTGCAATTTTGTGGCCATCTGGCTATTCAAAAAGCTGTCAATTTGCCAAATATTGGCGAATTGCCAGCAAAATACAGTGATCTTCGAAGGCAGTGAAATCCCCATAGAGAAGCAATGGTTAATCTATTCAGAGACCACCGAACAGCACCAAAATGCCCTGATTTTCAGTGGTTTCAATCGACAGGTTTAAACAGTTAAATCCCATAGGTTTCAATGTTAAAAATATTCCCTGTTTTATTAAATATTTATTCAACCGTTTATTTTTTTCACTTACAGCAAAAAGTCTCTTTATTTATTTTTAGGCATTTTTTGGCAATATTTTATCTTCCAGATTATTTAATAATGGAGGGGTTTTTCTGTAACAGACCTTTTTATTGTTATTCATAGGACCTTATATGTTATATCCAGTAGTTTTTTTGCAAACACCTTTTAAAAGTTGCAGTTTTTCTTTTTTTAACTGTTCATTGGCTTGTCAGATTTTTCTTGCAGCTGGTCGGTGCTCAGTTCAGCGGATCGGCTTTTTTCGGATCGATTTGGCTGTTTTGCGGCTGATCGTCGGATGCATAAGGGTGGTTATTCCAATGCGTTCGGCAGCTCATTCCCTGCACTTCGGGACCCTGCAGTGAATGCTGAATTCACCGCAGGGTCGGTGAACCGGACTAGTCAAAGTGCGGGCAACCGAATAACACTGTATGTGATTTTTGATTGTGACAGTTATCATTACTGTTATTACAGTAATGTGAACTCATTTATACACCTTCAACAACTTCAACCAATATAGGAGTTTCATGTATCAGCATAAGGTCTACCTAATATTGATACTACAATGACAAATGTATACTTTTTGCATGCATTCTACATACTTCTTTTAAGCATGGCATTCATTTAACACTCGTAGGAAAGGGCTTTGAAGATAAGAGTTTGGGCTATGGTTGGTTATATCAACGTTACAGTCAACATCTAGAAGCTGCATCAAAAATACAGATATGTACCTGAGTGGGAAAAAATACACTCGACCATGTCACAATGGGTGAAGGACCTTCCTAACCTGACCCCAAATGACATATTGTAAACTAATAACTTTTTAACAGGGCTGTTACCTGCAGTATCGTCCAGAGAGATGACAATTAAAATGACTTATCATACCTATTAGTCGCCGAAACATTTACAATTGATGAGAAAATTATCCTCTACAATGTGCTTTTATCTATGATAACAGCAGCATGTTGGAAGTCCACTTTAGGCAGGTGTCAGACGAGCGTACTAGGCGTGCCTGTACTGACGTGCCTACCGGTGTCTGTCGCAGCATTTTGATGCTGCGACAGGGCCAGTCATACGCTGTAGCACGCACAAATTGCACACACTACAAGCACAAAGCCTCCCTGTCAAAACGCTAGACGCATGTTGATGGGGCTGCAAAGAGCGATCCTCGATTAGCTATCCTCTAATTGCACTCAGCGAGGTGGCCGGACAGGCGTCGAGTTGAAGGAAGTCCACTCCCACAGACGTTCCTTCCACTCTCCAAAGACGCTTGTCTGACCCCGGCCTTAAGAGTATGGATTCAACCCTACCTGCCCTCTAAGTTAATTTTTCATACTAAATTGAAATACTTGTTCAACATGGAATGGTTAAAAACATTATTACATAGAAACAATTACCTGTGTTGGAAACAATATATTCTAACCTTAGACCAGGTCTTTCATAACCGTACCTAAGCCTCATTATACAGCATGGTATTCCCTGGCAGCAGTGGTAGGTGCCCATTTTCATAACCAACATTTTGCATATATTACATATTTTGCTACAGGTACATAATACGTTTTTGTTTCTTTGTAATACAGAGTGATCCCATGCTTATTGGTATGGTTTCCTTTTGTTATTTATTTGTTTAATATATACAAAGTGAGAAAGTATGATCTAATGTCACTCTTCAAAGTCGTGACATAAGGCCCGCGTCAGATGAACGCAGTGATCACGTCCGTGTTGCCACACAGTTTAACATCTGTCGTAGCATAGAATCATGATGAATAGAGACCCACACACGAAGTACGTGTGCACCGAATTGCGCACGCACAACGCACGTGGCAAACGGACGCAAGCAAGGCAAGAATGTAAAACCGCTAGACAGATGTGCAGAGTGCGCCACGTCCGTGTAGCCTTCTGTGTGAGTGATGAGATGTCAGACGCAGCGCATTTGCGATGTCCAGCACCTTGACGCACAAATTAGCTTTTCATATCCTTTTCCAATTTTTATCCTTTTTCATCTTAATTTTATTTCGCATAGTTCCCTTTTTTTTCTACATCCGTCAACAAAAACGGACCATGCGGTGTCTACAGTATCTTCCATCAGTACTTCTGTCCGTTGTGCAGGCACGCAGAATGCGCTCTGACTGCGTTCGTCTGACATTAGCCTAAGTCAATAATGAGATTTGGTGCCCCTTATGAAAAGCGGGCCCAAAGCAGGAGGAGCTTAAATTACCAGCATTTAATAGGATTAAACCTTCATTGTAAGTATAGAAAAAACGAGAACAAGAAAATGTGGCTATTTTTATCTTGCCAAAATGGCTAATAGAACTGATGCCACTAGTAGCTGGTAATCAGTGAAATACCGTAATTTGTACTATAAAAATATATTAGCTTTATTATTTAATTAACAAATACAACACATATAACCATAAAGAGCATAAAGTATACAATACGTGTAATGGTGCTAATGACAACCTAACGATCTATGTATGATCGCGTGACTGACTAACAAATGTACCCTATAGATACTATGTATTAATTACGATGTCCAGTTAGAATGTAGGTAGCATGGACTAGCGGAGTTAACCCTTATTGCAATGAAACGAACATATACTTCACCACTCTGACTTACTGCATCATTGTCATGCTATAACAGGTGTATATAGCTAGATAGATATATCGGCAGTTGGGTAAATCCCAAAGCTATGCCCACTAGTGGTATAACAGTAAGGCATATGTGTGTATATTTAATAAAGGGATGACATAATAAGTAGTAACCAGGAGTGAATTCTCGATTGTAAGGGAATAAACTTACACAAGTTTATACATAAACACTCTATTAGGGATATCTGAATAGCCAGTAATGCTGCTTTAAATAGCGTTGATCCTGGCTATGTTCAGTATAAGCCGTCGGGAAAACCGCATGGGTTATAAATTATGTCCCCCAAAGTGTATGTCCCACGTTGTTAGTTCACAATTCGTTCCCAAAATAATCGGTGTTCAAATATTAAGAAATCGTGTTTGCACAATGGGATATCGATCAAAGTACACCGATTTGCAGTTGGCAATCTAATCGGTTGCCTCTAAGTAGGTACACATTGCATTAGAGGGACCTAAACTGCTATTGTTAGGACACCAAAAGAGAGGAAGGAAGAAATTGATCACAAATTAGACAATTAGCCACAAAATTATAGTTACTCCAAGAATAAGGGGCATCCATAGACGATTGACGATTAACTAGATTGCCCTTTAAATAATTACATATAACAAGTGAAGCGTTTATCATTAGGGTAAGTTAGAATTAATTCACTTATGTCACATATTGCTAGTAGTCAGCATACTTGTTTAGAAATATACAAGTTAGAACTCTTCGGGAAACAGGATAGCTGTGTGCTAACCCATAGGAGTGCAAATACTTGTAAGAATATGACAATTGTAATTCCACAAATTTGTGTCAATCATCGACCAGTTAATAACAGCAGATTAGCAGTTGGCAATTTCCTTAATTGCCCCTAAATAGGTATACGTTAATATGTAAAGCCCTAAATATCCATAGTTTGAACCCCGAGTACCAGGGGATTCGGCGATTTAGCCGGTGGATACCGCTAATAGCAACTAAAGTGCAGTCCGCACATAGAAGACATATATTCGCATAACACAAGCTGAAACTAGGTGGCCAAAAGGAAATTTAGCGAGGTCTGCACATTCCAGTTAGATGGACTTATCTATCTTATTGAGGAACTTCTAGCTTTTGTTCTGAAACACAACTACTTCATTTTTGATCGGAAATATTACCATCAGATACAGGGCACAGCAATGGGCACCACCTGTGCGCCAGCCTATGCTAATATATATCTTGGCATCTGGGAAAAACAACGAATCTTTACAGACTGTAACCCTTATCGTTCCAAAATCCTATTCTGGAAAAGATACATCGACGATATTATCCTGATATGGAGTGGTACCCCTGAAGAATTTTCAGATTTTACAGACTATCTGAATGAAAATACTCTAAACCTTCGCTTTACACATGAGATTCACCGAGACTCCCTGAACTTTCTGGATGTAACATTAACACGTAATGAAGAACTGGTCAGCACCACCCTATATCGTAAAGAAACAGCTACGAATAATCTACTCAATTGGTCGAGCTTCCATCCGAAATCATTGAGACTGGGAATACCCTACGGACAATATTTAAGATTAAAGCGAATATGCTCATCTGAAATTGAATATGAAAAACAGGCAAAAACCCTTCAAAAAAACTTTAAAGAGAAAGGGTATCCAAACAGAGTTCTTAAGCAGGCATACCAGAAGGCAACATACCACTCGAGAGATACTCTTTTACAAGATCTATCTAAAACAAATTCCAATCAGATACGGTGCATTGGCAATTATGATACAGGGAACAACCTAGTCAAAGATATTATGGATAGATACTGGCCGTTGCTCACTTTGGATCCACATTTAAAAGAATTAATAGGCCCTCATGCGACTATTACAAATAGAAGATGCAGAAACCTGAAAGATATGCTTGTCCATAGCCACTATGAAAAAACAACATCCTTAACAACTAGGTGGCTATGTAACAATCTAAAAGGAACTTACAGTTGTGGGAGATGTAAAAGCTGTCCTAACATTTTAAAAGATTCTAAAGTGATTCAGGACACGAGACACGAGAAATCCTTCGTGATTCAGAGTTTCTTCAACTGTAATACATCAGGCCTAGTGTACATGATCATATGTGGATGCGGGAAAAAATATATAGGCAAAACCTTCCACCCCTTTAAGTACAGGATTAGGGAACACATTAGATCAGTTGGCGGGCATATAGATACACCTGTCGCAAGGCATGTTAGACAGTGCCAGAGAGGTAACATCAACAACTTAAGATTTTGTGGAGTAGAACTAGTCAAACATCATTCTAGGGGGGGCAACTATGACCTCCACTTGAGACGTAGGGAATGTTTTTGGACATACACCCTACATACGTTGGCACCAGAAGGTCTTAATGAAGGGTTTACCTTCACTCCCTTCATCTAAACTCTATTTCGAATTCTTTCTCCTAGTTAATTTCGTAATTCTTCAATTTTTTAAAAAAAATTTTTTTTGGTTTTTCCTTAACTCATTTACCCTTGCTGAGAAATTCCCAGTACAGGCTTTACAGTTTTAAGCAAAATAACTTAATTATATGTAGTTTATGTACGATAAATACAAATTTACACACGTGTATATGGTTTTATTCATTCTTGTAACATGGTGGAAAAAAGAAAAAAAGAGAGAAGAAATAATTATTTTTCTTTATTTATTCTTTATCATTTAATATTCATTATTTATTATCAATTATTATTTTTTATGAAATTTATTATTTCTTAGTGCATCCTATTGTAGTCACCTTAGGCACTATAGGATGCTGTACACTACCTCTTGTAGCAAAGGTTACAAAATATACCTATGACCTATCGGCTCCCTTTAGCTCGATTATTAAATATACCAACTAAATACACATTCCGAGTCTCACCTTATATACACATCAAATTCTGCCACAAAAAAGGCAAATTGTCCACCGCTATTTGGACAACATATAGACTGTGATTTTTAAGGCGGATGGACAAGATAGTAACTTCTTTCAAGTTGAATGTTGACGGGCACTCGTATTTCGTTTTATCAACTGAACCATGTGTTCCTTAGCCTGATATCACCACATTGAACAACAATTGTTAGTTAATAAATCCCGCAGTTAGCCTAAGCCAGACTAAATTAATCAATTTTCGACATATCAACTTTCCAACCAAGCTGGAACGCACCTATGTCTGGATACAACTATATGGACTCTATTCTGAACCATGAGTATGTGCCCATTGGCGGTGAGAGTCATATGACTGGCGACAGTTGCGGAAACCAGAATATGTAAATTATTTTCCACAGCGATTTAACGAGCTGAACATAATTAAAGGAGGAATACTATAAATAGGGTTCATAGGTCCAGACGAACTTACGCTCTGGACGAAGCCGGTTATGCGGCGAAACGCGCGTTAGCGTAGCAACAAGAGTTTTGGCTATGGCCATACTTTGGTTTTAATGATTTAGCACGGGGTGCACTGTTTTCACTTTTTCATTTTGGCAACTCTAATGATCGAATGATTGCAACTCTGCAGTATGTTTTTTACCATCTAAATTAGCTAATATACGAATGTTATTCAGGGACAGAACAGAAATGAATTAATTTGCTATACCCAGGGACATATTGGCAAAATTTAGGATATACCCGCAATTTATTGTCTGTTTATATTTGACCACTGGTGTGGATGATTATGGCGAAATAGTTAATCAACCATCTAACTGGAATGTGCAGACCTCGCTAAATTTCCTTTTGGCCACCTAGTTTCAGCTTGTGTTATGCGAATATATGTCTTCTATGTGCGGACTGCACTTTAGTTGCTATTAGCGGTATCCACCGGCTAAATCGCCGAATCCCCTGGTACTCGGGGTTCAAACTATGGATATTTAGGGCTTTACATATTAACGTATACCTATTTAGGGGCAATTAAGGAAATTGCCAACTGCTAATCTGCTGTTATTAACTGGTCGATGATTGACACAAATTTGTGGAATTACAATTGTCATATTCTTACAAGTATTTGCACTCCTATGGGTTAGCACACAGCTATCCTGTTTCCCGAAGAGTTCTAACTTGTATATTTCTAAACAAGTATGCTGACTACTAGCAATATGTGACATAAGTGAATTAATTCTAACTTACCCTAATGATAAACGCTTCACTTGTTATATGTAATTATTTAAAGGGCAATCTAGTTAATCGTCAATCGTCTATGGATGCCCCTTATTCTTGGGAGTAACTATAATTTTGTGGCTAATTGTCTAATTTGTGATCAATTTCTTCCTTCCTCTCTTTTGGTGTCCTAACAATAGCAGTTTAGGTCCCTCTAATGCAATGTGTACCTACTTAGAGGCAACCGATTAGATTGCCAACTGCAAATCGGTGTACTTTGATCGATATCCCATTGTGCAAACACGATTTCTTAATATTTGAACACCGATTATTTTGGGAACGAATTGTGAACTAACAACGTGGGACATACACTTTGGGGGACATAATTTATAACCCATGCGGTTTTCCCGACGGCTTATACTGAACATAGCCAGGATCAACGCTATTTAAAGCAGCATTACTGGCTATTCAGATATCCCTAATAGAGTGTTTATGTATAAACTTGTGTAAGTTTATTCCCTTACAATCGAGAATTCACTCCTGGTTACTACTTATTATGTCATCCCTTTATTAAATATACACACATATGCCTTACTGTTATACCACTAGTGGGCATAGCTTTGGGATTTACCCAACTGCCGATATATCTATCTAGCTATATACACCTGTTATAGCATGACAATGATGCAGTAAGTCAGAGTGGTGAAGTATATGTTCGTTTCATTGCAATAAGGGTTAACTCCGCTAGTCCATGCTACCTACATTCTAACTGGACATCGTAATTAATACATAGTATCTATAGGGTACATTTGTTAGTCAGTCACGCGATCATACATAGATCGTTAGGTTGTCATTAGCACCATTACACGTATTGTATACTTTATGCTCTTTATGGTTATATGTGTTGTATTTGTTAATTAAATAATAAAGCTAATATATTTTTATAGTACAAATTACGGTATTTCACTGATTACCAGCTACTAGTGGCATCAGTTCTATTAGCCATTTTGGCAAGATAAAAATAGCCACATTTTCTTGTTCTCGTTTTTTCCATTAGCCTAAGTCGCCTATATATTTCGTCTAGTCATATTGAACTGTTGGCTTGTACATGACTTTGCTGTGTTTTTCTCAATAAACATTGTCTTTAAACATTTTAACATTATTTCTTTCTCCACAAGCTGTGGTTCGTTTGACGATAAGCACCATTAGAAAATCTAGCATTTCTTGGAACTGCATAATCATATTCAAAACTTCATTTACATTTACTGACAAAACCACAATATAGGCAGCATAAGATGTTATCAACCAATTCAATGCTGTAATGTTCAGCATTCAACTGTCTTCTGGCAGGGAAATGCGATGATGTTGCTGTATGTCTTGTTACCAGTGGGGTACCTCAGGGGTCAGTACTTGGACCCATTCTATTTAATATTTTTATTAGTGATATTGCAGAAGGTATTAATGGAAAAGTATGTCTTTTTGCTGATGACACAGAGATTTGCAACAGGGTTGACGTTCCTGGAGGGATCAGCCAAATGACAAATGATTTAGGTAAACTAAAAAAATGGTCGGAGTTGTGGCAATTGAGTTTTAATGTGGAGAAGTGCAAGATAATGCACCTGGGACGTAAAAACCCAAGGGCTGAATATAGAATATTTGATACAGTCCTAACCTCAACATCTGAGGAAAGGGATTTAGGGGTCATTATTTCAGAGGATCTAAGGGTAAGTAGTCAATGTAATAGAGCAGCAGGAAATGCTAGCAGAATGCTTGGTTGTGTAGGGAGAGGTATTAGCAGTAGGAAAAGGGAAGTGCTCATGCCACTGTACAGAGCACTGGTGAGACCTCACTTGGAGTACTGTGTGCAGTACTGGAGACCGTATCTCCCGAAGGATATAGACATCTTAGAGAGAGTTCAGAGAAGGGCTACTAAAATGGTGTACGGCTTGAAGGAGAAAAGTTACCAGGAAAGGCTTAATGATCTTAACATGTACAGCTTGGAAAAAAGACGAGACAGAGGAGAGATGATAGAAACATTTAAATACGTAAAGGGAATCCACAAGGTAGAGGAAGGGATTATATTTAAATGGAAGCAAAGTAGCAAAACAAGAGGACATAGTCTTAGATTAGAGGGGCAAAGGTTTAAAAGTAACATCAGGAAGCATTATTTTACTGAGAGGGTGGTGGATACATGGAACAGTCTTCCAGTTGAAGTGGTAGAGGCCAAAACAGTAATTGAATTTAAGCAAGCATGGGATAGGCATAAGGCTATCCTAAACAAAAGATAAATCCAGGTAAAGTATCCATGTAATTGGGCAGACTAGATGGGCCGAAAAGGTTCTTATCTGCCGACATTTTTCTATGTTTCTATGTCAAACATGTCCATTGTTAGGTTTTTTCTTAAGAGAAAAACACCCAAAAGGTTTAACCCCTAAGGACTAAGGGTCTTTAAAGTCAATATATTTATGACAGAAGAGTTCCGTCATTGGTCCTTAAGGGCTTAAAGAATGAATGTATACTTCCTATTTAAAATGTATATGTAGAAAAGAACAACCCCTTTTATCTTGAATGTGTTCAAAAATGATTTTTGATTAAGAAGAGAGGACATCTCAAACTTGCCATTCCAAAATAATGTTTTTCTTAATGGACATACATACAATAGAGATGATGCATAATAATCAAATCTAAAAGAGAATCAACATCAATGTAAATGCCTGCAAAATGAAAACCAGCAGCCTGTAGTGCTTTCTGTATATCAATAATTTATTTATACTCAATGGAAATGTTGCAGAATAATCAAATAAAAAGATATTCAACATCAATGTAAATTCCTACAAAATAAAACCATCTGTCCTTGGTGCTTTCTCTATCAATAACTTATTGATACCCAATGAAAATGTTGCACAATAATTAAATCAAAAGACATTCAACATCAATGTAAATTCCTGCAAAATAATAAACAGCAGTCCATATTGCTTTCTGTAGATCATTGATATGCGGAAAGCACTATGTGCTGGTTTATATTTTGCAGGAATTTACTTTGCTGATGATTCTCTTATTTTATTTAATTGTTGCGCAAAATTGCCATTTAATATTATTCTGTTATGTATGTGATGGATTTCTAAGAACACTGAGGTTTTTGCTGCTGCATTTGTTGTGCACTTTAATTTCGTGTGATTTGCGCTAAGATTTTTATATCCACTGAAATCATTTTACTTTAAATTGTTTAATTTTCTGTGTAATTTCCACACAGGCCCAAATAAAACAAATAATTAGCATAAATGCTACTTGTTTGATTTGTACTAATAAAGATACATTTGATACTTACCATAACTTAATTCCACGCTCCTGCTCCAGATTGCAGCATACTATCTTATTTACTTCGTTCCTAAACCTATAGGACTCTACTACATGCTTCACGCGAAAACACACGGTAAACGCGTGAATTTTTGCGTGAAGCTTTAAACGTTAGCACGCGTAAATCAACGTTGGTATTACAATCCTCGCGCATTTTTTCATCCGTCAAAAAATAACGTGCGTATAAACGCACACACAGCAACGTTGCGCGCAGAAATCACTGTGCGGACTGTTATTTTCACGCGATTCAGTCAATCAGAATTAAGAACCACAATTGTCTCACGTTAAGTTTTTGTGCCTGTCAAAGTCAATCTGCGCATATATACTGCATCAATAAAAAAACCACGCACAACTTCTCAAATTTATTGGTTTGGTATGAGTAGAATGTGTAACTATACTTTGCTGCGTATTTTTTGGGCTGGTGTATTTGGTTTTGGCCAGGTTAATAGAATTTGCCATTAACACCAGCTTTTAGGAGTTGGTAAAATTATGCGCGCAAAGGCTGTGCGTTACAAACTGCGCATAGATTGTAATACCATCCTCATATCAGCGCACAAACGCATTTGCGTTCACAATGTTAAGGACAGGATGCGTGAAATACAGTAAGCTCACGCAGGTTCACCCGCGGTAGACGTATACGTGCGTTCGTTGCGCTGAGATTGTAATACGACGTTCAGCACAAAGGGTTTTGCCTCTCGCGTTAATGCATTTTTGCGCGGGCGCAAACGTATGCGCAAAGAATGTAATAGGGCCCATAAAGTACAATAATGTGAGTTACGGCAGGGGCGCAACTACCAGGGGTGCAGAGAGTGCCACTGCAACCGGGCCCCTGAGTACGGGGGGGGGGCCCACACACAGCTGGCCTCACCTATGATTTGCTCATACACAACACACATTACTGCAAGTTTTATTGCTGTGGAGCTTTGAGATATACATGACACACATTACATTAAAAATGGGATGGACTGAAATGGTCGTAGTGGACTTGAAAAAAAATGGGACACTGTCTGGAGTCGACATTGTTGACCTGGATGGGTCCAGTAAATGGGAATGACGGGAAGGGGGGGTATGTTTTTGCCAAGGATGGGGGTGGGCTTCATGGATTCCTGCACATGGGCCCTGAGGCTTCTAGTTATGCCTCTGAGTTACGGTAAAACCAAAGAATGTTATTGGTGACTTTCTTATTCTGCTTTAACGGCAACGGTTATGGGGGAGTTTAAATATTCCTTTATTTAAAGGTACACTTTACTCAACCTGACCACGTTATAGTTTTGAAGTGGGCAGGATGTGTGGAGTGCCCCTCCACCCCCGCTCAGCTGCCCTTATCTGGCAGAAATTGCAGGGTGAAGTGGACGAGTATCCTTCACCCCACCAAGTGTCGCCAGCAGCCAGGTTTTTTTAATTTCTGGGCTGTCATTCAAAAGATCGATCACCAGTGACGTCAGTGCGCCGAGAGTGTGCCAACATAACCCTCTCTGACTCTGAGACTACTTGCTGTAGCGAATGGTCTTACAGAGGTAACTGATGGATCAGATCTTTGCATGCGTTTAGCTCGGATCCATCATTCTGGGCAGGCTCTATGGAACCTGCCTGCGTAAAGTGGCTGCCAATGACTGCATAGGAAGTACGGAGGCAAAGTGAGTTTAAAATTAGAATTTTTGCAAAGAAGAGTTAAAACATATTCAAAGTTAAAACAATACACCTTTCCCATAACCCAATATCATCATCGGGAACTGAAGAGCCAGCACCAACTCAGAACACAGAAGAGCAACATCATTTAACCGTGAAAATATCAAATAACGACCAAAAATCAGGCCTATCACGCTGTTGCATCATAAGGTCTAAAGACCGTAGCTCTCCTAATTTCCCCTGAATATCTGCGACTGACGGCACCAAGCACGACTTCCATCGTGCTGCCAATAGAATATGGGTGGCTGCAAAGATGATAACATGCGTTGTTGTGGACAGGAGAGAGTCTCGGGGAAAATATGAAGCAAAAAGTTCTTGGGGTCAGGATCCAACGAAAAAGGATTGTGTTAATATTACATCACAGATACTAAGTCTCCTGAATTTATGATCACTCTTTTTGAGAAAGTATTTTTACTAGGAAGGATAAATTGAGATTTCTCTCGTTTTCAAGTATTTCTTGGATGGTGACTAGGTACCATTAGGTGTCTTGCCCAAGGACACTTACTGGACAGGATTGAACCTGTATCTCCACTATTATAGAGCAGTGATGTTACCTCTACTCCATCCAGCTGGTTATATTTTGCCTTCCCTTTTCTGTTTTGTTCTGTTAATACAGTGTACTTTTTGTGGCCCGTACTACACATTTGAATATTATATGCCAGGCTTACTGATTAAGTGCTCTGAGACATAGTTATGTTGTTTGTACTTCCCTTATCTCTTTGACCTGATCTGATATTGGCCTTTATTGCTGTTTGCTCTACATGCTAATACCTGTCATAGTTTAAGATGTCGCTGATTTCTTCCTCTACGAGCGGTTTTCTTTACATACTTCAGCAATGCGTTGATTATATATTGTGAATTGCTTTTCCATTACCGTGTCTCTCACACCTTCCTCATTAAACTTGTTTACAGAAAAACTGCTGTTGACCAGATATACTTAATTTTCATTTCTTTGACACAGCTATTTAATTGCTGTCTTAATTACTGTGGGTCAATAAGTTCTTGACCCAATGCCCTCTGTTAACTCGCTCTCTTTATTAACGTTCTACCTCCTTAATGACTGTTTAAAACCTAACTTAATTACTGTTTCAGCTTCCCGACTAAATTAACTTCTAGGATTGATCCTGTATTCTCTGGGCTTGCTTTCTATGAGTAGTTGGTCTCATGTTATTATTATAATGTGTACATTTTTGACTCAGTAATTCAGATGTTCAATTCCGATCAATGGATTTTAGACATGTGCAGTTCGTTTCGTTCGAATTCAAATTCATCTGAAAATTCTCCATTTTTTGTTTTCGGAAGTATTTCCGAAAACGATACTCGGCTGTCTGAAATTTTGAATCGGTCCGAAAGAATGAATCAATAATTATCCGAAACAAACAAAATAAATATCTATGCAATTCAAGTCAAAGCAATGGGTTAATGGGCATTGGGCTTCTCACAGGGTACAGCGTATGACCCAAGCAAAGGGTTAATGGGCATTGTGCATCTCACAGGGTACCTTGTATCTTTTTTTTGTTTACACTTATTTTTAGGTTTTAACCAATATAAAATAATATAAAATGGAAAATGAATCAATCTGAAATCCGAAATGATCCGAAACGAAAGGGAAATCGATTCAAAATGATCCGAAACGAAAACCCACAGGCAGAAAAGATCCAAAACGATCCGAAACTAAAATTACCACCATGCACACGTCTAATGGATTTGACTATAAAAGTATGTCAAAATATTATGGGCTCTATTACAATCCTAGGGTTAAAACGCAGGTGCAAGGGAGGAAAAATTGCGCCCGCAGTTTTCCCCCTTGCGCCCGCGTTTTAACGCTGGATTACAATGCAGGCGCAAAAAATGCTGCCTGCATTGTTTGCTGGCGTTAACCCCCGGATGCTTGCGGCAGTGCTGAGCACAGTCGCGAGCATCCTCTCGATGGAGTCCATAGGACTCCATTGAGTTTGCCCCTGCCGGTCACATGACCAGCCGGATCTCGCCTCGCAAAGTAAAATTTAAATGTTCTTGAACCCAGGACATACTTGAAAACGAGAGAAATCTCAATGTATCCTTCCTGGTAAAATACTTTATAAATAAATAATTACTGGGCTCAGCCTCAGACCACCTCACCAACCATTATACTATGCTTGATGCTGAAAGGGGTTGATAAATAGGTGTTTGAACAGGGAAACAGAGACCATCACGCTGAAACCCTCATTTGACCCCTTCACTCCCAAGATCTTGATAATGTGGGTCTTCAAATTTATCTCAATCTGCAGCTGGGCAGGACAAAAACAAATGAAATTAGTTTGTTACAAAGAATCCCGTTTGCATTTGGGCTTCAGAACATGCCCTTGAGGTTTTAGCACTGTGGACATGATGCCTGAGGTGCTAACACCTTTTAAAACCAGCTGGAAATGTAGCTGAATCACATCTCCCCAGCGGAGCCTACACAGATGCAAAACTGCAGTAACTCCATTTTGCCAGTAGTTGGCGACATCTGACTGACAAATAGGTTATTACAGTAAAAAATACATCGTGAATGATCCCACATATTTCTTACTGTATAATTAATTAAAAATGTTTTTCCCAAAAAACACTGGTAAGTGACAGAGTTTTGTTTTTTTAATCAATTGGTATTGAAGAGAAAACATTGTGTTTTCAAACAAGCATGACTAGTAGCCTTTAACAATATGATACTGACTATTAGAGGAGCAATGTTTGTTAGTTGTGACATCATATCATTGCCAATATCCTGGCAAGAGCACCTCTCCAGTAAGTGTCCTTGGGCAAGACACCTAGCGGTACATACTCGCCACCCAGGACATACTTGAAAACGAGAGAAATCTCAATGTATCCTTCCTGGTAAAATACTTTTTCAGAAAATAAAAATAAAAAAATATATCAGCAATAATTAATGAACTATTGACAAAACTTAAGTAGAAAAACACAATATGCAAAAATATTAAAGAAATATACACATAATGTATTGCATTCTGTTATCATGACCTACTTTTTATCAAATTGTGACTATTTTTCAGTTCTTGGTTACGGCTGAATAAATTACCCTATAATTCAAAAAAAATAAAAAATATCATCCGCTATACCCACAGAAAAAAATAAATCTTGCCCACAGTTCTGCTATTGTGGCACTGATGTGGTTAATGCTTTCATGTTCTTAATGGTGTTGACTGAGTTTCCAAATTTACAATGTTTTCCTGGGTAATTGAATCAGACTATTCATTTATAGGCAGGTTGCTGAGTACAGCCAGGGTTTTGTGTCACCCAGGAAACTGGATCTGCCAAATGATCAAACATTCACTCTGGCCTAATTAATGTGTATCTTGTCTAGTAATTGGTTATGTGGGTGAGGGTTAAAGAGCCAGTGTTGATTGCATCTCCATTTCCAACTCCAGAAGGGGACATAAATGGCTCCTTTATCAAAACATGTTTCTTGAGTGTCTAGCCGTTTCATCTTTAAATTTATTAATCTTCAAAATTGCTTAGTAACAGGATTTGGAGGGTACAGGTTATATAAATATGCTGCTCCATTTCATGCAATTTGTGTTTTGATGTGCTAAAATAATTAAGTTTATTCTTATAAAGTGTAAATTCATAATATAAATATAATTGAAAAACAAAAACCGCCAAAAGAACACACAAACCAAAACAAAGTAGCAAACAGTTGTATTTTGGTTCTGAAGAGAAGTAACGAGGCATACTTTAACCCCTTCACTACCGATATCGAGATATCTCAGGCTTCAAAGGCATCATTTGGTGCCCTGATATCGAGATATCTTGATATGCTAATCTGCAGCCCAAAAGCAAATGAAATTTGTTTGCTGCAAACGAATTTCTTTAGCTTTTGGGCTGCAGAAGGTGCCCCCAAAGTTTTAGCCCTGTGCGCATAATGACCAAAGATCTAAAACCGTAAAATCGTCAGCTGAATGCTCTGAAATATCGGGCTTTCAGAAACCGTCAGCAGCTGATGCAGGAGAAACAGAAGAAAATAGACATGCTGTTAAAAACTCTGTAACTCAATATGGCAGTAGATGGCACCATCTACTGGCCAAATAGGTAATTTACAGTAATATGTATTACTGTACAATTTATTAAAAATTATTTTACAAAAAAACCACTGGTTTCTGACAATGTTTTTTTGGAAAATCATTTGGTAGTGAAGAGATTAATGTAGGGGAAATGCCAGTGCAGGCTAACTGAAATAAAACATTTTAGAAATGGATGCCCTTATTTATATTTACTTGGACTAAATCTCCAATTGTGCTCACCAATGTAGGGTCCTATTACATTCTTCGCACAAATGTTTGCGCCGGCGCAAAAACGCATTAACGCGAGGGGCAAAACCCTTTGCGCTGAACGTCGTATTACAATGTCACCGCAACAAACGCGCGCATACGTCTACCACGGGTGAACCTGTGCGAACCCTGCGCGAGCACAAATGCGTTTGTGCTCTGGTACGCGGATGGTATTACAATCTATGCGCAGGAATTAACGAATAGACGCTGCACGCATAATTTTAGCAACTCCTAAAAGCTGGTGTTTATGGCAAATTCTATCAACCTGGCCGAATCCAAATACACCAGCCCAAAAAAAAAATACAGCACAGTATAGTTACACATTCTACACATACCAAACCAATAAATTTGGGAAGTTGTGTGTGCTTTTTTTATTGCTGCAGCATATATACTCAGATTGACTTTGACTTAACGTGAGATTATTGTGGTTCTTAAATCCGATTGGCATAATCGCGTGAAAAAAACAGTCCGCACACTGATTTCTGCGCGCAACGTTGCTCCGCGCGTATTTTGCGCGTCCGTTTAACGCGCATTATTGCTCGACGGATGAAAAAATGCGCGAGGTAATTCCAGCGTTGATTTACGCGCTTTAACTTTTAACGCTGAGTGCACAAATTCACGCGTTGCGCGAGCGTTTTAACGTGAAGATTGTAATAGGGCCCTTAAAGTATTAATTAAAAAATGATTGAAATGCAGTAACTCATGCACTAAATAACTGAAACACATTAATTCAAGAACTGGTAGTAGAAAATGGAGAAAGAGGAAAAACGTTTGTTTGCTCAAAAATGGCAATATCCCACAAGAAACAGGATTATCACAGAGGTAATCTTGTGATCAATAGATGATCTTTGGCACAACATACATCAGGCATCATCAGACTTCATCAGACTTCATCAAGCATGTAAAGTCCTCATCACAAAGTAAGCACTGTGGCTGCTGATTTCATAAGGATGAGAGGATTATTTTGCTGATTATGTCACATGTATTTATTGGGAAAAACTCTAGAATCCCTTAATTTAAATATATTGGCGTACAGACACTACAGAATGGCTTTAGACCAGTGGTTCCTAACCGCGGTCCTCAAGTACCTCCAACAGGACAGGTTTTCCAGATATTCGAAGCACAACACAGGTGATATGATTTGCTGCTCAGTGATTGCAGGATTCAGTCTGCATTTCCGTAAGGTGATCTGCAAAATCTGGTCCGTTAGGGGCACTTGAGGACCAGGGTTGGAAACCACTCTTTTAGACGACAAAGCCAAAAGTCATCAATAGTTCAGGATGACCATCTTCTTTGACTGAGGTATGATGTTGTCAGCTTGTGTAGAACAACAAATCCAGACCTCATTTCGGTGACTTAACGCTACACGGTAAAATCTATGTTCATTATAGTGGATGATAAGGTTAGATCACAAGAGCGCTTGGCTTTCAAGAACTTTATTATTATCGACAGGAGTGTGATGAGCAGTTTCTAGGAGAATTGGAGTCGATAAGGACATTTACACAAGTACAGAGCAATGTCAACGTCTTACTTTTAATTGAAATCCAGGACTAATATTTTAATTATATTGCTAATTCCATATATAAATTAACGAGACCTTGTCCTATAATAAATTGGCCAAGTGTAGAACCTTTTGTCTTTTCCAAACACCTTCACAGATATCATTAGTTATTGCAAGTGTAAAGGACAAGAAACATAGGAATAAAAAAATCACGGAAATCAAGCAAAGAATTAAAAAAATAAGCTAGTAAATTTGAGTTACTGCTTAAAGTATTTAGAAAGCGCCAACAGGTTTTGTAGCACTGTACAATAGTAGAGACAGAACAATAAATATACATAAAAGTTAAAAACCCAGAACAATAGGAGAGATGACCCTGCTTGAGAGCTTACAATCTAAGAGGAGAGTGGTGGCACTATAGGTGAGAGTAAAGAGCTGGGCATGTGAAGTAATGGGGTGCATTGAGGGGTGTGATGAGTTTTTTGGGTTGTATGAAAGGATTTCAGCACCAGATGGGGAGCAGTTAAAGAATGATGATGTCAGCGTGGTGCCTGGCATGTGCCATCGTGGAACCCAAGTTCAGGGGGTCTGAGCCCAGTGTGCAGGGACACACAGGTGGTACCTTCGGGTAGACAGTTACTGGGAGATCCAAGGCGCAGTACAAGAGGGTTATCCAGGGAGAATAGTCAGAAGGCGATCCGTGGTCAAGGGGCTGATACAGGGTGGCAATCGGTAGGCAAGCAGGGGTCAGGTACATGGTAGATCAGGAGTGATATAGCAGTAGGTCTCAACAGTACCAGGGTTTGATTTGCAATGCAGTCACATTGGATAGGGGGGAATGGACCTTTATTCCAGCAGGTAGGAGTGTGGTGTGTGTTTGCTGTGATTAACTGTTTCAGTGCTGAGCATGGACAGCACTTTACAAGTAGCTGCCCACATGCAGGTAATGTTCTTTAACCTCCCTGGCGATCTAATTTTTGGGAAAAAACGCGTCTAAAAGTGGTCTATTTTTTTTTTGTCCCCCCTAGCAGTATTCCCGAGTGTGGCTCGGGGTTAAATTCCAATTTTGGAAGCGGTAACCCCGAGCAACACTCGGGATGCCGCTGGATACATCACTTCTACGTGCGCTCCCTCGATGTCCCCAGCTGCCACCTCTGGCGACCGCGACCTTATACTTCCTGGTTTCCTCCTTGCGAGAAGGAATCCAGGAAGTAAAACGCCGCGATCGCTGGAGGAGACTGCAGAGATCATCGAGGGAGCGCACGGAGAGGTGATGTATACAGTCCAAGTGAGTCTCTGGGTTACCGCTCTCAGCGGTGAAATTTAACCCCGAGACAAACTCGGGATCACCGCCAGGGAGGTTAACCCATGTAGGCACGGATCCTGACAGATGATGAAGAAGTAGATGGATTGCATAATAACTCCATTGAGAATTGAACATCTGAATACAGTAGTGAAGATACAAACCCAGGGTCAAGTGTTGATCAGGATGTAAAAGCATCAAATAAATTTGGTACCAAAGTGCCAATCAGCTTATCTTAAAAGCAGACATCAGTGTTCCTTGTGGACAATAGCGTTAAGGCAGACTGCAAGAATAGTTGACAAAAACTACATAAAGTTGGTAAATCGATCAATAATTGGCCAAGATGGTAATAGTTTGAAATTAAATGAAATATGCTGTCAAATTACCACCATGAGCAAAAAAAAAAGGGAATTTTGAAAAACAAGCGTAAATGTATTTGGGTTGTGTATAACCCGAGAAGAAAATCAGAAAAACCGAAAAGATTTAGAGAATTTAGACTAGACATGTGCAGCACTAAAAAAATTCAGCTCGGTTTAGATAGTTTCGGAATCTGAAAATCTGGGAATAATTTGGGAATCGGACGATTTTGAAATATTGGAAACTTCATATATTTCTGTATTGGATTGATTTGGAATATCAGAAATGTCCAAAATATTCATCTGTTTCTGATGTTCGTAACCTTTATGTATAATATGTAAAAAATTGGTTAGATATGCAATATCTGCCTCTGTGTTCACTCATATCAGTACTGTCATATTTTTTAGAATAGAACTTTTTTTCTGAAAAAAACACAGTTTTGGAGATTTTCATAAGACATTTTTATCTCTATTTCCTGACTGGAATTTTAATGAGATTGGTGCATTGTTTAAATCACTCCTTGTTTTTCAATTTGATGTGTAATTTTTTTTAAAAAAATAATGAAATAATATTAACAAAGAAAAATCCATGTCAAAAAATTTGGTATGGGGGGGGGGGTTACGGTCAGGGCAAGGGTTAGGAATAGGTTTAGGGTGTGCACCAAGGTTCGGTTAGGGTTAGAGTTAGGTTTGGGATAGGCTTAGGGCCACAGTTTCTGTGTGTTATAGGATTCCGGTCACAGCTATAATTGGGCTAGGGTTAGATTTTCTGTGTGTCATGTGATTAGGGTTAGGGTTAGGGGCTAGAGTTAGGGCTATGGTTACATTAGGTTAGGGCTAGGGTTAGAGTTTCTGTGTGTAATAAGATTAGGGACAGGGCTAAGATTAGAGTTTGGATTAGGGCTAGGGTTAGGACTATGGTTAGGTTAGGATTAGGTTAGGGCTAGATTTAGATTTAAAAGGTGAGTGTGTTATATGATCAGGGCTAGAGATGGGTTAGAACTTGGTATAGGGTTAGCGCTAGGGTAAGGGTTAAAGTTTCTATGTGCCATATGATTCAGTCAGGGCTAGGGTTAGGGCTATGGTTAGGGTAGGGTTTTACTCACCTTTTGTCCTTCACTGCGTGCAGCTTCCACTCTTCAGCTCAGGGACTCCCGAACCCGGAAGTCCCTGGAGCTATCTAATGCAATCTGTGCTCCTACTCAGTAAGTCTTACGGACTCGCACACATTATGCACCCAAGTTCCATAGTGCTTACGCGGAGTGATGGATCGGAGCTGTGTATGCATGTGCAGATCTGATCCATCGCTGCCTCTCCGAGACAGCCCTGCTACCAAGGGTGATGTCAGAACGCTCTCTGTGTGCTAATGTCATTAGTGACCAATCTGATAACTGGCAGCCCATTAATTCATCTGGCTGCTGGTGGCACTGGGTGGGGAAGAGGAAACTCTGCCACTTCACCCAGCAATATCTCCAGGTCGGGGCAACGGGGCTGGAGAAGGGGTTGCACTCTTCACATCCAGGCCACATTAAAACTAGAGTGTCCCATTAACCACTTGATTGGTTCACAATTGCGGTCCTCAAGCACACCTAACTTTAAAGGCCAGACTTTAAAGATCATTTAGGGGAAATGCAGACTGAATCCTGCAATCACTGAGCAGCAAATCATATCACCTGTGCTGTGCTTCAGATATCTGGCAAACCTGACCTGTTGGGGGTACTTGAGGACCGCGGTTGGGAACCATTGGGTTACTTATAAAAATAGTAATAAATTAACCCCTGCACTTGCCAAATAGAATTTACTACGTTGGTTATTCCATTAGTTTTAAGTTATTATGGTTATAAGTCATGTAAAATTTACAGTGTTGGTTCGGTGGGTTGTCCCGCTTTAATAAATATGTGACTGCAGGGCAGGAGGGGTTAATAATTAAACTCTATGCCCATTTAATTATAGCGTTAAGTGTTCATTTGAATCAGAGACACAAAAATACACATTAAAGAACTTCAGTACACTCAGTGGAAAAGGAAATACTATACATATAACAGATGTGGGTATTTTATAAGTAACTGCTAATAATAAATACTTAGTCGCAAAACCATTTATAAAAATTGCTTTTGGAAAAAAAGTAAAAATTCAAAAGCAAATATTACCCTCTTAGCAGAAATATTCATGCTTTTAAATGTTCTCTAGTAAATAATTGCAACAATTCAGTTCTCCTTAATGAATAGGTAAGTCATTATTCACATTAACATGTGAACTACTCATCTAGGTGCCTTGAGTGCTTCAGCCTGCATTTTATATTTGCTCCAAAACCGCACTAGGGTAATTTCTGCCAATTATGAAAGCTTTTTCTAAGTCTGATATAATTGAACATGGAGAGAAGCTTCCATAAGTGGTGGCTTAAACAGGAGACCTGGCCAGTAAGAGCAGCAGCATCTTAGATCAATGTACCAATGATTAGAATGGGTGTAAACACTTATTGGGAAATTCAAAAGATTCTGCAACAAATCAATTATCATCAAATTCCCGGTACTCTCACACTGCTGCATAATAATATAATGTTCCATGTTTACAGGTTTACGTCATTAGATTACAAATGAACATTTTCTAGTTTTACTGACATTGTTTTGTCGTTTATGTTTACGAACAAGAAGTAGAAATGGTAAGAAAAAAATATTTAGAAAAAGTGGTTTATAATGTCCCTCCAGAGTTCTTTGAAAACAAAATCAATAACATATGTTTTTATAGAAAACAAAATCCTAAATGTTCGTCTGTTTTATTATGTTTACTGCATTTGTGTCGTGGTGTGTATCGTCATTCGACTTTTCTCCGAACCTCAAAATAAAAGCTGTTGACTATAGCCTACATTCACAATTCTTTAAAATTATGCCTCCTTGCAATTAGAAGAACCCACAATGCATCCCAGAGCCACTTCTAGCAGTTGAGGGGCCCTGGCCAAGAACATTGTTTGGGGCCCATTGACAAACCTCCTTATATTCCACCTTTTCCATACAAAAAATACACACAATGTTCCTTCCTCGATCTCCCTATCTGTTCCCAAATTGACACCCTTGAACCCTACCGCTCCCCAGATAGACACCACTTCAAAATGTCTCCATAGATTGCAATCTCTAACACCTTTTATCACATGGAGCAGTGGTGTGGGGCCATCCAAAGTGCGGGGCCCAGGCTTTACGCCCTGCTCAGCCCACCCAAAGGTCTACTGCATCTTATTCATAAATAATCCAGATATTAAAAAAGATAGCTGGTCCGATCTTGCGATCATTCCATCAAGGTGAAGGGAGCAGCCCGGTTATCAGTGGGACGTAATCAAGAATAATTTGCAACTGAGGGATGACAGGCCAGGTTCACCAATGCCGGTTTCCCTCAAAAACCAGGCACAAAAAATATAAAATGGACCACTTTATTACCAAAAAACATTTATATTGGTCCAAAATATTATACAGTGAACATATATAAAATCTGTGTCGAATAATGGGTGAAGTAAGTAACATAGTACCACTATAGAATCTGTATTAGACATCAAATACACATTAGACACATATAGCAGGATATGCAGTGTGCGGGTCATACAGAGAAAGCACCAAAGAGATTTGGAAGTATCATGCCAAATCCCTAAACTTTCAGATTTCTGCCCTTTCCCTATAGATCTCAATAGGCAAGCTCCAATAGCCAGGTTATCCCAAAGAGGGGATTGCCAGAATGACCACACTTGTTTGTTTGTTGGTGGTCCACTGTAGTTAATAAGTGTGGTAAGTTAATGTATGTGTATGTGACTGTATGAGGATGCATATGTGTGACTGCATGTGGATGTGTGTGTGTGACTGTATGTGGATGTGTGTGTGTGTATGTGTGTGTGACTGTATGTAGATGTGTGTGTGTGACTGTATGTATGTGTGTGTGTGTGACAGTGGGCCGTTATATGTGGCACTCTGTGATATCCACATTCACACCACACATTACTGTGAGTTTTATTGCTGTGGAGCTCTGTGATACGCTCATACACGCCACATGTGTTTTTTTTATGGGGGGCAGCAATTCATCCTTGGCTCCAGGCAGCACAGTGGTGGGAAAAATGGCGAGAAACAATGCCCCTCCTGCCCCTAAGCATAAGCCTCCACTGCAAATAAATCCTGGTCAATAATAGGTTAAGAACCATTATTTTATTTTGTAGCCCCTTCGTCTGGACATTTTCTATTGAAACCCAGTATCTAATTATTATGCTGCAGACTTAAATTTACAAGTGCTTGATAATAAACGGTAAACACAATTATGCTTTAAACACGTAAACAGCTGCCTCATTAAAATGTGTTTTTTTTCCTCTGATTTAATTAAGCACTGGAAAATTGAACTGCAATTACTTGATGCACAACAAATAAAACTTAAGGTCCTTTCCGACTCCCAATCTGTAATCAAAACAAATAACTACTTTGCCTTATAATCTGTAGGTCTACTAATCTGTCAATGACTGGAAATTCTATAAATGAATGAGGAGTTCAAAATAGTTGCCTCAACGTTTATTCCACTAAAATCTATAATTTTGTGCTTTTGACCTCCAATTATCAATATCACAAATTTTGTTGTGCTTCAGTAGCAGATAAGGCAATTTGTCAGTAACTTGCTTATGAGCAGGAACAATGTGCCATCTTAATAAGGTGTGTGTGTGTGTGTAATTATTTATTCTATGTATGTTATGTTTGTTTCTCATTTGACTGGACCTTAATCATCAGGTCCCAGGATTACTGGGCAGAAGAATCAGCATGTGGATAAGCCTTGTGACCTAGAATTTCTTTCTCCTGAGTTTCACCTTTTTTTTTAATAGACCTGTATGTATAAAATACTCACCTTGCTCCCGGCATGGGAAATGAGAAACTGAGTAATGGCAGTGGTATTGCTCACTTTATACCTGACAAATGGACATTGTCATTGCTTCGGAACAAATAAATAAATAATAATAGAATAATAATGCATTGCTCCATCACACCACATTTGGTCCCCGCATAGGAAATGAGAAGGTGAGTTAGTGCAGTGGCATTGTATTCTTTATAAGTAAAAGCACATAATGAGAAATGAGAAAAAAAGTACATTTTGCATTATATATATATATTTTTTTAAATTCTTTATTTAAAGAGTTACGTATCCAGTGGCACATACCTTACAGTAGAGAAAGAAATATAGCGATGATAAGACACAGTAACACTTATTTTATCAATTAAACATCAAATAACAATCCCAAGAGATATGGGAAGACACCCTATTCAAAGGGAAAAACAAAAAACACATAGAAACGAAAAATAACAAATCATAAAAAACATAAAAATAATCAAAACAAAATATAAGGGGGGTTAAGGGGAATGTTCCAACCATCAGCTGAAGGTGTGTTATGGGAGGGGACCATCAGGGCACCAGCCCGAAACGGGGCTAACCAGAGCAAATCAAAGGATTTATTACTTAGGGGCATGCGATGTACTCTTCCCATAGGGACCATGTTTTAGTGAAGGAACTAATAGTGTCTCTGACCTTGGCCGTCAGTTCGTCCATAAGATAGGCATCAACAATCTTTTCCGTTACTACAGTCCAGGAAGGAAGAACACTCTGGCGCCAAGATGCCGCCAAGGCCCGTCTGACAGCAAGGGCCAGCCTATTGAATAGAAGTTGCTCAGGTCGAGACAGAGCTGACAGGGGACGAGAGAGGAGGTATGTCCAGGGATCAAGGGGTAGTTGTCGATGGAATATTTTCTGAAATTCAACTTGAATTAGAGACCAAAAGCGGCGTACAACTGGGCAGTCCCACCACATATGGATATAAGTGCCCTTATCCCCGCAGTCTCACCAACAGAAATCACTGGACGTGACACCCATACGATAAAGGGATACCGGGGTGACATACCAGCGGAGTAGGATTTTGTATGATTGTTCCTGGTGAGTAACACAAATGGAGGACCTGGCTGTTTGTTCCCATATATCCTCCCATTTGTCACCTGGTCGCATAAGTCAACCTCCCATTTGTCACAGTACGTGAGGGGTCCCCACTGTCCTGGGCTGGAGCTAAGGAGAAGGTACAATTGGGATATAAGCCCTTTCAGGGGGCCATCTGCCATGCAAACGTGCTCTAAAGTGGTAAGGGGAACAGTTGAGACCTTTTCTAAAGTCAGAGCAGTAGCAAAATGTCGGACCTGTAAGAACCGAAAAAAGGAAGAAGGAGTCAAATGACCTCGTTCCTGAAGTTTGGAAAACGTAATGAGCCGTCCATTCTGATAAAGGTCTCGGTACCTCAGTAGCCCCGCACCCACCAGTCCCCCAAAGTCCAAGGCTCTCAGTCCCGGTGGAAATTCTCTATTACGTAGTAAGGGGGTGAGGGGAGAGCGAGCACCCACCAGCGAGAATTTCTTCCGAGCTAGTTCAAAAAGGCAAAGAGATGTCAAAATCGAGGGACACGCCGTGCGCAAAATAGGTCTCGAGGTTCTAGGAAGCCATATGTATAGGTCAGGGCGGTCAGGGAACATAAAGGCGAATTCTAGTGCGACCCACCATCTAGCAGAAGCGGGAGAGTGCCAGGCCACAACCTGAGTCAACTGGGCTGCGCAATAATATAAGTATAGGTTAGGGAGCCCTAGTCCTCCACAGGTCTTAGGACGATATAGAATACGGCGCGCCACCCTATGTCTCTTATTTTGCCAGATAAACGAGTCGATCGCCTGTTGGAGCCCGGCTAAATCCCTTTGAGTTAGCAATAAAGGTAGTGTCTGGAACAGAAAAAGAATACGTGGGAGTATGTTCATCTTAATACTATGAATGCGTCCTATCCACGATATGGGCTTATCACACCAATGCTCCAGATCACACTTAATCTGATGAACCATAGTTGTGAAATTCTTGCTATAAAGAGCTTTCGGATCTGCTGTTAAAAGGATACCCAAGTACGGCAATTCAGAGGGAGCAAGACGGAACCCAAATTCCGATTCAATCGAGGCTGTGTCTGTGTGTACCATGTGCAGGGGCATAGCACAAGATTTAGTGTAATTAATGCGAAACCCCGCTATTTTGCCAAAGTCGGATAATAACTGTCTAAGGTGGGTAAGAGAAGGGATAGGATCCGTCAAAGTAAGAAGGATGTCGTCGGCGTAGGCCGAGACAGTAAAATTATCTCCTCCAACTGGCACCCCCCTTATGCCGGGATGACCTCGTATTGCAGCTAATAAGGGTTCAAGAGAGAGGAGAAAGAGAAGGGGCGAGAGGGGACAGCCCTGACGAGTGCCATTAAAAATAGGGAACCTAGTGGGGCAACAGCCCGGGATTCGGACCTGTGCAGACATACCAGAGTAGAGAGCACGCACCGTATTGAGATAAGGGTCTGGGAGGCCAAAGCGGGAAAGGGTAGAGAAAAGGAAAGGCCACTCCACCCTGTCAAAAGCCTTCTCCGCGTCCAATGATAAGACAAGGGAAGGCGTCGCTCGAGAAGATAGCCACCAGATCAGGTCGGCATTACGTCTAGTGTTATCGAATAGTTGACGATTAGGAACAAAACCGACCTGATCCGAATGGACGAAAAATTGGAGGAGTGGACTAAGGCGGGTCGCCATGACCTTAACAAGAATCTTGGCATCAAAGTTGATGAGGGATATAAGGCGGTAGCTCTCAACCACTGTCGGGTCCTTACCCTCTTTAGGAATAAGGGCAATATTGGCCACGAGTAAATCAGGGTGTAAAGACCCACCCTCAGCACAGTCGTTAAAAACCGACGTCAAAAAAGGGACGAGCTCTGGACGCAGTGCTTTATAATACCCCCCTGTATACTCATCCGGGCCCGGGGCCTTCGTACCACCTAGTGCAGAGATGGCACAATTAACCTCCTCTTCTAGGATTGGAGCACTAAGACTCAATATGTGAGAATCCTCAAGCTGCGGTAAAGAGAGGGAATCTAAGAGGAGATGGCATCGAAATGGGATTTGTCGGAGGGAGTGTGGTGGGGTGAATGGTTGTATAGGTCAGGGTAATATGCCGTGAAAGCCGCGCTGATCTCCTGTGGGGAGTTAACTAATACATTGTCTACCGTTTTAACTGCTGGAATAGAGGAGAATTTACTCCGGGGTTTGAGAGTGCGGGCCAGTAGAGTATCTAGTTTATTAGCCTTCTCAAAGAACAGCCGGCGGGACCAGAGCAGCTGTTTGGCGACATCGTCGAGTAATAATTGTTTCAGGGAGGAGCGTGTGCGTAGAAGTTCAGAGAGAAGTTCAGGGGAGGGGGAGGCCTTATGTCGCATCTCAAGGCGACGGAGAGCCTGTTGTAAAGAGACGAGTAATTGTAATTTGGTGCGTTTTCTATGGGTGGCAATCTTAATGAGGTGACCCCTCATGACCGCTTTATGAGCTGCCCATATCTTGGATAGGGATGTTTCACCAGGTGGATTGTCTTGAAAATATTGTGTCGATAAGGTACGGAGTTGTCTAATTACATCTGGATCTCGTAGAAGGGACAAATTTAACCTCCACGACCAAAAGGTCGCGAGTTTCGGGGTATGGAGATACAGTGCTATATCAGCATGGTCAGACCACGAGATAGAATTAATCTCGGCGCGAATTACATTGGACATAGCTAAACCGTTAACCAGGAAAAGGTCTATACAAGAATAGGACCCATGGGGAGCGGAATAGAAGGAGTAATCTCTCACACTTGGATATAAAACACGCCATACATCAATAAGCCCTACTTGGTGTAAAAAACGGGCAAATAACTTGTCATGTCTACCTAATGTCAGTGTACCTGTGGGAGCCTGGCGGTCACTCCGATCCACCGCTGGGCACGCTACTGCATTCATATCACCTCCTAATATCACTGCCCCTCGAGGAAGGGACGATACTAAGGTGCATATGGAGTTCCAGAAATCAACGGAGGGGGTAGTAGGAGCATAAATATTCAAAAAGTGATAGGTCATAGAGTATAGGGTACCAGTAAGCAATACGTATCGACCCTCAGTATCAATTTTTTGCGACAGTAGTTGAAATGGACACGTTTTCCGAATCAAAATGGCAACTCCGTTGCGCTTGCTCAAGGCACCAGAAACATACGCCCGTGTGTAGACGTGGTCAGTTAGCGCAATTTTAGCAGATTTAGTGAGGTGAGTTTCCTGGAGGAACGCAATATCAATTTTATCAGATTTCAGTGTGCGGAAGAGTAATCTACGCTTTGTTGTGGAGTTAAGGCCTTTGACATTAAGAGAAGTTAGTTTCAGTGCCTTGAGAAGCACAACAGAGCACCTCATCCAATTAGCAGTATGCCCATAACCCAATCACTTTCCCCAGTAGTAAGAAAGGCCCCAGAAGAAAGATCGTCCAAAGTCTCAATAGCCCCATCCAGCAACAAGAACTGAATGTTTTTACGATGGAAGGAAAAAACAAAAAAGGGGGAGAAAATAACATAATCAAAAAGTTTATAACAAACGAAAAATAAAAGAGAAAAAAAACGAAGTCCAAAAAGCCCGGACTTACCCATAGCCGGGACCTGTGGGGGAGAAAGGGAGAAAACCCTCACGGCCATGAAGATCAAAAAAGGCCCAGTGGAGAGCCCCCACCCACAAGGAAAAAACTGGCCCCCGGGAAGGCCTGATCAAGAGGCAGTGAGAGCGTAGACATTCACGAAACGGTAGAAACGGGAAACAAGGAGAATACATTCCAATCGAAGTAGCTGTTGTAGAACAAAAAATAGCTTCCAAAGGAGAGGAGAGCCAGTGGCAGTCCAGGAAAGTACTATAAAAAACCATAAAAAAAGGAACAGGGAAGCCCACGTCTCAGTGGAAATAAATGATCAATGCAAAATCGGGGACAATAAGTCAGCGATGAGGGCGGCTTACTGTACTCCATTCCCTGGAGAGACGCGGGAGCGGAGGTGTAGGACCTTCAGGTGATGTGAAGTCCTCCGGGGGTCGGATATCCAAGGCCCGGAAGAACTTAGTGGGATCTGAGTGCGGGAGCAGGACATACGTTTTCATATTGCGAAATGCCAGGATCTTGAAAGGATGGCCCCACGCAAACGCAATGTTGTGGGAGCGAAGTAGATCAGTGAGAGGCTTCCATAAACGGCGTTGGCGAAGGGTGTCAGGAGAAATATCCTGAAAAAACTGCAGGGGAGTCCCATCATACAATATCGGCTTAGTATGGTTTTTCTTGAGGAGAAGTTCTTTTGTAGAAAAGTGTAAAAAGCGGACAATGATATCACGAGGGCGTTCATCAGCAGTGCTGCGGGCACGTAGAGCTCTGTGGGCGCGATCAAGTTCCCAAGCATGGTCTGGGAGCTCTGGAGCTAGCGGTCGAAGCATGACGACGATAAAATCCCCCAGGGGGTCATCCTCTGCCCGTTTAGGCAAACCTCGGATCCTCAAATTATTCCTACGGGACCTATTGGTCAGATCTTCCAATTGAGCTTCTAAATAATCGACCTTATGAGACATAACATTAGAGTGGTCTATAAGGGAATTGTAGGCCCCTGAGAGTTCATCAGTGCGATCCTCCAGATCCGAGGTACGCTGTCCCAAGGCCAGAATGTCAGATTGTAAGGCCTTCGTATTACGGTCCATCTCGCCAGCCAAAAAAGTTCTCATCTCGGCCATCTGACTCAATATAGTGGCGGCATCTGCTTGGCTTACCCCAGAGTCCGACACCCCTCCATCCTCATCTCCAGAACCTACAGCGGAGGTAGGCCGCGATTTCGAGCAGCCGCCATCTTGAAAGGCTGTGGTCCGTCGCGGTGTGAACATCGGCGCGACGGCCGTGTCTTTAGATTTCGCCGATTTGGCGGGTCCGGGCATGCTCTGGGTCCCTTGCGGTGTCCAGCAGTGAGTGAAAAATTCCCGGGGGGAGAGGATATTTGCAGTTTACAGAGCGGGTGTAGCGGAGCTCAGGCACTAAGCGGCCATCTTAGATGACGGCCAAGCCACGCCCTGCATTATATTTTTAACATATTTTTTTTATTTTTACAAATTACATAGTCATATTTGGTATCATCTCATGACCAGACTCCAACAACACCTCACTTGACCTTGTGCAATAATCAGAGATACAGGATTCCAAAGCACCCCCCAGCACGTTTCATAGCAGTGCGGCAGTTTAGGTTTTTTGCTGAAACAATGTGCAATAATGCATCGTGCCATCACCTTCTCAATTGATGGCATCATGAGTAAAGAGAAGGTGGATTAGTGCAGCATCATTGTTCACTTTATAATTGAAAAGTGAGCAAGAATGCTGCATTATTAAAAATATATATATTTTTACAAATAATCTGGTCATGTGTGGTATCATCGCCCTGGCCTTTCCAACATCATGCAAAACCCTCTATCTTTTATGATTGCAGACGTACAGGGGTTCAAAGACCCCTGTACCTCATCCATAGGGCATAGCCTGCTTGGTCAGGGGGAAGGTCCTGATTTTGATGTCATTGCGCATGTGCATTGATGTCAGTGGATGAAGGGGGTCATAAGGTGTGGTCTGACTTCCAAGTAGTCAGACCACTGAGGGATTCCCCTAGACCGGCAGAGATCTCCCAGAGCTGCAGTGTAAGTAATGACATGTGGGGGACGTCCTCCGCATATTGTAGTTAAACATTGCGACATCCCAAACACGTTACCTGCAGCCTAGAGGTTGATATACATCCATCTTACAGAAGCAGCAACACTTCAACCATTAAGTGGTCCTCCTTATCATACCTTGACAAAGACCATTGGTGGTTGAAACACTGGCTTTTCTGTTACATGGATTTTTACCCCTTAACACCACAGGATGTACCATTACGTCCTACATTAGGCGGGCTTTAACGCCGCAGGACGTAACGGTACGTCCGCAGCGTTTTCAGCCCCCCTTGGCAGATACTCACCTCCTCCGGCGGCTCCCTCGCTGATCTGAGTCCCACGAAGTCAGATCGGCAGGGTTTACTCCTTCGGCGCACTGACATCATCGCGCCGGGGGCACGATGAAGACAGTTTCAGGCGTCCCCCCCACCGGAGCAGGGGAAGCGCCTGAAGGGGAGGGGGATCCTTTGGATCCCTCTATCTCCTCATCGCTGGGGACTAGGAGGCTGTGGCCAGCATCGCTGGAAGGGTCACAGCCTGACCTTTCCAGCGATGTAGGGGGTTAACCCCTTAGTTGCCAGGTCGTGGCCTGGCACCAATCGGTGCAAGACCGTGGCCTTTTTCCGGTGGGGGCCGCCATCTTGAATGGCAGCCCCCACCTCTGGGTCCCCCACGTCAACTGACTCATCGCTCCATGCGTGATGATGTCAGTTAACCGGGGACCCCCCTAGCTGCAAAGGGAAATCCCATAGAGCAGATGGGGGTTCTTTGAACCCCTTTATCTTCTGATCCGTGGCAGCTAGGGGATCATGTATGATATTGCTTGAAAGGCCAGAGCATGGCCTCTCCAATGATATCAAACATGACCATGTTAAAAGTAAAAGAAGAGTGTAAGAAATTAAAAAATAAAAATAATAATAAATAATTAATTAAATAATAAAAAAATAAAAAATTATTTGATATATTATTAATCTGCCGAGTCTGCCGGAAAGAACGATACATAATTTGTCTGGGTGGTATAATATTACGTGACTTAAAAACGGTCAAAATGAGCTCAGCCAGCCAAAAAAGTTCTCATCTCGGCCATCTGACTCAATATAGTGGCGGCATCTGCTTGGCTTACCCCAGAGTCCGACACCCCTCCATCCTCATCTCCAGAACCTACAGCGGAGGTAGGCCGCGATTTCGAGCAGCCGCCATCTTGAAAGGCTGTGGTCCGTCGCGGTGTGAACATCGGCGCGACGGCCGTGTCTTTAGATTTCGCCGATTTGGCGGGTCCGGGCATGGTCTGGGTCCCTTGCGGTGTCCAGCAGTGAGTGAAAAATTCCCGGGGGGAGAGGATATTTGCAGTTTACAGAGCGGGTGTAGCGGAGCTCAGGCACTAAGCGGCCATCTTAGATGACGGCCAAGCCACGCCCTGCATTATATTTTTAACATATTTTTTTTATTTTTACAAATTACATAGTCATATTTGGTATCATCTCATGACCAGACTCCAACAACACCTCACTTGACCTTGTGCAATAATCAGAGATACAGGATTCCAAAGCACCCCCCAGCACGTTTCATAGCAGTGCGGCAGTTTAGGTTTTTTGCTGAAACAATGTGCAATAATGCATCGTGCCATCACCTTCTCAATTGATGGCATCATGAGTAAAGAGAAGGTGGATTAGTGCAGCATCATTGTTCACTTTATAATTGAAAAGTGAGCAAGAATGCTGCATTATTAAAAATATATATATTTTTACAAATAATCTGGTCATGTGTGGTATCATCGCCCTGGCCTTTCCAACATCATGCAAAACCCTCTATCTTTTATGATTGCAGACGTACAGGGGTTCAAAGACCCCTGTACCTCATCCATAGGGCATAGCCTGCTTGGTCAGGGGGAAGGTCCTGATTTTGATGTCATTGCGCATGTGCATTGATGACAGTGGATGAAGGGGGTCATAAGGTGTGGTCTGACTTCCAAGTAGTCAGACCACTGAGGGATTCCCCTAGACCGGCAGAGATCTCCCAGAGCTGCAGTGTAAGTAATGACATGTGGGGGACGTCCTCCGCATATTGTAGTTAAACATTGCGACATCCCAAACACGTTACCTGCAGCCTAGAGGTTGATATACATCCATCTTACAGAAGCAGCAACACTTCAACCATTAAGTGGTCCTCCTTATCATACCTTGACAAAGACCATTGGTGGTTGAAACACTGGCTTTTCTGTTACATGGATTTTTACCCCTTAACACCACAGGATGTACCATTACGTCCTACATTAGGCGGGCTTTAACGCCGCAGGACGTAACGGTACGTCCGCAGCGTTTTCAGCCCCCCTTGGCAGATACTCACCTCCTCCGGCGGCTCCCTCGCTGATCTGAGTCCCACGAAGTCAGATCGGCAGGGTTTACTCCTTCGGCGCACTGACATCATCGCGCCGGGGGCACGATGAAGACAGTTTCAGGCGTCCCCCCCCACCGGAGCAGGGGAAGCGCCTGAAGGGGAGGGGGATCCTTTGGATCCCTCTATCTCCTCATCGCTGGGGACTAGGAGGCTGTGGCCAGCATCGCTGGAAGGGTCACAGCCTGACCTTTCCAGCGATGTAGGGGGTTAACCCCTTAGTTGCCAGGTCGTGGCCTGGCACCAATCGGTGCAAGACCGTGGCCTTTTTCCGGTGGGGGCCGCCATCTTGAATGGCAGCCCCCACCTCTGGGTCCCCCCACGTCAACTGACTCATCGCGCCATGCGTGATGATGTCAGTTAACCGGGGACCCCCCTAGCTGCAAAGGGAAATCCCATAGAGCAGATGGGGGTTCTTTGAACCCCTTTATCTTCTGATCCGTGGCAGCTAGGGGATCATGTATGATATTGCTTGAAAGGCCAGAGCATGGCCTCTCCAATGATATCAAACATGACCATGTTAAAAGTAAAAGAAGAGTGTAAGAAATTAAAAAATAAAAATAATAATAAATAATTAATTAAATAATAAAAAAATAAAAAATTATTTGATATATTATTAATCTGCCGAGTCTGCCGGAAAGAACGATACATAATTTGTCTGGGTGGTATAATATTACGTGACTTAAAAACGGTCAAAATGAGCTCAGCTAACTTCTACTTCCGAAACAGCGCCGAAGTTGTAAAATGACTCCCGTCCTTAAGGGGTTAATAAAAAAATGTTGCAAAGTTGTGGTTATCTGTATCTGTATTCATATATATTATATACATTTTATTTGGCACATCCACATAGTAGAATGTTGAGCCTCCTTTACCCTTCAATGCAGTCTGAATTCATTGAGGCATGGCTTCAACAAGGTGCTGAAATCATTGTTCAGGTATTGTGTAACATGCAGACATGAGTGCATCATGCAGTTACTGAGCATTTGGCAAAGGTGTAGGTGCGGAGTAAATATTCCTTTCTGGCTCATCCCACAAATGTTTAGCTGGATTGAAATTCGAGGACTAGATGGACCACTGCAGCAAAGAAAAGGCATCATCATGTTCCTGGAACCTCCCCACAGTGATGCGGGCTTTGTGCACCGGCGCTTTATCCTGCTGGATGTAACCTTCTGCCTGAGGATAAACTGTCAACATGAATGGCTGCGTTTGGTCAGCAATGATGTTTACATAAGCTCTGGCATCCAGATGTGAATCCAGGTGTATCAATGGATCCAACGTGTGACAGGAAAGCATTCCCCACACCATGACACTGCCCCATCACCTTGCACAGTTGTTGTTAGACACGGCGGGTCCATGAACTCATGTTGTATGAGCCAAATTCTGAGTGTGCAATCAACAGACCAAGCGACCTTCTTCTAGTCTCAGATGTTCCAGTGATGGTGTTGCTGTGCCCACAGGAGAAGTGCTTTCCTGTTCTTCTCTAATAACAATAGTACCCAATGTGATCGTCGCCTGTTGTACCCCATACGCAACAAGGTTTGTCTAGTGATATGATTTTCTGAGCACCAAGGGGAAATTCTGGTGTCATTTGGGTAACAGTGGCCTGTCAGGTGGCTTGCACAAGTCTAGCCATCCTCCTCTGACCTCTCTCATCATATATATATATATATATATATATATATATGACTGTCCCAATGTTTAATTCTATTATTCTGATCAGTAAGCTTATATACAGTTGTGTTCAAAATTATTCAACCCCCACTGAAATTGAGTGTTTTGGCCAGTTTGACATTGATTTTGATCATTCAGTCATCTTGCTTACAATTAAATCAAAGAGGCACATGTAGGTCAGACAAATATAACATAACATTTATAATGAAATAACCACAAATGTCTTTTCTGTGCTCACATCATTATCAGTTTTATTCAACCCCCAAGTGACATTCAATCTTAGTACTTAGTACAACATCCTTTTACAGTTATAACAGCTTTTAAACGTGAAGCATAGCTTGACACAAGTGTCTTGCAGCGATCTATGGGTATCTTCGCCCATTCGTCATGGGCAAAAGCCTCCAGTTCAGTCACATTCTTAGGCTTGCGCACTGCAACTGATTTCTTTAAGTCAAACCAGAGGTTCTCAATCGGATTTAAGTCAGATGACTGCGATGGCCACTATAAAAAAATGTTCCAGCCTTTAATCTGCAACCATGCTCTAGTGGACTTGGAGGTATGCTTGGGATCATTGTCCTGTTGAAAGGTCCAACATCTCCCAAGCCTCAGGTTTGTGACGGACTGCATCACATTGTCATCCAATATCTCCTGGTACTGAAGAGAATTCATGGAACCTTGCACACGCTGAAGCTTCCCTGTACCTGCAGAAGCAAAACAGCCCCAAAGCATGATTGACCCCCCCCCCCCCGCCATGCTTCACAGTAAGCAAGGTGTTCTTTTCTTCATAGGCCTTGTTCTTCCTCCTCCAAACATAGCATTGATCCATGGGCCCAAACAGTTCTAATTTTGTTTCATCAGTCCACAGAACACTATCCAAAACTTCTGTGGTTTGTCCACATGACTTTTGGCATACTGCAGTCGACTCTTCTTATTCTTTGGAGACAGCAAGGAGGTGCGCCTGGGAGTTCTGGCATGGAGGCCTTCATTACGCAGTGTGCGCCGTATTGTCTGAGCTGAAACTTCAGTACCCACATCTGACAAATCTTTTCTCAGTTCCTCAGCAGTCACACGGGGACTTTTCTCCACTCTACGCTTCAGGTAGCGCACAGCAGTCGAAGTCAGCATCTTCTTTCTGCCACGACCAGGTAGCGTTTCAACAGTGCCCTTTGCCTTGAATTTGCGAATGATGCTTCCTATGGTCTCTCTTGGTATGTTTAACATCTTTGCAATCTTCTTATAGCCATTGCCCTTCCTGTGAAGAGTAATCACCTCTTCTCTTGTCTTCCTGGACCATTCTCCTGACTTCACCATGTTTGTAACCACACCAGTAAATGTCTAGAAGGAGCTGAGTATCACAGTCATTTTAAAGCTGCCTAATTGGTGCTTATTATGCTTTATTGCTGCTCCGTGACATCCACAGGTGTTTTCAATACCTGATTGAAAACACTTGAATGAACCTCTGTTCTTCAGAGTGGTAGTCTTTAAGGGGTTGAATAATTGTGTCAATGAAGAATTCACAAAAGAAACATTTACTACTGTATTACAAAACCAATTGATGTCATTTTAGTTGCATATGGTTCTTTAAAAAGTCCTTGTAGGATTTCATTATGAATACAATTACAAATGTACACTAAATTCCCTAAAACCCTTTACAGCATTGGGGGTTGAATAATTTTGAACACAACTGTATATACACACACACACAATACCAGGAAAGAGCACTTCATATCAATGACCACCTTCTTCCATCATTTTCTGTAGAAAAAAAAGCACAGTTTTAAAAAATGTTCTAAAGACCTGACTGAGGGAATAAATGATGGAGATTCGGTTCACCAAGTATGATCATAGTTTGCTTAAGCCTGTCACAGTCGCCAATGTACCCCATCGTTGACAGGTCCTATCTAACTTGACCAAATCTGCATTCACAGGATCAACTCATCCTGGAGCACCCCTCCCTGTTCACAGGTGTCCCACCTTGGCTGCCTATGAAGACCTAGAGCCTGCTGGGGGGCTCCAGGGTGAGTTGATCTTGTGAAAACAGATTTGGTCAAGTTAGATAGGACCTGTGAACTGAGTCCCCGTCATTTATTCCCTCAGTCAGGTTTTGTGAACATTTTTTAAAACTGTGCTTTTTTTTTTGCTACAGAAAATGATAGAAGAAGGTGGTCATTGATATGGAGTGCTCCTTCCTGGCATTTTGTATTTAATGTCTTAGATGCACACGCTTAGTTTAGGTTGAGAGCAACCTTTTTGCGGTTTGTATATATACAGTCAGGTCCAGAAATATTGGGACATCGACACAATACTAACATCTTTGGCTCTATACACCACCACAATGCAGTTGGAATGAAAAAACACAATGTGCTTTAACTGCAGACTGTCAGCTTTAATTTGAGGGTATGTACATCCAACTGGTGAACGGTGTAGGACTTACAGCTTTTTGCAGATGTGCCTCCCACTTGTTAAGGGACCAAAGGTAATGGGACAGAATAATAATCATAAATCAAACCTTCCCTTCTTAATACTTGGTTGCAAATCCTTTGCAGTCAATCACAGCCTGAAGTCTGGAACGCATAGACATCACCAGACGCTGGGTTTCATCCCTGGTGATGCTCTACCAGGCCTCTACTGCAACTGTCTTCAGTTCCTGATTGTTCTTGGGGCATTTTCCCTTCAGTTTTGTCTTCAGCAAGTGAAATGCATGCTCAATGGGATTCAGGTCAGGTGATTGACTTGGCCATTGCATAACATTCCACTTCTGTCCCTTCAAAAACTCTTTGGTTGCTTTTGCAGTATGCTTTGGGTCATTGTCCATCTGCACTGTGAAGTGCCGTCCAATGAGTTCTGCAGCAATCGGCTGAATGTGAGCAGATAATATTGCCCGAAATACTTCAGAATTCATCCTGCTGCTTTTGTCAGCAGTCAAATCATCAATAAATACAAGAGAACCAGTTCCATTGGCAGCCATACATGCCCACGCCATCACACTACCACCACCATGCTTCACTGATGAGGTGGTATGCTTAGGATCATGAGCAGTTCCTTTCCTTCTCCATACTCTTCTCTTCCCATCACTCTGGTACAAGTTGATCTTGGTCTCATCTGTCCAAAGGATCTTGTTCTGGAACTGTGAAGGCTTTGTTAGGTGTTGTTTGGCAAACTCTAATCTGGCCTTCCTGTTTTTGAGGCTCACCAATGGTTTACATCTTGTGGTGAACCCTCTGTATTCACTCTGGTGAAGTCTTCTCTTGATTGTTGACTTTGACACACATACACCTACCTCCTGGAGAGTGTTCTTGATCTGGCCAACTGTTGTGAAGGGTGTTTTCTTCACCAGGGAAAGAATTCTTCGGTCATCCACCACAGTTGTTTTCCGTGGTCTCCCAGGTCTGTTGGTGTTGCTGAGCTCACCGGTGTGTTCCTTCTTTTTGAGAATGTTCCAAACAGTTGTTTTGGTCACGCCTAATGTTCTTGCTATCTCTCTGATGGGTTTGTTTTGTTTCTTCAGTCTAATGATGGCTTGCTTCACTGATAGTGACAGCTCTTTGGATCTCATCTTGAGAGTTGACAGCAACAGATTCCAAATACAAATAGCACACTTGAAATGAACTCTGGACCTTTTATCTGCACATTGTATTTGGGGTAATGAGGGAATATCACACACCTGGCCATAGAACAGCTGAGAAGCCAATTGTCCCATTACCTTTGGTCCCTTAACAAGTGGGAGGCACATCTGCAAACTGCTGTAAGTCCTACACCGTTCATCTGAGTTGGATGTACATACCCTCAAATTAAAGCTGACAGTCTGCAGTTAAAGCACATTGTGTTTGTTTCATTCCAACTCCATTGTGGTGGTGTGTAGAGCCAAAGATGTTAGAATTGTGTCAATGTCCCAATATTTCTGGACCTGACTGTATAGATATATATAATTACAGTTTGTCATGACTACATTAACCAAGGCGTGATTTGAATCTTCCAATGAAAGCTATCTTGCCATCAGACTTTGTGTCTTTTTTTTTGGCAGCAACAGCCCTTAAATAAATCGTTCTTTTGTCTCTCATGACAACTTTCCAAATTAGCATAGGAGGAGATAAATTAGACTGCACCTGCATAAAAAAAAGGATAACGTCGCTTTCCTCACATTCTTTCCTCTTTTTTTTCTTTTGCTGACAAGCAAACTCATTAAACTGCAATCCATAATTTATTCTTTGTAATCCAGTCCTAACAGGCTATTTATACACCTCAGCACATCTCTTCAGTTTACCAGCCTCTTGGTACACATTCAGAAAGGGTGGATTTGGATTACATTGTAAATGTGCAATGAGATTTACTGCCGGGGATGTCTGGAACCATCAGATTTACCTGCCGTAACAGCAGCAACTCTTTAAGTATGACTGTCTAAAGCATATTCCTAATGAATTTAATTATTTTATTGCTCATTTAAAGTCTCTAGACGTAATTTCAAAAAGTCTTAGAAGGGTTAAAGTGCAATTAGAAAAAGGAAATCTATCACAATTACACGTCACATATTCATTTAATGGAATACTACAGGGTTAAAATGGCATCAGGAAGGAAGCAAAGTGGATAAACATTTACCTCTCCTGTCCCCATTTGCAATTTAACACTTTAGTTTGGTTTTAAAATTTACCTGAATCTAGTGCTGGTCTCTTTGCTCTGCTAGGCTTGACATTCTGCCAGCAGCAGCAGCAAGATACATAAATGCCGGGGGGCTGGATGCTCTGATGCCAGAATGTATTGAGAGTCATTAGTAGGACCAAGCTCCCAAAGACTCCATAGCCCCAGCACTCAGGTTCTGGGCAGGATTAGTTCTTGTACACGGAGGTCTGAATTAGACCTCCGAGAGTTCCACTGGAGGGGTGAGAAAGAGTAGAAAGCCGGGAGGTTGTGCAACTGAGCTCAGATATTATGGGCAGCACCGTGGATCCCCTCCCTGAGATTATGCTCCTTCAGCTTTTCCCCAAGTCTTTTTTCCTACACCAAAAACAGATGCTGGCAAATGTACTGTCGGTCTCCTGCCTTCTCATAGCGGCTAGGTGGATGTCCGACAAGGTTCACCCTATGTCTGCCATATTTCACCGGTTAACTGATTTCCGACTAGCATGTCCCGTAAGGTGTCAGAGATGGTGCCTTCCCCGAGAAATTTTTGGTTCATTTGGGATACGTACATGATATCCCGAACTCTCTAGACTAGCTTCCTGGAGAGATGTCGTAGGGACAGGGTCTGTAATTGGTAACTCTCTGCCCTCGTATAAGATTGTTGGGTATTACCTACCTTAGATGGTGCTACTATTATGCTGTACCTGCAACTTCCTCATTTGTTTTCTTGTATTTTATATCATTTATTTTTTTATGTTTGCTTGTTTTTGTTTTTTTTCTCTCTTTTTTCTTCTCCTTTTTTACTTTTTACTAGTTTCTTTCTTGCCCTTCAGTTGTACTGCATTATTATTTACCTATGCTTGTTTATTGTACTTTATTGTATTGAAAAATAATAGACACTTTAAATGAGAAAGAGTAGAAAGCCCAGAATACTGTGAACACTCCTATAAGACTGTGTAGTCTCACTCCAGAGTGTCCCTTTAAAGTAATGGGAAACCAAACATTTTCATTTTTTATGGTTTTCTACAGGCATCAAATCCTAATAAAAGAAGTGTGGGAACTCGCCAAGATTTCTGTCTCCCAAATAGCACTTATCATCTCAAATTTAACATAAACATACCAAACTATTTGTGGTTTATTTTTAATATCTTGCATTTATTACTTTGTATTTCTGTACGTACTGTAAAAATTCAATGTTCTTGAACCCAGGACATACTTGAAGACGAGAGAAATCACAATGTATCCTTCCTGGTAAAATACTTTATAAACGAAATAAATAAATAAATAAATAATGTCGCTTCATTAGAAGATCCCATCCTCAAGGGTTTGATGCATCTGAAGTTATAGCACTATCAGAAAGAGTTATAGTTTCATTTATTTCTCAACACTTAATTGGGGATAGGGATAAATGGGCCCTCAAATAAGCTATTGTTTTCTCATTTCATCTTTCTTGGTCTGAACACGTGCATGTGAGCACTTGATGCCATGAGAAATGAGCAGAGCTCGTACACATGATTTACTTACTGCAGGTCTAGTGAGCTCTGAACATTTCATGATGTTGCTCTGAAAAATCCCCCTCAAAGTAATAAAGAAAAAAATAGAGGATGTATGGGAATTACATATGTTATGTAAGTCTTTATTTAATCATTAATTCCTCATGGTGACTTGATCATCGGCAGAACTGTACAAAAGACACAAGATCAACCATTGACATTAAAAAATGATTTACGTTTCAGCAAAAATACTTCTTTACAATAAAAACCTTAAAGTTGTGACATTCACGTCCTACAAAAACTTTTCACACTCAATATGCATGCTTTGAAAAATGGGGTGTGTATGTACCGTAGCAAAGTAGGATGCACAGGACTGTATTGTTAATGTGGCTTTGTGAACAGTAACTTTCTCATGCAGATCTTTTGGATCACAGTTCGGCAGTTCTTCTGTTTTATAAGTTTTTTTTATATCGTCCTTTAATTAAATGATGGTGTGAAACGATGTGCTTAATGCTGCATGGCGATAAGTGCTTGAGCTGTAAGAAGGCAGAGGATTTATTTTATAGAAGAATTCTACAGCACAATTTATACTGGGATACTTTAAGGGGTCAAGTTGAGAGTGGAATGCTGTTCTTTCACTGTTTTTTGCAGAGAAAACTGAGTTCCCACTGATCCCATACACTATAAAGCTTGTATTCAGGTGATTAATCGTATCTTTCCCTGTTAAGTCACAATAAATATAAGAATATCAGGTCTATTCAAAGAAAGGTGAAACTCAGGAGAATGGCTAGAGCAGTGTTACCGTCTGGGTGGAGTAGAGGTAATGTCACCGCTCTGCATGGAGAGAGCCTGTGGAGTCATGGGTTCAATCCCAGCGAGCAACCTCTCCAGTAAGTGTCCTTGGCAAGACACCTAACGGTACATTCTCGCCACCCAGGACATACTTGAAAATGAGAGAAATCTCAATGTATCCTTCCTGGTAAAATCCTTTCACAAAAAAAAAAAAAAACAAAAGGGAAAATTATAGGTCAAAATAGCCAAGCCAGAAAAATTCTCCCATTTATCTCACTTTCCAAATCAGCTATTTGGTCTAGATTGTTCTCTTCTTCTGCCAATTTTCCTGAGTTTCACCTTTCTCTGAATAACCCTGTATATTTTTTTTTTTAATAAAATCCACATACACTAGTGGCCACAATTGTGGAAACCTTTTGGGAAAAGTGTATTTTTGAGGTTTGATGGCTCATAACACCACTGTTTTTTTGGAGTAATGCCATACCATTGAATATCAATGGAAAGATAATTTATGAAGGATTTTATAATAGAACAGCAGTTGTAAAGAACAACAGGGAAACACATAACAAAATGAAGGAAAGCTACTTCATATTAACCTAAGCAAGTTTTGCTTCCTTTTTCTGGTTATTTGACTATAACATTTCATAGAATACAGATTGAACAACTAATGCTGCAATACACTCTTGATTAAATTATCTTTCCATTGATATATAATGTTATGGTATTACTCAATAAAAAAAAGTGGTGTTATGAGCCATCAAACCTCAAAAATGTTATGCCATCACTACCAAACAGGGAGATTATGATCTCATCCCTCCAAACAGCACTGTCCAATTGTTCCGCTATCCAACATGGGTTTTAGCCTAGTTTGATCTTTGCAACCTTTGTTTGAGAGATAAAATGGCTTTTTTCGTGGAATTAGCATTTAGACCACAAAAAAAGAACCAACCAACCTGATAGCAAACACATAGCACACTGACAAATGTCCTACTCTCAGTTATTTGGCTATAACTTTTCATAGAATACAGATAATTGAACAAACTTTGTTGAATTACATTTTTGATTAAAATATCTTTCCAATGATATATAATGTTATGGTATTATTAAAACAAAAAGTGGTGTTATGAGCCACCTCAAAAATACACTGTTTCCAAAAGGTTTCCATAATTTTGGCCACTACTGTATATACAAAAAACATTCCAGATTTAAGTGAGTGTTAAGTGCAAGGTTATAATTGCTAATTTGGGTACAGAAATCTTGGTGAGTTCCACCACTTTCTTTAGAACTTGACCCCTGAATACTCTAGGATTAAAACTGGGGAGATGGGGATGGGAGTTTTAATTCAACAACACCTGGGGGTCAGAGCTTGACATCCCTGACCTACAGGGTCCCTTTAGAAATTTTTATTTCTCAGGTTATGTTTCAATTCAATAGAATTTATAAATAAATTCTACACAATCTGCTGCTCCCTCTTTAGGTTGTACCATATCTATCAATTACGTTATCAGACCAGGGGCATGTAATACATGTTTTTAAAACCATTGATTGTTTGAGTTAGTTTATTTAGAAGCATTTAATTCTTCTATCAATGTCTCTATAAGAAGGCTTAGCTTTTGGCAAATGTTTTCATTCATTTTATCTACATTTCTAAACATGCATTAAATAGTTTAAACAAGCCCTCCAGCCTCTAAAAAACTTTCTACAGTAACGATGCTGCCACTGTTCTCTGTGCTTTGTTTTTCAGGCTACAATGGCAGAATTTTTTTCATGAAACTTTCCTTCAAGATGTATCATTATCAACATTGGACACATGTGTTTTATGTTACGTTATAATTCTCATATAACCAGGGACAAACATTCTGCAGGAGAGCAATTATAGACTCTTACGTAAGCTGGCTGAAGATGAACTTTCCATCAACAGGTTTTCTCCAGCTGGATGCTTTGCAACCGAGGAAATAAGGATTAATCCGTTCACAACCAAGGGCGTACAAATTTTGCACTAAAATATGAAAATTAGCATATAAAGCTCGATCTGCCTACCAGTTTAATGAAAAGTCAGATTTATACCTATGGGTAAATTGAATTCTCTGAAATCTCACTCCTGTCACTGTGTGTGTGAAAAATGAAGGAAAGTGGACATAACTGTATACCAATAGTTTGCACATTTAACAGCCCTACTACAAAAATAGGATATTAACGCTTACAAGAAGGATAGCACAAAAAGCCCAACTAGACCCCAACCCTGGAACCAAGGCTTTAAAAGATTCACGTGGTATATCTGTTCTGTTTCTTTTCTGCCTGGCTGACTAATTTTGAAATTTACCTCCCTGATTTTTCCATTACTTAATAGGGACTGTGCCACTTTGCAAGAAATTCCCCCCCTTCTACTGTAGGGACAAGAACCAATACTCTATCCCCCAGCTTAAAAGTGCAGATTTTGGCATTCCTGTTATAGGTATGGCTCTGTCTTTCTTGGGCTTATCCAATTCATTCCTGCATCTGGGCCACATGCTCGATCACACTCGGTACGGAGTAGGCTCATTTTCCCATGTCTCTTTTGCAAAATCTAGCAATCCCCTTGGGTGTTGGACATAAAACAATTCAAATGGGGGAGTACCCTGTAGATGCCTGGGGGAACTCTCTTATGGAAAACACTAAATAAGACAAGACAAAATCCTAGCTTTTCCCATCCTTGTCTATCACTAGCCATAACATACTCTTTAAAGATTTGTTAAATCCTTCCACCAGACCTTCAGTCTGTGGATGGTACACAGAGGGTTTTAAGTGCTTTATATGAATCACCTTACATAATTCTCAGGTTACTTTTGACGTGAAAGGGGTACCTTGATCTGTAAGGATCTCTTCCAGGATCCTAATTCTGCTAAACAACTGCATGAATTCTCTAGCAATACACTTAGTTGAAGTTTTTCTCCAGGGTATGGCTTCTGGGTAGCGGCTAACATAATCCACTATTATCATTACATGCCGATGGCCTCTTGCTGATTTTATTATTGGACCCACCAAGTTCATGGCAATTCTTTTAAAGGGAACATCAATTACAGGTAATGGTACAAGTGGACTGCGAAATGCTTCGATAGGAGCTGTTAGTTGACATGTAGGGGCATGCGGAACAATAGTTCTTCACTGCAGCATATACTCTTCTTACACACAAAGAACAGGCCTATATTTTACACAGTAGGTCTCTTTTTCTCATCTCTCGGCCCTCTTTCTATTTTTCTCTATCAGCACTGTGCCCTTTTTCTAATTTTCTCCATCAGCTCTCTGCCCTTTTTTAATTTAATTTCATCAGTTAACTGCCCTTTTGTCTATCGTTTTTGCCTTTCCACTCTGTCCGCTGTGCTGTCTCTCACTCTATCTTTCTCCCTGCAACGCTGCTAACTGCTTACACTCGCACCAAAGAGGCTCCTCCTCCCGTACGCACGCCAAATATGACAACGTCACGTGTTGCGTGCGTGCGGGAGGAGGAGCCTCGTCTGTGAGACTGTGACGTGACAACATGACTGGGTACTACTGAATTGCACACTGACAGCTGTGCGATTCAGATACTGCATATCATTATTTAAGGGGATGGGGGCATGGGAACAGTCTACGACCCTTTCTTCCTTATGCTTTTGCTCATTCTTCCTGGATATACCGTATATCCAGGAAAAATGAACAAAAGTATATGGAAGAAAGGGTTGTAGACTGTTCGCATGCCCCCCATCCCCCTAAATAATGATATGCAGTAATTAAAGGCATTAACCTCTGAACTTGTAGTTCGTATAAAGAGTTTTATCCGTATGTAATGGCCTGAAGTGGTCCAAGGTTAGAGAAGAATAATGCCCAAAAAGTGACCTATTGGTACGGCTAAACGTGCCCACTGTATCAAACTGCAAATTAATGAATACATCTGAACAGGGACTATGGTAAAGAAACGGTTAATTCGACCATCCTTATTTCAAGAAATCAAAACACAAAAACCTGTTTAAATAAAGCCTCTCTTAACCGGTTTATGAATGTGAATTATAACAAAAGGAATCTCGAATCTCAAGTATGATGTTAAAGATAATATTTTAATTTTAGGAATACTTAACATTATTTACATGCTTATTTGTAATATCTTTTATTTGCAATCTTTGAAAACTTTAAACGTATTACAAATACATCTTGGCTAGTGGAAATTTAGGGAAAAGTCTGCTTTATTCATGGATTTTGAGAACAGAACAAATGTAACCCAAGACATACTTGAAAACGAGAGAAATCTCAATGTTTCCTTCTTGGTAAAATACTTTATAAATAAATAAATCAATAATATAAGTCTAACAATTAAAAAAAAAAGAATGGTATTTTACAGTTAGAAGCTGATAGCGTTCATGATTATCCAAGAGACTGACATTGTAAGACATTCATTACACAGCAAACTCAACCTGTCTTCTTTTGCTGGGCTACAGCTCTCAGAACTTTCAGATATATGGTGTTGTTGGAATCCTATAATGAGCTGTGCGATTTACAGAAAAAAATATGTAAATAGCTGCGACCCTGACTGGCCTACTAGAATGAAGAATTAATATACGTCATGAATCAGTAGAGGGTGCACCTACCCTGTTATTTAATTTAGATTTGGAAAGCAGAGATGCTAATATCCCTATAAATTATGATCGCTCCATGTTCCATAAACAGTGACAGTTATTTAGCAAAAAAAAAAAGTAATGTTATTTATTTACTAACAAAGGTCATCATCAACAATAACCCGTGGATTAGGTAAAACTCACAAGGGAATTTTAGGTCAAAGAAAATAAAGTTTTTAAAAAAAAGGTATTCTATTTTGCAACTTGGGGGGGATGTTTGCTCAGTTAAAAAAAATTAAAGGTAAATTTAGAGATGTAAATTTTTCTATCATAAGAACCTAGGAGATTAAAAAATCTGACAAGCACTTGAGATTGCACACTCCTTGTCTTGGATGTCAGTGCTATGTCAGTGCATGCGGTGTGTGAATGGTGCAAATACTGTTTGATAATCATGAAAAAGTTCATGTCTTGTGCAGTTAGTTACCTGAGCTAGTGTTCACAAGAAGCTGTGAAAGTACACACCACAAAGCATCATGAGTAGGGATGAGCCGAACACTCCCCGAGTTCGGTTCGGAGCCGAACCCGAACTTTCCAAATGTTCGGATCCGAACCCGAACTCGAACTCGAACCGAATACAAGTCAATGGGGCTGAAAATTCGTTTTTTAGAGTGCCCTCCAAGAGGGCATATATGCTAGATATTTGCCATTAAAGGTGTATGGGGGTCCGGGTAGTGCCCTGGGGGACAGGAAACAAGGACAAAAAGTAAAAAAAAAAACGTTTTTAAAGGGACAGTGAGTTTTCCATGAAATAAGGGTTAAAAATAAAAACAAAAAATTCCTTCAAATATCGTGCCTAGGAGCTCCCCATAACCTGCCCATGAAGTGGCGGATTTCTAGGATGTATAGAAATATGTAAAAAACAAAAAATGACATTTCAAATGACGGTAAATGCTTTTCCTTTAATCTATTCATAAACAACTGCTTGGGGCGGCAGTCTGTATGAAAAGAGGAGACATTTTCGGACACGCAGAAAAAGTTTACTGATTTTTTGGCGGTGAAAAGCAGGAGAATGACTGGAGAATGGAAAATTCTAGACCAAATAGCCAATTTGGAAAGTGAGATAAATGGGAGAATTTTTCTGGTTTGGCTATTTTGACCTAGAATTTTCTCTTCAGTCATTCTCCTGAGTTTCACCTTTCTCTGAATAACCCTGTCAGGGTTATTCAGAGAGCGGTGAAGAGCAGGAGAATGACTGGAGAATGGAAAATTCTAGGTCAAAATAGCCAAACCAGAAAAATTCTCCCATTTAGGCTAGGGTCAGACTAGCGAATTTTTAACGTGCGTTTAGGCGCACTTAATCACGGCCGCACTAGCAGCAAATGACAGGCAATGACGGCCAATATACGAAGTACGGTCGCACGAAAGTCCGGCTGCGCAACGCAAGTGGAAAATGAACGCATTTTTTCGAGAACGCAGAACCGCTAGTACGGACGTACAGAGTGCGCTGCGTCCACTAGCGGCGTGTGTGCATGATTTGGAGACGTCAGACCCTGCTCATGTCCGGCCAACAAAACGTCCAGACACCCAAAGTTTCCTGGTTTGGATCCGTAAAAAATCACGCACAAAAATGCGCATCGTATGACCGTTTTTGCGCGTTCCGTGAACAAATAAGGCAATGCATTCGGACGCACTTTCGGTCGCTGTGAAAAATGCGTTAGTCTGACCCTAGCCTTATCTCATTTTCCAAATCGGCTATTTGGTCCAGATTGTTCTCTTTTCCTGCCATTCTCCTGGTTTTCACCTTTCTCTGAACAACCCTGAGAGAGAGGTAAAAGCCAGGAGAACTGGCAGGAGAAGAGAACAATCTAGACCAAATAGCCAATTTGGAAAGTGAGTTAAATGGGAGAATTTTTCTGGTTTGGCTATTTTGACCTAGAATTTTCACTTCTCCAGTTATTCTCCTGCTTTTCACCACTCTCTGAATAACCCTGTGAATGTTTATTCCCGAGGTGAAAAATAACATTGCTTTAGATGTTATTTTGAATTTTTTTCAAACACCAGTTAAATGCAGCATATTAAGATGTTTTAGGAGGGAAATTAATTCTCAAATCTCAATCAGAAGCAGACACCACCCCACCCCCTCAGTATAGTGTACAATGTATCAAATTGATTACCAGACTAAAAACACCTGGTGTTATGCCCGTTTGTGAACAGACGTCATTTAGAGTTGATAATCTTTCCACGTACACATTAGTTTTTAATTCAATATCTAACAAACCGTTGCTTATAATATTCTGCAGTAAAGAGTCTCTTTATTTCTATTTTTTAAGCATTTTCTATACTTTTTTCAAAATTTCTTTTTTTTTTGAACCGAAGACACCGAAAAAGTTCGAAGTTCGCGAACTTTCGAACTGCCAAAGTTCGGGCCGAACTCCGAACCGTCCGAACCCGAACAGCTCATCCCTAATCATGAGTCCATCATGGGCTTCTTGAATGCATACCCCAATAAATCTGGACCTGAACATATAGTTGAGACAGATGCCATTACCAATTTATCTGTGGAATGTGCTGCTAACCAACTGTTCACAGAAATGCTATAAATAATGCACCAGTATTTGAAATGTAGCCATAGCCAGATTAAGACACCTGGGGTCGTAGACAGGCTCCCAGTTTGCCACCCCCCAACCTCCTCGCTCTATTGAAAAATCTGATACAAATCTAGGACGTATTTTCCTTGATTCTTCCTATTACCCAATGTCCTTCTCCATGTCCTCTTTTCTACCCTGGCATGAGTGTACCCCATTCTTCTACTGTGCATGTCACTTTTTCTCCAGTGTGCATGTTTTTGTCTACTTTCCTTTACCAAGTAGATTGCTTGTTCTTGCCCTCCTCCCTTTCCCCAGTGTATATGCCCTTGCCCCTTACCATCAGTGTTTATGTCCTTGCCCCATACCATCAGTGTGTATGTCCTTGCCCCCTTACCACCAGTGTGTATGTCCTTGTCCCCCTTTCTCATGTGTGCATATTCTTGTTTTACCATTCCTTTTCTCAGTGTGCTTGTCCATGCTCCACTTTCCCCAGTGTGCTTGTCCTTGTCCTACTCCATTTCCCCAATGTTTATGTTGCTGTCCCTCTACCACAGAGACATTTTCTTGTAACCCTTTGCCCTCTATAGCAGACCTCTGTACCCCCAGTGGGTATATCTCGTAATGTCAGATTCCTCTGAACCCCTCACTTGGTATCGCCTTTATGCCCCGATATCACCCTGAAGCTTGATGTAGGCTAAAGTAGTTTTCGTCCAAGAACCAGTTGAGACAGGGCTAAGGCTGGGAATATGACAGACCTTCATTAGGTTGAGTGCACACATGTTTATATTGACCTTCCCCACAGTACAGGTCCCAGGAGAAAATATCATCAACAAATAACAAATGAGTGACTCACACGGCAAGATCTTCACATTCCAAGAAAACAATAGTACAATATTACAGCAGATTCAGATTTTACAGTATCTGATTATAAACTGACATCAGGGAGATATTATCATATTAACCTAATCACAAACAGAATATACAAACAATAGCTGGCACCACCAAATCTGTATTTTCCCTGATAGCAGGAAACCCATGTAATAGAATACGGTCTGCCAGACCTGACATAAATTAAAAGCAACTGGAACTAGACATGTGCATTAGTTTTAGTACTAAAACGACTTAGTCCGAATTTTGAGATAATTTAGTTTTCATATGACGCAAGAGATACGAAACTGCTCAGTACAAAAATCAAAAGAAACTAAAATAAAATGCACTACATTTTAGTTTCAGTCCTTTTTGTGATATTACATTGATGAGTGAAGGAGACCAGCAATGAAAAGCGCAGCATCGCAAAGCTACAGAAAAGGTTTGTATGCATAATCCTTCCCGACCCCTACCCGGAAATCTGACAGTGATAGAGCTCCAGAATACTCACTCGCAGCACAGCCAGCCAGCACAGGAGAGGAAACCTTTACTTAACCCTTGCATGTCTATGAGGCAGACAAGATGATAAAAGCAGCTGGAGAAGGAAAACATTCAAATAAATCACACTGAAAGCTAATGACAGAGGAATGCTGGATAGTAAAAACCCCTTTATAACAAGCAGTGCTGGGAGAAGAGAGGGACTTTATAAAACGTGTGTTATCTCCCCTCCCGCTCTGCATAATAGGGGCTTAGGTCTGATACATTTTATATTATCCAGGAGCACTATCCCCCTTTCCTCATCTGTAATACATGTTTTATATTAAGTCCCTCTCCTCTCCCAGTGCTGCTTTTTACATCTGATACATTTAGTATCCAGCTCTCACAGTTACTCTGTCATTATGAGCCTTCAGTGTGATTTATTTGAATGTTTTCCCTGGATTTAAAGTGCTTTATTGTATTATAAAAATTTATTTGCACCAGTCATCTCTTTTGAGCTTTCAGACCGATTTTCATTAATATTTTCCCTTTTCCCTGCTTTTATTTTCCTGTCTAAGTAAAGGTTTCCTCCCCTGTGCTGCATAAGCATCGCATTTCCGAAGTTCTGCACCCTCCACATGCCAGTGCAGTAGGTCCTACTGAGTAGGATGTTCTATACAGAGAGGGGCATTAATTAATGCAGAAGGATGTTCTATACATTACACAGAGAGGGGTATTAATGCAGGAGGATGTTATATACATTATACAGAGAAAGGTATAAATTGAGGAGGATGTTCTATACAGAGATGGACATTAATTAATTCAGGTGGATGTTCTATACATTATACAGAGAGGGGTATTAATTAATGCAGGTGGATGTTATATATATTATACAGAGAGGGGTATTAATTAATGCAGGTGGATGTTGTATACATTATACAGAGAGGGGTATTAATTAATGCAGGAGGATGTTATCTACATTATACAGAGAGAGGTATTAATTAATGCAGGAGGATGTTCTATACATTATACAGAGAGGAGCCTTTTTTTTTAGCCCTTTAAATCCAGTGGCTGTGGGCGCTGAGATCGGCTGCCTGTTATATTATCTCTCAGTACAATGTATCAGGCTCAGCTGTTACAGTAACTGACTGTAACAGCGCTCAGAGTTTCAGTAATACAAGGAAATAATATTGTTATGACCTCATATATAAAAATATTATTTACTAGTTTTACTGAAACTCTGAGCGCTGTGATGAGCAGCAGTCAGTTACTGTAACAGCTTTGCCTGACACGTTGCGCTGAGAGTGAGAGATACTGTAACAAGCAGTGATCTCAGCGATCTGAGGAGCCACTACAATAGTAATTGTATCCACTGGTTTTCGGATGAATGAAATTAGTTTTCATACTAAAGAACTGAAAACAAATTTCTTTAGCAACTAAATAAATTGCATTTTAGGACTAATCCATTAGTTCAAAACGAAATTTTGTGCTGTGCACATGTCTAACTGGAACCCCAAATCCATCACACCCCCAGCGTGCTTGACTGTTCTCACCTTTTCTCCCAGTCCCACCATTATCTCAACCCTGTGACCTGAGCTGGATGGCCAAAGGCATTACCCATACCCTGCAGCCACGTCTCCCTTTATGAATGGTCCAACTGTTTCCTTCTATATGTATCTCCAATTCCTTTGCCCCCCTTTGTGTCCAATCTAGTCTCTACTCCAGTCTAGTCCATGTGCACTGTTGCATTACTTTTTCCCACCGGAGGTATCATGTCCAACTATCGTTTCCATCCCTTGATTCCTGACTCCTATCCCATTTCTTCGTGACCCCATGTCCTGGCCTATTCTTTTCTTACCCTTCCTGTTGGCTAGTTGACTAGTGCAGTGGTATTGTTTGCGAACAATGCCACTGCCTTAAAGAGAGAGAAAAAAAAGACGTTTTAAAATTGATTTTTTTCCACTTTTTATATTTTTACAAATTATAAGGTCATGTTTGGTATCATTGGAATGCAATAATCTGACGTTTCTAATGACACCTCACTGTACCTTGTGGGGAGTACAGAATGATGATGCTGGGGTCTAAAGTACCCCTTGAGCTCATCACAGCAGCTTAAGTTTTTGAACAAACAATGTGTAATAATGCATTGCTCTATTACCTCCACACTTGCAGCTGCTGTGCGAAATGAGATGGGGCGGTAGTGCAGCAATATTATTCACTTTATTATTAAAAACTGCAGCTTTTGAATTTTTTTTAATATTTTTATTTATTTAATTTTTTTAATTTTACAAATCTCCTGGTCATATTTGGTATCATTGGAAAGGCCAGAATATGACCTCCTATACTGCAAATTTCAGGCGATACAGGGGCCCAAGACTCCTACATCTCCTGTATTGGGATTACCTTGCCAGGCAGGGAGACTCCCTCTTTATGAAGTCATTCTGCCCATGCACGATGACTCCCAAGTCAAGGGGGAGTCCCACAGTGAGGGCTGACATGCAGAATGTCAGCCCGATGTGGTTGAAACCCCAGATCGGCAGCAGATAAGGGAGTGAAGAGGATGCTCCACGCACAACCTTCGCATTCAAGTTGTTTAAATACCTTAAAGGCTAGTCATTAAAATTACTAATCCAATGTATACATAATGAACAGAAATCTATTTCAAGGCTATGTCTGATTAACATATCCTTAAATAGATTTTTTTAAATGGCTAACATTCTATAGGTCATGCCAGGACATATATGAAAATGAGAGGAATCTAAATGCAGTTCTTCCTGGTAAAACATTTTTGTAAAACAGTAAATAAATAATATTCACAAATATTTTACAATTACAGCAAAAGTCACCTTATCTACCAAGTTAATTTATTGTAGAATTGCATTTTTGTGGTCATTTTAAGACCCCCAGATTTATTCACCATTCTAGCATGCAATAAATGCAATGATTTGATGTGAGCATTATCTTACTCTATGTAGAAGTAGATTTGAGTCGACACTGTCACACACAAGAGGCGTGAGGTTACCATGCAACATCTGTGGCAAACACAGCAAATAAAGACAGGGTGTCCGGGTAAGAACTTATTAATTTCTGCAAAAAGCAGCCCTAGAACATATGAACACAGCGTGGCCACCTGTTTTCACGTTACAAATGCAAATAAAACACCTAAAATTCTGAAAAAGGTTAGGAGTTTCCATGTCTCTAAAATAAACAAATTAATGGACAATTTTATTTAAAAATAAATTAACTCAAAAATGTAGAAAGTAGAAAATCTAGAGCCATACAAATATATTTAATAAAAGAGGAAATAAGGGGTGATTATGGCGCTAATACAAGCAAAATTAGTAGCTGCATGGACAAGTGTACAGCACTCATTCTATATACAATAAAACCCTCCCAAATTTTTTTTGGAGAAAGGATTTTACCACGAAGGATACATTGAGATTTCTCTCGTTTTCAAGTATGTCCTGGGTGGCGAGTATGTACCATTAGGTGTCTTGCCCAAGGACTCTTACTGGAGAGGTTGCTCGCTGGGATTGAACCCATGACTCCACAGGCTCTCTCCATGCAGAGCAGCGATGGTACCTCTACTTCACCCAGCCGGCGCAAATTCAATGTAAAGTCCTCATGCTTGAATAAGAAAGTCCACAAGGGTCTTCTACTCCTCGTATATCCTAGATTGGAGACCATAAAAAGACATACATTGCGCAGTATGTCTGACCTACTCACTCATTTCTGAGCCATTAATGGGTCGGCTCTAGACTTTTATCGCATGTAGGGTTCAACCATGTAGGGTTTATTGTTACTTCCTACCCATTTTAAGTGCTACGAAACTTGTTGTTACAGTTTATAAATACTTGTATTTGTAACTGTTACTACAGTTGTGCTGATAAGTTTACATACCCTGGCAGAATTTATGATTTCTTGGCCATTATTCAGAGAATATGAATGATAGCACAGAAACATTTCTTTCACTCATGGTTAGTGTTTGGCTGAAGCCATTTATTATCAATCAAGTGTGTTTACTCTTTTTAAATCATAATGTCAACAGAAACTACCCAAATGACCCTGATCAAAAGTTTACATACCCTGGTGATTTTGGCCTCATAACATGCACAGAAGTTGGAGTGTAGGGAAAACCCGCCGCAAACCTGCCGGAACCTCAGCAAAAATCACGCCGAACACACCATAAAAAGCCGCCAAGCCGCCGATCACAGCGCAGACCAGCCGCTAAAAAAGCCGACAAGCTGACAAACGGGGTAAAAAGAAAAAAACAATACGCTTGAAAGTTTCAAAATTTAAACGCTGTTTGCAAAAAAACTACTGAATGAAAATATACATATAAGGTCTTATGAATGATAATAAAAAGGTCTGTTACAGAAAAAAGAAAAAACGCCTTTAAAAAAATTAATTATTTTTGTCCAAAAATGCCTGAAAGATCCTAAAATATCAATAAATAAAGAGTCTTTTTACTGAAGATTAAAACAATAAACGGTTTATTAGATATTGAATAAAAATGGGAATATTTTTAACATTGAAGACGATGGGATTTGACTGAATAAACCTGCCGAATGAAAACACTGGACAGCAGGGCACTTTGGCAACTTTTCTCTGCTGTTCAGTGTTCTCTGAATAGATTAACCATTGCTTCTCTATGGGGGATCTCACTGCCTTCGAACAGGCATGGTATGTGCAGGCAATTCGCCAAAATTTGGCGAACTGCCTGCTTTCTGAATTGCCCCGAAATGGTACCATACAGGGAAATTCCCTGTTCGATGACATTTCGGGGCCAGACCGGCTCTCTCTGAAAAAACCCTATGATGTTTATTAACACACTTAATCTGGTCATAATTTGTAATCTAATCCGGATCTCCTATTTGTATGTTGTTGCTGTAGTAACATACTTGTAACTTTTAAATAATAATAATAATAATAATTCCAGCATAGATATCTTAAAATAGAATATGCAATTCTCTTGTCAATTCAATAAAATTTATTGTGCATTGGCCAAACGCCAAATGTTTACCATCAATTGTGTTATTTTTCTCCAGATCATAGTTACACCAGAAATCATACACAATAATAAAAATGATTTTTTTTTCCAAAACACATATAGCAGCACTTTAAATTTTGCATCTTCTCAAGTTCAACTTGAGGAGGATCTGTCTCTGGAAGAACATCTTCAACATTGTAACAGGGTCTGAGAAAGCAGCCACTATTGATACGGCCTTGGGCTGCTGAGAAAGGCGCAAAGCTCTGAAAATGGCTTGGATGTGATTTTTATGTAAATTCTCCCTGTCCGAGGTAGAATGATAAATTAGCCCTCATCAGCATTGTTCAGGCTGTTATCTCAGTCCAGGCAGAATGATGGTCTCCGTGTTAACGCTTTTTATATCCCATAGCAACAGGCGTCCTTTTAAAGCTTTTAGATGATCATGTATATACTTCCTGCGATCAGGCACACCATCCACACATTCATGACTGGCTACTTTTGGGGATCTGTCGCATTTTATTGATAAATCTTGCATCAGTCTTCATCTCAGTCTTTTAGTTTTGTGACATTAAAAAAAACCATTTTTATTACTTAATATTCATTTAATAACTGAGCAGCGAAATATTTTTCACATCCTTTTTGGGGCAAAGTTTTTTAACATTGTAATATACTTTAATACATAAAGTACTGGAGGTTTTTTTTAATAGACAAATTTTTATGGCATATTCCATTTGTTTAATGTGCATACTTTAAAATATATATCGGCAATGATATAACAGGTTTATACCCTATTCCATTGAGGAATTAACTGGTTCGTGAATGCAAAACACGTGGAAGAAGACTGTGAGGGTTATTCTGAAAGCTCTGAAATTTCAGTGCTTTTTCGTTCAGTGCAGTTCAGTGCGCTTCGGCGATTCCAGTTCGCCGAATCTACAGTGATTTCACTATTTGCCGCAGGGTCTCTGAAGTGCACCGAACGTGGAGCCACTGTAGACTGCTGATTCAGCCGAACAGACTAGGGACCTGCAAACCTTCGATATTTGATTCAAATTCAAATCGCAAGACGTATTCAATTCGGAAGTAAACGGAGTGATTCGAAAACTTTTCAAATCAGAAGCTCAGATATTGGACTCTCGGAGTCCGATTCCGGAGCTTGTCTGGCTGCGATCCGCGTCCCTAGCAGTGCACGGTGCCTCAGACGCACAGCACGCGGCTGGGAATGGCACGCTGCTAGGTGCCGCCCCTCCAGCAAGACTGTCGTGTGAGACGTCACATGACGCACAGAGAAGGCCAACAATGGGTGCGGTCAAAGCTGCAAAAAGGTGTTCGGCCAGGACAGAGGAGTGAACAGCAGGCAGGCTTGAGCCAAGTTGGTGATGGTGAGTGTAACTACCCTGTTAATCCTTTATTGTGCTTCTTTTGCGGATGGTGAAGCCAGGTGATGGAAGGGATCATTCGTCATCACCAGAAGATTAGATGGCCGCCGGCCTGCTGTGTGGGGGTAGAATGAAAGCGACCAGGGTGGGGGAGCTTAGAACTAGCCATATTAATTATATGGGGGCTTGCTTTGTGTGGGGAGATAATAATTATATGGGGGCTTGCTGTGTGTGGGGAGATAATAATTATATGGGGGCTTGCTGTGTGTGGGGAGATAATAATTATATGGGGGCTTGCTTTGTGTGGGGAGATAATAATTATATGGGGGCTTGCTTTGTGTGGGGAGATAATAATTATATGGGGGCTTGCTTTGTGTGGGGAGATAATAATTATATGGGGGCTTGCTCTGTGTGGGGAGATAATAATTATATGGGGGCTTGCTTTGTGTGGGGAGATAATAATTATATGGGGGCTTGCTGTGTGTGGGGAGATAATAAATTATATGGGGACTTGCTCTGTGTGAGAAATTATAAATGTCAGCTGTAACATCGGCTGAACCTGCATAGACAAACCTATCCAGGCTGCATACTACAGGAAAGCGGCACTCAACCATTTGATTCGATATTCGATTTGAATTTGAACCTTAACAGCCTATTTGATTCGTGATTCGATTCGAGCGAAAATTTGTGATTCGCAGGGCCAGGCCGCTAACCCCTGGACAGACGGCCAAACACTGCCGAAGTGACCACTGAACGTCGCCGAACTGCAGGGAAAAAAACAAAAAAACTCTGCTATTCTTTAAAGGGTGTTTAAAACAATAAAAAGGCATGAAAGTGTGTGGAAATAATAAAAAAAAAGGTCCTAATAATATATTAAAAGGTCTGTTACAGAATTAAAAGAAAGCACCTTTAAAATTTTTTAAATTTTGCTATAAAATTCCCCAAAATTGAAAAAATAATAAATAAATAAAAATACAGTTTGCTGAAAATTATTATTATTATTATTATTCTTCTTTATAAAGCGCCAGCATATTCCGCAGCGCTGTACAATAGGCACAGTATAGACGGGTTACAATACATTGAACAACATTTGACAAACAGTACAAGAGGGGATGAGGCCCTATTCCCATAGCAACTCACAATCTAGGAGGGTTGGGGTTGGAAACAGGAGGAGAGGACTGCAAGGTGAGAGTGATTGATGGTTGCGTCAGTGAGTTGGGTGGTAGGCTTCCCTAAATAGGAACGTTTTAAGGGAGCGTTTGAAGGAAGAGAAGTTAGGGGAAAGTCTGACAGTACAAGGGAGAGCGTTCCAGAGAGTGGGGGCTGCGCGTGAGAAATCCTGCAGTCTATCATGGGAAGAGGTGATGCGGGGAGAAGCTAGGCGCAGGTCACTGTTTGACCTTAGGGAGCGGGCTGGGGTGTATTTGGTGAAAATGAAAAGAATAACTGGTTGAATGAAATAAAAATGGTAATATTTTTTTACATTGAATCCCATGGGATTCGCTTGTTTAGACCTGTTGAACTGAGCAACTGAAAATCAAGGCTTTTCACTGACATTTTGGTGCAGTTCGGTGTTCTCTGTATAGGTTAACCATTACTTCTCTATAGGACAATTTCACTGTCGTCGAAGATCGCCAAATTGGTGATCTGTGGCGAACTGCACCTTATTTCACTGTCATTTCGCCAGTATTTGTTGACGTGACAGCTTTCTGAACGGACAAACAGCCACGAAATTCACGGTTCGGTGCCCTTCAGTGGGCAAGTTTGACGCTCTTTGAATAACCCTATGTATTATATTTTCAGATCCAGAGAGTATGAATATCAGGAAATAATAGAGAACTTCTTTGCAGTCCTCTCCTCCTGTTTCCACCCCCAACCCTTCAAAACTGTGAGTTCCCACGGGAACAGGGCCCTCGTTTCCTATTGTACCGGTTTGTCTATTGTTGTTCAATGTATTGTAACCCTGTCTATACTGTGCCCATTGTACAGCACTGCGGAATATGCTGGCGCTATATAAATAAGGAATAATAATAATAAAAGTAGGCAAGCTCAGAATGGTGTGCCCACTTGGTGAATTCCTAATTTTGACCTCTTGGCTTCCAGTCTCCCCTCTTTCGGCTTTTCCTTCTTGGTTCATGATCAATAACATGAAAATCAACAGTTTGTAATTATTTACAGTGTGTAAATAATAAATGCAACATGTGCACAAACTCATATCATTCTTTACATTTAGAAAAAAAATGAGAGCAAAAAAACCCCAAATAAATAAGAACACAAATTTTTAATTTTTATTTCCATAAATGTTCAGCTATATTCATTATAGATTCCTATTGCCAATCTCTCAATGTTTTCCTAATCCGCTAGTACTGATAGATGTGACATGTTTTAAAACAAATTGTTCTGGAATAATAAACATCATTAAATACCCATTTACGGTTTTTTTGTTACTACACAAGGAGACTAACAAAGCAGTAAAATTCAGCTCATTAAGTAAATGGAGCGTCTTTTTGCAGATTCAGAAGTGGCGTGTTCCACTTTTAATGTACAGTAGCACTTATTAATGAGCCCGGCCTGTGAGTGTGACAACTCAGTAAACCTTTTTTTGATGAATGTGCGATGCGGAAATAGAAGCGAGTGCAATGTTATAATACAGACTTTTTTTAGGGGAAATAAATGACATGAAAATAAACTGACTTCTTAATTTGATGAAATACATCGGCTTGGGAACATGTGAAACATTTTTAGCTATGTGAAGGTGTCAGAAATGACAGATCCAAGGTCTACACAGCTGTTACAATGTATTTACTGTATTTTCTATTCCTCTTTAAAAAAAGGGTAGGGAAATGTTTCAAATGTTTCTAGTCTGCTGCTCTCATCATTCATCGGCAGAGTCAGTCCATTAGACTGTTATTATTATCTTTTATTTATATTGCGCCACAAATTTTCGCAGTGCTTTACAAGGAGTTGATACATTAAAATACCACACATGGATGATATGGCCGGATTCAGATGGACCCTGTTTCCAAGGGATTTACAATCTATGAAAAGTACAAGTATTGTGTGAGGTAGGTGCATCCATATCGTTCGGTGTCTTCCCCAAGGACACTTTCTGGTGGCGTCTTCTGAGCGGGATCGAGTTGTCTTTCCATGATTGTAGAGCAGCAACCTGATGGTTAGGATGAACCTGCTTCTCTTAGGCTAAGGTCAGACGAAAGCAGTTTTAACGTGCGTTTAACCGCACTAAATCACGGCCGTGCTAGCAGCAAATGACGTCCAATGCGGGGTTGCATATGAAGAACGGCCGCACAAAAGTGCGGCCGCGCAACGCAAGTGGCAAACGAACGCATTTTTTCGAGAACGTCAAACCGCTAGTACTGACGTACAGAGTGCGCTGCGTCCACATAGCGGCGTGTTTGCGTGATTGGGAGACGTCAGACGCTGCACACGTCCGGCCAACATAACGACCAGACGCAAAAAGGGTTTTATTGATGATCCGTACAAAATCACGGACGAAAATGCGCATCGTATGACCGCTATCGCGTATTCCGTGAAAAAATACGTCCATTCGTTCGAACGCACTTTTTCACGGACAACGCGAAAAATGCGTTAGTCTGACCCTAGCCTTAAAGTTGAGACTTTTCCACAGTTATATTGGAGGGATGTGCTGAATGGTATTTTGACTTCTCCACGGTCGAAGGGCAGAGACGTTACCACTGGACTCCACAGCTGATATTGTGTGGTAGGCAAGTATGTACCGTTAGGTGTCATGTCCAAGGTCACTTATTGGAGAGGTGCTCTGGCCAGGATCAAACCTGTGTCTCCACGGTTATAGAGCAGCGTTGTTACTTCTACTCCATCTGGTCGATACTGTCACAAGTATGGGATGATAGTAGTGCAAGAGCTTGGGGCTTTTAAGCTGCATTTCTCATAACAATCAGAATGACTAGAGTTTTTGCCTTTGATGTTAATATTTTATTTAAAGCAGACAGCCCCAGATTTATCTTAACTACAACTAATATGATTCTATGGCCATCTATTGCATTCAAAAAAGTCTGGGACATAGAGAGCCCTAATTTAAAGGGACATTCTATTAATTTCAAGCTTTTCCTGAAAGAAATTCGCAAATTTTCATCCATCGCTTAGCGTATTTGCTACATTTGACAGCTGATTACTAATTAACAGATAAGTCCACAGACCCGTTCCGCCTGACCTACATCCATCACACATCACTAAGGCCTGGTTCACACCTGGGCGTTTTACAGCGCATTCCTAATCACTGTAAAACGCTCAAACACTGAAATCCCATTATTTCCTATGGGCATGGTTCACACCTGGGCGATTTACAGCGTGTAGGAACGCACTGTAAAACGCCCTACGCCCAAAGAAGTACAGGAGCTTCTTTGGGGCGTATTACAGCGCATTTGCGGCCATAGACTTCAAAAAATGCACGTACGCTCATAAAACACCCCTACAACGCGTGTAAAACGCGCATATGAGATATGCTCAGGTGTGAACCGAGCCTTAGTCTGATGAAGTCCCGGGGGCGGGATGAAACACGTCAGCAATACGTCATTGAATAATTATGGATCCACGCCTTCTCGATGGTAGAGCAGATGCTTACCGGGAGCTCCCTAAAGGGCACGAAGGAATACGTGTGACGCGATTGTGATATTGAATTGCCTTGTAGTGGGTGAGATTGTCTCAATAGCCCACACTCTATTGTGTATGTATATATATATGTCTAGCAGGTGACTCTTTAATAAAAGGGTATAATCACTATTGAAGTTTCTTTCTTATATGTACCTGGTGGTCTGTAAGATATACACTTACATGGCCAATTGAGAAGCCACACCGTCGATTGAGGAGACATTCGAATATTGACAAGTTGCGGCTTTGGAGGCAGGAATCAATATAGTACCAATGAGGACTACAAAATTACTTCCTGATTTTTGGTGGACTTCAGTTCTCACATGAATTTAAGTATTTTTCTGTTTTCTCCATATGGTGTAAAACATATGCATTTGCTACATCTTGCTATTTAACTTATAGCGCAACACCACTATATATATTTTTATGCATTCTGTTGTTCTGATACAGTGGATATCAGGGTGGTGTATGCAGCTTCATTTGGTATAGGTGCAGTTTAACACTTGGAACCCTGTACCAACACCTATTTCTATCATCTTTATTATTGCTGAGGTGTTGCTAGCTTACTTTTTGGTCACCTGAGGAACATGACAGGTGCAAATCAAAGTGCACACATTTATTTCAGGAAGGAGAGGTCCACAAACTCTAAACATGAATAACTCTCTAACCTAAATAAATGATTGATGTAATTTAAAATGCCTAATTATTCTGTAAAGTAAAAAAAAAACACAATTTTAAGATACAACACTTTGTAGATTTTTTTTACAATTAGTGGTTTTGATCATTTCCTTTACTATTTCAAAATTATTTTCCAAGTACTAATTAAAAAAAAAACAGACACAAATTGCAAATATCCATGCCGCCAGCCAGCAAGAAAATGACTATCAGTATGCATCATTTAGATTCACAGTTGGTTAATCAAGAAAACCTGCAGTAATCCGTATACAGGTTCCGTTTTTCATTACCAGTTATACCGTTACATGTGAACAATGAATTGGTCATTGCTACCTAAGGCTAGGGTCAAACGAAAGCATTTTTACACGCGAACGTAAAAAAGTGCGTCCGAACGCATTGATGTATTTTTTCACGGAATATGCGAAAACGGTCATACGATGCGCATGTTCGTGCGTGATGTTTTACGAATCCAAACCAGGAAACTTTTTGCGTCTGGACGTTATGTTGGCCGGACATGAGCAGGGTCTGACGTCTCCAAATCACACACACACACCGCTAGCGGACGCAGCGCACTCTGTACGTCCGTACTAGCGGTTCTGCGTTCTCGAAAAAATGCGTTCATTTTCCACTTGCGTTGCGCGGCCGGACTTTCGTGCGACCATACTTCGTATATTGGCTGTCATTGCCCGTCATTTGCTGCTAGTGCGGCCGTGATTAAGTGCGCCAGAACGCACGCTAAAAGTGCGCTGGTCTGACCCCAGCCTAAATGAAACACTTATTTTTATTCATTTATATGTAGTGGTGGATACTGTGTTCCCAATGGTTTCACAAATTTGGGGAATTCAAATATACTTAACTCCATTCACTGCTGAGCTTTTCATCCCTGTCTGCTGGGCTCTTTTGGACCGTTTTGTGCGCATCATGTTTAAATGTTTTTTGAAGTTATGTTTTCTTGTACCACCCAGACAAAATATATTTTTATTTTCAGCAGCTTTGGCAGATTCAAGATATATCATTATTATATGTATACGTCAGGGCTCAAAATTTCAATTCCCATGCTACTAGCCAGACCTTAAGAGTTACTCGCCACCAGTTGCCCCATCTATCCTGCCCTAAACTCCGCCCCTAAACACACCTTCTTAAATTATCTTATGAAATTACACTTAAACGTATTAGAATAAAGTTACAAAAATAAATTACATTAAAACTCAGGCACCAGACCCAGACAAGTAGTTTCATACATTAAGTACAGACTCCTCTCCAACAGTTTTTAGGACCAAATTAATTTGGGGTTTATGCATCCAATATATCAAGTGGAACCTTATACTCCTATTGATAACCTGGCATATGAATAATGGAAGTTAGAAGACCCCAGAGTCAGTTTTCCCCCTTGGATGCTTATACAGATGAATCTATTAATATTCGTGTGTGATACTTCCATTCCCATTTTTTTCTTTTTTTTTGCTCCTTCCGTATCACCCATCTTTCTTTATAGATTTATTTTGCACTTCCGGCACGCTGACAGCTTGGCAGCTGTTTACGTTCGCTTAGTTTACACCAGGGCTGGGGAACCTTTTTTTCAGCCAAGGGCCCCCTTTAATTCATTTCTCCCTCCATTTAATTAATTTATTTTTCCCAATTCATTTCTCTCCCCCCATTTAATATCTATCCCCATTTAATATATCTCCCCATTTAATATTTCTCTCCCCCATTTAATATTTCTCTCCCCCATTTAATATTTCTCTCCCCCCATTTAATATTTCTCTCCCCCATTTAATATCTCTCTCCCCCATTTAATATTTCTCTCCCCCATTTAATATCTCTCTCCCCCATTTAATATCTCTCCCCATTTAATATTTCTCCCCATTTAATATTTCTCTCCCCCATTTAATATCTCTCTCCATTTAATATTTCTCTCCCCCATTTAATATCTCTCTCCCCCCATTTAAATAGAGACAGACTTTAAATGGAGACAGGGAGAGAGAGACAGACTTTAAAGTCTGTCTCTCCATTTAAAGAAGTCTCTCTCTCTCTCCCTGTCTCTATTTAAAGCCTGTCTCCACCCCCCCCCCTTATTAGATCGCGGGAGTAGAACGAGGGAGCAGGGATTATCCCTGCTTCCCTCACTCCCTGAGGCACGCCGGATCCAGGGGCGGAGCCAGCGTGAAGCAAGATCCTGCGTGCAGCAGCGAGGTCCTGGCAAGTAAAGTCCCCGTCCCTCCCAGCACCTCTACTCCCCCCCCTGTCATACACACTGTGAGAGGGAGGGAACCAGGCATCCAAGCGTCTCCCCAGGCAGCCCACTCCGGCCACTCGCAAAGGGAGGGAGTGATTCAGCAGCCCTGTCCCAGCACCTTCCCCCCCCACTGAGTCAGACTCCGGAAGGGATTGCTGCCTTCTCCCCTGGGGAAAGATCCGATTGCCGGAGACACGTCCTGAGCACGTCGCCGGCCTTAAAAAAACAAACAAAAAGAAAACGGCTGGCGCCTGGATACGCAGCGCAGGCAGCACGATATAATTTATCATGCTGCCTGTGTGTGCATTCCCACTCGCCCTCACATTATTTCCACTCGCAAAATGCGAGTTTGCGAGTGGAAATTTTGAGGGTTGGTATACGTCATGTCCTGTCAAAATGATAAAACAAAAATGTAAAATAAATTTAAGTATCCATTAAATTTTCAATCATTTTCAGATTGTAAAATTATTTTCCTCACATTTCATCTTCACAACTGTTGTGGTTATATATTCTATGGAGTACTCTTGTTAAAAAAAAAATAGAAATGGGAACATGTTACACGGTACTCATTTTATCTAAAACAAAAAAAAAAATTCTGCTTGTATTTCGGCACAGAGGGGGTTATTCAGAGAGATCCAAAATGTGCCCGAAATGTAACCGGACACTGAAATTCAGTGAACCGGGACATTTCGGGGCCATTTCGGCTATTCAGAGAGCAGGCAATTCGCCAAATTCTGGCGTATTGCTTGCACGTACGGTGACTGTTCGAGGTCAGTGAAATCCCCATAGAGAAGCAATGGTTAATCTTTTCAGAGAACAAAAACCAGTAGGGAAAAGTTGACGAAGTGCCCTGCTGTTCGGTGGTTTCATTCAACAGTGTGACATCCAGGGTCCCGGGGGGCTCGCAGGGGGACCATGGACGCATGTTGCCACCGGCTCGCCGGGTGCCAGGAGCTCCGGCGGCACCCAGCGTGGATGCAGCTGATCAGGGGGCGGGGCAGGGCGCGGCATGATGATGCGGAGTCACCGGCCTTTAAGGCTAGGGTCAGACGAACGCATTTTTCACGTTGTCCGTGAAAAAGTGCGTTCGAACGAACGTACGTATTTTTTCCCGGAATACGCGATAGCGGTCATACGATGCGCCTTTTCGTCCGTGATTTTGTATGGATCATCAATAAAACACTTTTTGTGTCTGGACGTTATGTTAGCCGGACGTGTGCAGCAGTGCCGGACTGGCCTACCGGGATACCGGGATGAATCCCGGTAGGCTGCTGCAATCATTGTGCCGCCCCAGCAGTAATCAAGAAAATGCGGGCTGGTACTAGCAGCCGGCAGCCAGCTGCGGCCGAGCCGGCCCGTGGGTTACACACACTGCCTGGCCTCCGCCTGTCAGTGCCTGCGGGCTGCGGCCAGTGAGTGACTGACTCATGAGGGAGGAGGGGCCGCCGGGCTGACAGCCGCTGCAGCGTGCGTCCCACCCAGCGAACACAAGGCTGGGATGGGAAATGGCATGCACTCTGCATTGGCGCCACCCTCGGCCCTCCCTTCATTGCCACATTGCGCAGGCGCCGCGCTGAAGACCCTCGAGACGAGTCACACGAGGAGGAGGCTGGCAGATGAGAGGGAGGCCACCCAGCGCGAGGCCAGCAGCTCACTCAGCCAACTCCTCAGAGCTCCGAGTGACCTGAGCGACCTCCGTCCCCATTTTATTTCACGGCGAGTCAGTGCGGCACAGGAGGAGAGGACTTTGAAGACAGCAGGTTGCTGGTGGTGGTAAGGTGAATATATGTATATAGCATAATCTGCCTGGCCCTGACCGACTCCCCCGGGGATACATATTGCCGTCCATGACCCCAGCCATCCAGCCGCAGGCAGAGCATCCCCTGAGACCACTGATGTATCTTGGACTAGGCCTAGGGCGGCAGTTTACGTGAGGCGGCAAAAAAAGCCACCCTCCACATGAGAAAAGTCACCCTGTAACTGTAACGCTGGTGGGCGGAGCCTCACTCGTTTTACCAGCCGATGCTGAATAGCGCACACACCCTGGGCTGAAGGAGGGCAGTTGCGGGGTGCTGGTATGAGGGACCACAGACCAAATATGGAGTGACTGGGTGCTGTATTGGGGGACTCGATGGGGGAGACAGGCGCACTCCCGAGGGAGGAAGTGATCATTCACATCACTTCCTCCTAAAGCTCCAGCAGCATGATGCAGGTGCAGTTACGGTGGATCTCAGGTCCAGCTCCTAGGTTCACCGAAGGTGAATTGAAATGACTGGTGAGTGAGGGGGAGGGAGTGACATGCGGGGAGGGGGTGTGTGAGAGAAAATGACTGGGGTGTGAAATAAAATAACTGCTGAGGGGGTGTGAAATAAAATGACTGCTGAGGGGGGTGAAATAAAATGACTAGGTGTGTGAAATAAAATGACTAGGTGTGTGAAATAAAATGACTAGGTGTGTGAAATAAAATGACTAGGTGTGTGAAATAAAATGAGGGGTGTGAAATAAAATGTCTGGTGAGGGGTGTGTGAAATAAAATGTCTGGTGAGGGGTGTGTGAAATAAAATGAGGGGTGTGAAATAAAATGACTGGTGAGGGGTGTGTGAAATAAAATGACTAGGTGTGTGAAATAAAATGAGGGGTGTGAAATAAAATGTCTGGTGAGGGGTGTTTGAAATAAAATGAGGGGTGTAAAATAAAATGACTGGTGAGGGGTGTGTGAAATAAAATGACTGGTGAGGGGTGTGTGAAATAAAATGACTGGTGAGGGGTGTTTGAAATAAAATGAGGGGTGTAAAATAAAATGACTGGTGAGGGGTGTGTGAAATAAAATGACTGGTGAGGGGTGTGTGAAATAAAATGACTGGTGAGGGGTGTGTGAAATAAAATGACTGCTGAGGGTTGTGAAATAAAATGACTGCTGATGGGTGTGTGAAATAAAATGAGGGGTGTGTGAAATAAAATGACTGCTGATGGGTGTGTGAAATAAAATGAGGGGTGTGTGAAATAAAATGACTGCTGATGGGTGTGTGAAATAAAATGACTGCTGAGGGGTGTGTGAAATAAAATGAGGGGTGTGACAATGGCTGAGGGGTGTGAAATAAAATGGCTGGTGAGGGGTGTGAAAATGGCTGAGGGGTGTGAAATAAAATGGCTGGTGAGTGGTGTGTGAAATAAAATGACTGAGGGGTGTGAAATACAGTGGTGAGTGGGGGTGAGTGAAATGAAAAAAGTGGGGGTGAGTGAAATGAAAAAAGTGGGGTGACGTGGAAAGAGTGGGAAATGAAAAGGAATGGGGTGAAATGGACTGAAAAGGGAGGTGGGGAGGTGGACATGATAAAGGGAGGAGGACATGAAAAAGGAGAGACTCATTGCCTTTACCATTAGAGGTCTATAGGTGTGGATTCTGTGTATGTTCATACTCACTGCCTTTACCGTGAGAGTGAGAGTTCTACTGCTGTGTTGCTCTGATATGCTTAACCAGTGCACATTACTGAGTTCTATTGCTGTGCAGCTCTGTGATACAGAAATGTGCACTGTGTATGAGCGTGAGTTTCAATGCTGTGCGTCTATGTGATACGCTCATACATAGTGCACATTTGTGGGTTTTATTGCTGTGCAGCTCTGATATTCTCAAACACGTGCACATTTCTGTGGTTTTTTTTGTTCAACCAATTAGAGCAACTGTGATCCAGTATACTTGACATGCATGTCTGATCTTTGTAAAAATGGTTGAATTTAAACCTTTCATAAATTTTATTTATCTCAATAGATACATTTGAAATGGTATACAAGTAGGAACTTGGTATCCACTTTTAATATACAGAAAGGAAAAGGTGGAGCCTAAAGAGGAAGGGCGGAGTTTAACCAGGAAGAGGTGCGACCATGAAAGGAAGGAGTGTCAAATTTAAATTAGGGGGTGCACGAGTTTAGTCAGGCCTAGGGCAGCACAAAACCTAAATACACCACTGCCTGAGACACGTAACCCGAGGATGTGTAGCTTGGGAAGTTCTGTGCCAGCAGCTCCAGGCACACCGCTACAGTTTCCCACCTTCTCACCACCGCTATGCCTCCAGCATAATGGTAAACTGAGTATGCTGCGCTGTTTGGATCAATCTTCTCCTTTCACACCTGAGATAGGGAAAGAAAGTTTCTCCACCACCATGAACTCCCCACCACATTTGCCCTATTTTTACTTTTTATGCACACTATTTATCTATATAATATTGTGTGTCTTTCAGTTATTTATGTTAAAAAAGTTTTGAAACTGCATCTTCTGTATTTGAAGAAAACTTCCTTGATATTCATCACCATAGCCATAAGTGGATTGTTCTTGTCCCTATTTGCTTTCACATCTGTCTTATCTATATATAATACTCTTCAAATGTGTTTTAAAATGCATGGTTTTCCCTTTTATGAATAACATAATAATGACGTTGGGCTGGTATAATAATGCTATGGGGCTGGTATGAAATTATTTCCAGGGCTGGTTTTTATCCCCAGTCCGGCCCTGGTGTGCAGCGTCTGACATCTCCCAATCACGCAAACACGCCGCTATGCGGCCGCAGCGCACTCTGTACGTCAGTAGTAGCGGTTTGACGTTCTTGAAAAAATGCGTTCGTTTGCCACTTGCGTTGCACGGACGAACTTTCGTGCGGCCGTTCGTCGTATGTTCCCCGGCATTGGACGTCATTTGCTGCTAGCACGGCCGTGATTTCGTGCGGCTAAACGCACGTGAAAAATGCGTTCGTCTGACCCTAGCCTAAAACAGGAGCGTGCGCATTGAGCCCTTGCCTTGCCCTGGAATTTCTTTCCCGCATCGCTGCCTTGCTATCTTGCTGTGTATACTCATTACTGACCCCTGCTTTGTTCTGAGGACCTGATCTGTTGTCGACTTTGCCTGCCAAACGACGATTCTCTCTCTGTATCCCTGCCTGTTGTGTTTGCCTACTGGTGCTGCAGGTGTGCGATTCAAAAATCCTGCCACATACCATATTGCAGTACACAGTGTAAAAACCATTTCTGACCCGGTCTGTTATTACGACGATTCTCTCACTGTACCTGCTGCCTGGTGCTATTTATGTGTATGCTTTAAATCCTGCCACATACTATAGTGCAGTACACAGTGTATACCTTATCCTGTTGTCTTTCATATGGTGCTATCTCCCTGGCCTGTGTGGCTGCTAGAAGTATAGGGCTAGTGGTCCCAACCATCCTAAGGATTGGAGGTTTAGAGGTCTGTCATCAGGGATCCTACCAGGTCTGTCCTGGGGAACGTCACAGACAGGTTTATTCAGGAGAATCCCATAGGCTTCAATGTTAAAAAATATTCCCATTTTAATTAAATATCTGATAAACCGTTTATTATTTTATTCTGCTGTAAAGAGGCTCTTTATTTATAGATTTTTTAGGATCTTTTAGGTATTTTTTGGGATTTCTTCAGCAAACTTTTTTTCGTTTGTTTTTTTTTAAATCGTTTTTTCAATTTTCCCTAACAGACCTTTTTATTATCATTCATAGGATCTTATATGTAAATTCCAGACATTTTCGTTCAGGAGTTTGTATGCAAACAGCGTTTTAATTTTCAAACTTTTAAGCGTACTGTCTTTTTTACCACGTTCGTCTGCTAGTTGGCTTTTTCCGGCAGCTGGTCTGCGCTGTGATCGACGGCTCGTCGTATTTTTCCGTCGTATTCGGTGGAGTTTTTTAGGTGGTTTCTGTGAGCTTTCGATGAGTGTTCAGCGAGTGTTCTGCGAGTTTGCAGCGAGTATTCCCTGCACTACAGGGGCCGTGCGGTGCTTGCTGAATACACCGCAGGGCCGGCAGACTAGAACTCACCAAATCGCCCTGAAGTGCAGAGAACAAAAGGTCACCGAACGTGTGGTGACTTTTCGAATCTCTCTGAATAATCCTATCAGGTCTACTCAAAGAAAGGTGAAACTCTGGAGAATGATTGGAGAAGTGAAAATTGTAGGTTAAAAAATAGCCAAACCAGAAAAAAAATCTTCCATTTATCTCACTTTCCAAATCGACTATTTCCCCTTGATTGTTCTCTTCTCCTGCCAATTCTCCTGTTTTTTACCTTTCTCTGAATAACCTTGTATGACCTTACTGGCAGTGTGGGAAATGAGAAGGCGAGTACTATTGCTCATTTTGCCATTACACTGTATTTGGAAAAATGGTGATTTTTACTCTTATTTGCATCTATGGGGAACTTCAGTAAAATAACAGTGTTTAGTGAAGTGGCGTCTGGTGACATTTCAAGTTGGTGGGGAACCAGACTAGAAAAAAATATGTTTTTAATCATTAATAGTAAAATGTCTATATGGCACTACTCCTAGACTCAGGAGATTCAAAATATATCAGTTCTTTATGTATATATGATGTTCCATCAGAATGCTATAACAATAAATATCCGAAAAATGTACATTTTCATTCAGATTTCAATCATTTGCAACATGTAAATACATTTTTCAAAATTTTTTCATCCAAACCTTTGTGGTTATATATTCTGTTAGTCCTTATGAAAAAATAAATACATATGCAAATTTAACCAAAACTGAAAAAAATATTTCTTGTATTTTTGCGTAATGCGTTTTTGATTAAAAATATGACAGTATTGAAGTTGCTACCGGCATGGGAAATGAGAAGGTGAGTAATGGCAGCAGCATTGTTCAGGTGAAAAATTTACAATTTCAAAGCCTTTGGGAAAAAACTTTTTTATTACTATAAATTTTTTTTTTTGCCTTTTCATTTTTATTTTTTTTGCTACATTTTACATGAACATGGTTAACCACTTCGATGCTGAGGACGCGCTCAGCATTCCCGCTGGTATGTGGAGGACGCGCTGAGCGCGTCCTCCCATTGGGGTCAGCGTTCGGCCGGGTTCCGGCCGATCGCTGGCCCCCCCGGTGCGGGCTGACATCCTCGATGTCAGCCGCGCATCCGGGACCGCAGCCGCCGGAATTAGGTGTCATCGCGGCAGCGCGATGACACCTAATTCAGGCGCCCCCCCCGCATGTGCGGAGGAGGCGCCTGAAAGGGCGATCGGTGGCTCTGCGGGGGTTAACCCAGGCATCATTTGGAAGGGCACAGCCTGCCCTTCCAAATGGTGCCTGGCATTAACCCCTGGGGAGCTGGATCGAGAATCGGCGCTGAAAAGCGCCGGTTTGCGATCCTTTCCCGGAGCTGGCCGACATCTTGGATGTCGGCCAAGCCTCCGGGAACTCCCCCTGAGGACTGGCGTCATCGTGTGTAGCACGATAACGCCAGTCCTGGACTTAACCCCTAACTGCCACCAACTGTGGAGATAGGGAGTTCCAATGAACTCCCTATCTCCCGATCCGTGGCAGTTAGGGGTTAATATTTGGTATGGTTGGATTGGCCAGAGCATGGCCGTTCCAACGATACCAAACACTACTGTGAAAAATGTTGTAAAAAAAAAAAAAAAAAAAATGAAAAATAAAAATAATAATAATAATAATAATTATAAAAAAAAAATAAACACTTTTTTTTTCTTTTTTTTGTTTATGCAGCAATATTGTTCCCATTTCAATTATAATGTGAACAATGATGCTGCACTAACGATTTTTGTATGCGGTGCGTTGGTTAAAAAGTGTAATTTTCCCCAAAAAAAAATGTAACGAGACCCCATCTCTAATTTTTTTAACAAGCGCACCCCATACAAAATATAACCGCAATTGCTCGCATGTTAAAATGTGAAAAAAAACACTTTACACATTGTAAATTATTGAAAATACATATTTTATTGCATTTTTTGTTATAATATACAGACATGACATAACGTATACATATAATAATGACATATTATGAATCTACCGAGTCTGACGGAAAGAACGATATATAATATGTCTGGGTCATATACTAAAATAAGCCTTCAAAACACGTTTAAACATGATGAGCAAAACCGGTAAAAATGACCTCAGCACAGGGGCGGGAAAAGCCTCAGCAGCGAAAGGGTTAATATCATTGGAAAGGCCAGACTCTCACCTTTCTAATGACACGAATAAGCGACTCTACCGCTGCCTTAGAACAGAGGGAAAAAAAGAGGTTTTGCAATTAATTAATTACATTTCTCTTATTCTTAAGTGGTCACATGTAGTATCATTAAAAAGGCCAGACTCCCACCTTTCCAATGACACCTCACTTGACTGTGTGGGGAGTACAGAATGGTGAAGCAAAGGACCTCCGATGATCCTCGCAGCGGTGCATAATAACGCATTGTGCCATCATCTCCACACTTGCTCCCATCATGGGAAATGAGAAGGTGAGTTATGACAGCAATATTATTCACTTTATTATTGAAAAGTGAACAATTCCTCTGGTTTTGGAAAATCAAAAACAAAAATTTGTATTTTATTAATTACATTTTTTATTTTTACCACCTATGATCCAGAGATACAGGGGTCCAAAGGGGGACTCCCTCTTTCTGATGTCATTTGCAGTCTCACGGCAAGGTCCAACATCAAAGATGTCAGTCCGCTGTGATTGAAGCTCCAGATCGGCAGCGGATTGGCACGGAGCTGTGGCAGTGCAAAACCACGCGCATGGGAGTGGAACGGGAGGACGCTCCACACATCTTTCTCGTTCAAGTGGTTAAAGCAGACTAATATATAACTTTCCACTAAATAAGTAAATTAATATGACAAACATAAAAAAGCCACAATAATATAATAATGAAAGCAAAAACACAGCAATAACTATTTAATTATAAATCGAACCAAAAATTAAACACAAGCCACATGTTGCACATAGCAGAAATGCAAGCCTCTGTGTGCTTGTGTGTGTGTGTGTGTGTGGGGGGGGGGGGGGGGTTGAGTGTGCCAAGGCTCCCTTTACCTCCCAGCATTTCAGTATCAATCCGTTACCATTCTCAAGAGTTCATTTTGGGTGCATATGACATATAACCTTAAAAAAAATACTTTTAAATAATCCCTCATACCCACTTGACTGCTAAGATCCCTTTCGAAAGAAGTTTTAAAAGGTAGAGGTTTGTGTCTATTTGCTTTTTCTTTTAGCTAGATTTAAGTGTTAAGGTTTCATAATACAAAATAGCATTGCTAATATTTTAACAGCTCTTTAGATGCCTACAAATCTCTGTCATGCTCTTGTGCGGATTGGAATCTGCTATAACATACTTTGCCAGATGCCAATTGGCCTGCAAATCCTAAATCACATTTAGTTTGCTCATCGTTTCCATTATAACAATAAATATTTAAAGAAGTAGCTTGGCTAGAATGTTGCCTAACGTATGTGACACATATATTATTCTGATCATTTTGTCATTCATTGCAGGCATTATACAATATATATATATATATATATTTTTTTAAATGGCTTTTTTTTCTGAAACAGACCTTTTTATTATTTTTCAGAGGAGCTTATATGTAATTTGCATGCATTTTCATGCAGTAGTTTCTTTTATTAAAACACTTTTTAAAGGTTGGTGTTTTTTTGGGGTTTTTTTGCCTGTTCGGTGGCTGATCGGCTTTTTCTGCAGCAATAGGCGGTCCATTCGAGTGGGTCATTGGCTCCATTCAGCGGGTTGTCAGCTGCGTTCGGCAGTTTGTTCGGTGGGTTGTGGCTGTGTTTGTGAATAACTGAGGGGGGGAAAATTTTTTTTTTATATACAGGGTGGGGGCAAATCTTTTTTTGGGGGGGGAGACAAATTATTATTTTTTCATTATGGGGGCACTTGTTTCTGGGGTGGGAGAGAGCAGCAGAACCCAGGAGTCATACATACCTGAAAGGTGGAGCCCTGGTCAGTGCCATATTTACCCCCTCATCTTCTTCCTGCAGGCCGCCGCTGGGAGGCCAAGGCCTGGGGACTCCATGCTGACGACCGTCCATCCTTCCAGTTTCCTTGGGGCACTGAGGGACCAAGGCTGCAGCCTGGGGAACATGTCTCGTCTTCGACAGGCCCGGAAGTTCAACGGCCTACCGGGCAAATACCCGTTATGCCCAATAGCCAGTCCGGGCCTAGGTGTACTCACTTTTGTTGCCTGCGGTTTAGATATTAATGGGTGCGTGGTGAGTTATTTTGAAGGGACAGCAAATTGATACTGTTATACAAGCTGTACACTCACTACTTTACATTGTAGCAAAGTGTCATTTCTTCAGTGTTGTCACATGAAAAGATATAATAAAATATTTACAAAAATGTGAGGGTGTACTCACTTCTGTGAGATACTCAGGGTTATTCAAAGAGAGCCGATCTGGCGCTGAAATGTACCCGGACACTGAAATTCAGCATACGGTGACATTTCCTGGCCATTCAGCTATTCAGAGAGCCGCCAGTTTGCCAAATGTTGGCGAATTTCCTGCACATACGGTGCCTGTTCGAGGGCAGTGAAATCCCCATAGAGAAGCAATGCTTCGTCTATTCAGAGAACACCAAACAGCAGTGAAAAGATGCCGAAATGCCCTGCTGTTCCCATAGACTTTCGCTGCTGAGGCGTTTCACACCTCTGTGCTGAGGTCATTTTTACCGGTTTTGCTCATCATGTTTAAACGTGTTTTGAAAGCTTATTTTAGTATATGACCCAGACATATTATATATCGTTCTTTCCGTCAGACTCGGTAGATTCATAATATGTCATTATTATATGTATACGTCATGACCGGTCTGTATATTATAACAAAAAATGCAATAAAATATGTATTTTCAATAATTTACAATGTGTAAAGTGTTTTTTTCACATTTTAACATGCGAGCAATTGCGGTTATATTTTGTATGGGGTGCGCTTGTTAAAAAAATTAGAGATGGGGTCTCGTTACATTTTTTTTTTTGGGAAAATTACACGATTTTTAACAAACACACCGCATACAAAAATCGTTAGTGCAGCCTCATTGTTCACATTATAATTGAAATGGGAACAATATTGCTACACTAACCAACCAAAAAAAAAAGAAATTTTTTTTTTTTTTACAAAAACTTTCACAGTCGTGTTTGGTATCGTTGGAACGGCCATGCTCTGGCCGATCCAACAGTACCAAACTTTAACCCCTAGCTGCCACGGATCGGGAGATAGGGGATTCATTGGAATCCCCTATCTCCACCGTTGGTGGCAGCTAGGGGTTAACTCCAGGACTGGCGTCATCGTGCTATGCACGATGACGCCAGTCCTCAGGGGGAGTTCCCGGAGGCTTGGCCGACATCCAAGATGTCGGCCAGCTCCGGGAAAGGATCACGAACCGGCGCTTTTCAGCGCCGATTCGCGATCCAGCTCCCCAGGGGTTAATGCCAGGCACCATTTGGAAGGGCAGGCTGTGCCCTTCCAAATGGTGCCTGGGTTAACCCCCGCAATGCCGCCAATCGGGAGGGAGAGAGGTCCGAAGGACCTCCCCCCCCTCCCTTTCAGGCGCCTCCTCCGCACATGCGGGGGGGCGCCTGAATTAGGTGTCATCGCGTCGCCGCGAGGACACCTAATGTCCCCGCCGGGCTCCCGAGTGCTGGGCTGAGCGCGTCCATAGCAGCCAAGTGGTTAATTCAATATCTAATAACCATTTATTATTTTATTCTGCAGTAAAAAGTTTGATTTTTTTTAGGATCTTTTTAGGCATTTTTTGGAATTTAGTTTGCAAACTTTTTTCTGTTTTTTTTTTAAAATGCCTTTATTATCATTCATTGGATCTTATATGTAAATTCCAGACATTTTCGTTAAGTAGTTTTTTTGCATACAGCGTTTAAATTTTCAATCTTTCAAACGTACTTTTTTTTTTTACCTCCAGCTGTTTTCTGTGGGTTTTGGTGAGTGTTCAGTGGGTTTGCGGCAAGTTTTCCCTGTACTATGGCGGCCCTGTGGTGCTTGCTGAATACAGCACAGGGTTGGCGAAATAGGAATCGCCGAATCGCGCCAAATTGCAGGGAACGAAAAGTCACCAAATGTGCCGTGACTTTTCAATTCCCTTTGAAAAACCCTAATAGTGTATATATATATAATATACCACGATCACCGCACTCTTTCTCTGTTACAAGTATTGCTCCGGTGCCAGGAAAAGGGCTGCCCCAGTATAATAATGCGCAATATCCTGCAACATGGAGACTTGTTCAGGCTGTCCTAGGAGTGGCTTTGACCAGTTGCATAAACCTGATCTCTGCTAAAAAAAAAAAGCCATCTAGCATGGCGTGGCATTGATTTAAGGGTTCTGTGCAAAAACAGACACAGGATGCAATAAAAGTGAGACGGATGTCATTTGCATATCCTACCCAGAGTTCCTTGCTGCATATGGGGAATGTAGCACAGGAGCTCTGGGACGTAGTTCTTTGAATTGCCGTGATGTGCAGATGACTACTGCAATAATAAATTATATATATATATATATATATATCACACATACACACATAAAATAAATCATGAATGCTGGAAACAAAATAAACATTAAATAAGAAAACATAACTTAACACCCACACGAGGAGACACTAAAATATCTAAACGAGATTCGATCCTCCCTTTGAGCTTGGCTCTATGACTTAAGCGGGGGTAGGCTTGGACTCGTATCACTAGACTTAACGCCTGTGGATTGACGTCATTTGTGACCCCTCATAGAAGCCAAATATCTTGCTGCAGATTGATGGTGTGCCATCCTGCTGGAAATTAATTTGTCTTATACCGTGCAGCTTTATTTCTTTAAATGATAATCCATATGTCACTAACCCAGTCATCAAAAAATAATAAGGAAGAAAAAAAGATATTAATGTTAAAAAACTCATGCACAGATTTTTAAGGTTCTACACAGCAATAAAACTTCAAAAACAAATAGTTTTTATTGATTTATTGACATAGTAACATCAAGCTACACGGCCTAGCACACGGCTTTGATGTGTTAATACTACGGAATTCCTGAGTCATGGACATAAAAAGCAACCCATGCATCATGTCTCCCTGATATACTGGTCAGCCAGCTCCAGATACATGTCACATAACAGCCCTACTGACCACTTCACTGGCATACATTCTGCGAAAAAAAAGAACATAGGAACTTGTTGTTAATAGTCATTGTCATTAACCCTTTCGCTGCTGAGGCTTTTCCCGCCCCTGTGCTGAGGTCATTTTTACCGGTTTTGCTCATCATGTTTAAACGTGTTTTGAAGGCTTATTTTAGTATATGACCCAGACATATTATATAGCGTTCTTTCCGTCAGACTCGGTAGATTCATAATATGTCATTATTATATGTATACGTTATGTCATGTCTGTATATTATAACACAAAAATGCAATAAAAATATGTATTTCAATAATTTACAATGTGTAAAGTGTTTTTTTTTTCACATTTTAACATGCGAGCAATTGCGGTTATATTTTGTATGGGGTGCGCTTGTTAAAAAAATTAGAGATGGGGTCTCGTTACATTTTTTTTTGGGGAAAATTACACTATTTTTAACAAACGCACCGCATACAAAAATCGCTAGTGCAGCATCATTGTTCACATTATAATTGAAATGGGAACAATATTGCTGCATTAACAAACCAAAAAAAATTTAAAAAAAGTGTTTTTTTTTAATTTTTTTTATTTTTCATTTTTTTTTTTTACCAAACTTCTTCACTTTCATGTTTGGTATCGTTGGAACGGCCATGCTCTGGCCGATCCAACCATACCAAACATTAACCCCTAACTGCCACGGATCGGGAGATAGGGAGTTCCAATGAACTCCCTATCTCCACAGTTGGTGGCAGTTAGGGGTTAAGTCCAGGACTGGCGTCATCGTGCGTAGCACGATGACGCCAGTCCTCAGGGGAGTTCTCGGAGGCTTGGCCGACATCCAAGATGTCGGCCAGCTCCGGGAAAGGATCGCGAACCGGCGCTTTTCAGCGCCGATTCGCGATCCAGCTCCCCAGGGGTTAATGCCAGGCACCATTTGGAAGGGCAGGCTGTGCCCTTCCAAATGATGCCTGGGTTAACCCCGCAGAGCCGCCGATCGGGAGGGAGAGAGGTCCGAAGACCTCCCCCCCTCCCTTTCAGGCGCCTCCTCCGCACATGCGGGGGGGCGCCTGAATTAGGTGTCATCGCGCTGCCGCGATGACACCCAATTCCGGCGGCTTGCGGTCCCGGATGCGCGGCTGACATCGAGGATGTCAGCCCGCACCGGGGGGGTCAGCGATCGTCCGGAACCCGACCGAACTCTGACCCCAATGGGAGGACGCACTCAGCGCGTCCTCCGCATACCAGCGGTAATGCTGAGGACGCGCTGAGCGCGTCTTCAGCATTGAAGTGGTTAATGGACATTGTTAATTGTCATTAAGATTATGAGAGATGGGGCATGCAAACAAGTTACACCCATCAATATGAAAAAAAATGAAGCTTATAGGGACACGCTATGCATCCTGCACATATTAGTTTATTAAAGTGGTGCGGGGGCGTGGAGTGCCCCCTCCTCCTAGTCTCATTAGGAGTTTCCTGCGTCCCTATTCAACTGCCACTCAGCAGACGGGATTTTGAATGTATCAGCCAGGGGGTAATGATATCAGACCACTTCGTACACGCAGTCATCTGGTCCATTAAAGGGACACTAACACCAAAAAATGAAATGGCCTTATTGTGTATATTTGGTGTTGCTGATATACAGTATTACATGTGTTTTGTTTTTCTCTTGAATGTTCAGTTAAGAAAATATTTTACTCTATATGTGTCACTGGGTGCATCCATTGTGTGATCTTTTGTGTTCTAAACTGCCCTCCCCCCCAGTATGTGTACCTCATTTGGTCCTTACTGGGTGACAGCGTCCATAGAATGGAGTGAGCAGGTCAATCACTGACTCAAATCATTGTATTGTGTGGGATGTATTCAAAGGACAGCACCAGGGGTAGATTAGAAGTAATTTAAGCTCCCTGTCATATCTCATTCGGCTGCCATCTTTTATGTCAGGTAGCCTGGAGAACAATAGACCTCATGCCGCCTTATCTAAACATTCCATCCTCATTTGGTCCTTACTGTGTGACAGGGCCATGGAGTGAGCAGGTCAATCGCTGACTCAAATCATTGTATTGTGTGGGATGTATTCAAAGGACAGCACCAGGGGTAGATTAGAAGTAATTTAAACTCTCTGTCATATCTCATTCATGGCGACGCCATTTTTTCTGTATTTATGTATATTATGCTTGTAACACCAGTCCGTCGTTTTGCAGCTGTTCCTCTTTTTAATCCAAAATGGGAAGTGTTTGGTGCGTGTATAAATAAAACCCACCATATCTCTGCCTCTCCTTAGCTGAAAAGCAGCAGGAGGGGCTTGGAGCTGCTCAGTAGAGCGGCCTTTTGGTTACATTTGTTAGGTACTCACTCTATAAAGAGGTGCCTTGAAGTGGCGAGTGAGCTTACGTTGCAATGGCCATTGAAACAAACAAAAACCTCATAGTGTTTTGTTGTACATGGAATACATAGAAACGAGCGCAGATGACACTTTTTTTCCTTGTTATGTTTTATACATTAACTGGGCTGTTACTCCTGGCAGTTGCTGCCGCTCCGGTGAGTTTGGGCGCAACGCCATTTTTGCTATATCTCATTCAGCTGTCATCTTTTATCTCAGGTAGCCTGGAGAACAATAGACCTCATGCCGTCTTATCTAAACATTCCATCCTACACCTCACTAACTGTTAAATACTGTAGATTAGATAAACCACAGCAGTGACAGTTTGACAGGAGTGAGATCTCATTGAGATTTTCATTTCCCCACAGGGGGCACATTTATTTTGCATTAAAAAGGTAAGCAAAATATTATGGGCCCTATTCCAAGCTTGGTGTAAACTTAAAAAGAGCTCTTGTAAAGTTAACAACTCCATAGAATATAATGGCTCTGGTAAGTTTACAACAGCCCTGGTTAAGTTAACAGCAACTATGGCATAGAGCTTTATATGTATTATTTGCAAATGTTGGAATTTGTTGCATTACAATGCAAAATGGAATTTGCACATATTTTGGTAGTGAGTTTAAACAAAGATGCTGCCTCCTCCAATCTGCTCAGACCTAGGACATTATTCCCTAGTGAACGCTAACTGTAGCGTTCGGGTGAGTAAGCGTTAGAGTTTAGTGACTTTACCTTCCTGACGCTAAACCTCCTAAAAAAAAAAATTAAAATTTGTTAGCGCATCAGGGTTTACTGTACTTTGCTCACCCTATACGTAACATGGGGAGCACATTCAGTAATTAGCGTTAGGACTTTGTAATACCTTAGTTATCCTAACGCTAATTACCACAGGGATGCGGTAACGAAAAAGTTAACCACAGCTATAAGCTGGTGCTAAATGATTGCGCTTTTGCAGAATCAGTTAACACTAGCTAAAGACCCCTCCAATAAATCAGATACTCACCTCTCATCCCGCGGCGAGAACGGTGGCCCAGTCTGCTTCTTCTGGCCGCCAGGAGCAGAGTGAGACTGGGGACAAATAGTCCCCAGTCTTCCTCCGCAAATAAATCCACTACCCTGCATAATCTTATGACAGCGAGATACCACAGCTCTTGGGTCGGCAGCGCAACTCTCCATGGAGTTCTATGGACTCCAGGAGTTGATACTCGCGGCAGCGCAGAAGTGCTACTGCAAGTATCATCTAGAGTAGTGTTCACTGTGTAGCAGGGCAGGCTGCCGAATTAGCGCCTGTCCTGGAATAGTACGGTAAAATGAGGAAACCTGAAGGCGCAGGTTTTCCCTGTTACCGTCCACATTTTAGGGCACATCAAGGAATAGGGCCCCTAGTAGGCCTTAGCAAGAGTACAATCCTGACTATAATTACATATTGTATATATTATGCATACAAATAGACTTTAAAACCTTTCCTGGACTTTTCCTTTAACAAGTAATTTCATTCTGAAGAAGAAAAACTCTGTACAGAATAATTTGCAGGAGTTCAAAGCCGCTCGGTTCTTATAACGTCGTGAAACCAAGTAAATTTAAGAAACTAATGGAAAAAAGAAACAATGTAAGAAACCTACAAATAGATCACAAGGACCTTTAAACAATTCAGAGGGCTGTCATCTCACTTTGTTATTGCTTTCATGTACAGACAAACTAGAGAGCGTATGTACAGTATAAAAAGTCTAACACTTCTCGGTATTAATTAAGTGCAGCTGAATGTAAGCTGTAAGGGAATATTTATTATATCAGGAAGGCATGGTGGTGTTCCATGGCCTCTATTCATATCTCAGGCATGTTCTTCTCAGAGAACTGGACAACATGTTATTACTTACCTGTAAAAAAGCAGCAGGTACAATCACACAAACACGTAAAGAACCTGCACAGAGAGAAAGCGTGCTGGCGGCAATATGATTTGTTACACATTTAAGATGTTGTCTGGGTAATTCAGAATTTTAGTTGCTTTAAGTCATCCTGGTGATACTGTGAGGTAGAATGACGTGGCATTATTACAGTGAAATAGAAAATGCCAACATTGGAAGGTTACCTGTAGTATAGGTAAGGTAAATACTTACCTATACATGGATTTCCATGGCCGAGCAGCTGCATCCAAGCCATACATCACCAAGTGCAATGCAAAGCGTCAGATGCGGTGGTGTAAAGCACGCCACCACTGGACTCTAGACACGTTCTCAGGAGTGACGAATCGTGCTTCTCCATCTGACAATCTGATGGACGAGTTTGGGTTTGGCGGTTGCCAGGAGAACGGTACTTGTCTGACTGCATTGTGCCAAGTGTAAAGTTTGGTGGAGGGGGGATTATGGTGTGGGGTTGTTTTTCAGGAGCTGGGCTTGGCCCCTTAGTTCCAGTGAAAGGAACTCTGAATGCTTCAGCATACCAAGACATTTTGGACAATTCCATGCTCCCAACTTTGTGGGAACAGTTTGGAGCTGGCCCCTTCCTCTTCCAACATGACTGTGCACCAGTGCACAAAGCAAGGTCCATAAAGACATGGAGTCTGGTGTGGATGAACTTGACTAGCCTGCACAGAGTCCTGACCTCAACCCGATAGAACACCTTTGGGATGAATTAGAACGGAGACTTAGAGCCAGGCCTTCTCGTCCAACATCAGTGTGTGACCTCACAAATGCGCTTCTGGAAGAATGGTCAAAAATTCCCATAAACACACTCCTAAACCTTGTGGACAGCCTTCCCAGAAGAGTTGAAGCTGTTATAGCTGCAAAGGGTGGACCGACGTCATATTGAACCCTATGGATTAGGAATGGGATGTCACTTAAAGTCATATGCGAGTCAAGGCAGGTGAGCGAATACTTTTGGCAATATAGTATATATATTGCTTTTTTCTAGGAAAAAAGGAGGGAGTACTCACCATGAAGCATCATAAAGCATCAAGCAAAGAGCAGCTAATAAAGAGATGGCATATGCTCGCAAGAACTAATACATAGAGGTCGAACGCCAGCGTATAGAGCCAGGTCCTGGCCATGACATTGTGTTGCCTGGGTCCAAAGATGAAATGCTGATGACCCCCCCAAACTATTCTGACCAATATACATGTGTCCTTATCACAGAGCTGCACAGCAATAAAGTCACAGTAATGTGCAGTGCGTATGAGTGTATCACAGTAATGTGCCTTTTTTATTAAACAGAGATACAGGGCTTGTGGCAGCTGGACTGCATCCTCTTGCTGGCAGCATGTGCCACATTAATGGGAATGTGGAGCCTGCCGATAGGTGCCGTTACTGAGTACCGTCCGGACCGGCAGAAAAAAAGCCCTGGTTCTCAGATTACTGTGGATATCACACTCATTGAACATCTTCAGCCATACAGTTATATGGAACCTATAGGTGGCTGCCTATAACTCCCATCCACATATATCACTGCTGGAACCCCATATATAAAATAGTACGTTTTATAAATATCCCACAATATATTCCATACATATGAATGCTTTGTGCAACCAACGTGCTCCATAACGTTACTAGGGAATCAGGGAACTATTAATTTGTTAACCACAGCGGACAATTTGTTCAGATATAATAGTATTTTTCTGTAATTTAAAACATAATAATCAAAGAAAAAATATTTAGCCTTATTTGACTCTTGTGACTTTTCCTTCTGCGTGTCTGGACTGCGAGCACAAAGATGAACAGATTAATACAGTCATTAGCTGTGTTAAGTTTAAAGAGGTCATCAGACTGGGCTTCATTATGAATCAGCAGGACTAGTACGACAGCAGGAAATATTTGGTTCTGGGTGGATGCTGCACATAATTTAATGCTTTTGGTGTTATTTTTTTCATCCTTTTTGTTGCAGCTTTTTTAACTCTAGCATTCAAACATAGTTTTCAAATGCATTTATGAATAAAAAGGTCAAGTGCACGCCTATACCTCACAGACTTTGCATTTAAGTCTGAATTTATAGAATATTCTCATGTTAAAGGTAAAACAAGCATACACTGCGCCAGATCACATCAGATCTGTTAAGAGGGAGCTGCAGAATGGAAGAAGATGTGCAAAACTTTTTCCCATTAATGCTGCTATTCCTGCTGTTGTATCAGCTATTGCCTGATACTTGCGGTAGCGCTGTGCCTCACTGCAAGTATCAGCCCTGGAGTCCAATGCGCCCCTGCAGGATCTCTGTGTGGGACTCTTTTCAGTAGGGATATGCAAGAGCCACGGATGAGCCGCAGAAGAAAACTGCAAACTATTGTTCACAGTCTTCCTCTGGTCTCGGCCTCAGAAAACAGTGGCCTCCCACCATTGTCTGCACTGTGGGAAATCAAGTAAGCAAATCATTTTTTAAAAATCCATTGACATTCAAGTGTTAAGTGATTTGCTTTTGCTAAAGCACTTCACACCAGTTTTTGAAAGTCGTTACTTTTTTTGTTCAAGGAGAACAAGCTACGTGGGGTTAACCTGTACTTCTCCTTCTAGTTGCAAATTAACTACTCATTACTTTCTGAAGGATTATAGGGCACCTAGGCTGGGCTAGAAGAAGTAGTCTGCCCTCCCGAATCCTTTCAGACCATTAGTAGCACCCTCTTAGGTGATACTAATTTATTTGTATCCGTTCGGGGCTTCTCTCTTGCAAGCCACAGACATAAATCACCATCTTATGGCAAATTGTGCTCATGGAGCTACATTCCCTACTGGTTCGTAGAGATAGAGTATTTGATGAAGGAACCATCACCTTTTTTTCCAGATTACTTGAATCGAAATGAGGAGATGACTAAGGGCTCTATTACGTTCTTCGTGCAAACGTTAACGCGTGCGCAAAAATGCATTAACGCGAGGGGCAAAACCCTTTGCCCAGAACAATCGTATTACAATGTGCGTGCAAAAAATGTGCGTTAACGTCTACCGCGGGTGAACCTGCGCGAGCTTACTGTACTTTGCGGGTCCTATACTTAACATTGTGAGTGCAAATGCGTTTGCGCGCTGGTACTACAATCTATGCGCAGTTTGTAACGCACAGCCTTTGCGCGCATAATTTTAGAAACTCTGAAAGCTGGTGTTAAACGTAAATCTGACGGCCCTGGCCGAAACCAAATACACCAGCCCAAAAGAAAATACGCAGCAAAGTATAGTTACACATTCTACACTTACCAAACCAATAAATTTGAGAAGTTGTGTGTTTTTTTAATTGAAGCAGCATATATGCGCAGATTGACTTTGACAGGCGCAAAAACTTAACGTGAGACAATTAAGGTTCTTAATTCTAATTGGCTGAATCTCATGAAAAAAATGTCTGCACACAGATTTTTGCGCGTAACGTTACTGCGTGCACGTTTTGCGCGTCCGTTTTACGCGCATTAGTTTTTGACAGATGAAAAAATGTGCGAGGATTGTAATACCAGCATTCATCTACGCGCGTTAACATTTGGCGCTTTGGGCAAAAATTCACGCGTTTACCGTGCATTTTTGCGTGAAGAATGTAATAGGTACCGAAAGCAAACAGAAGATTTCTGTATCCACTAATCGAAATCACCTACGTCCCTACACTATCAGGGTTATTCAAAGAGATCCGAATTGCTTGAGAAAGGTAACCTTTCTTGGCCATTCGGCTATCCAGAGAGCAGGCAATTCGCCAAATCCTGACGAATTGCCTGCACATACGGTGCCTGTTCGGTGCCTGTTCGAGGGCAGTGAAATCCCCAAAGAAAAAGCACTGCTTCGGCTATTCAGAGAACACAAACCAGCAGTGAAAGGTTCCCGAAATGCCCTGCCATTCGGTGGTTTAATTCGGCAAATTTATTCAGGAGAATCCCATAGGCTTCAATGTTAAAAAATTTCCCGTTTTAATTAACTAAATAATAAACCGTTCATTATAAAATTCTGCAGTAAAGAGTCTCTTTATTTATAGATTTTTTAGGATATTTTAAGCATTTTTTTTTTTTTAAGTTTACTTCTTTTTTCTGTAACAGCCCTGTTTATTATGATTCCCTGGACCTCATATGTAAATTTCAGACATTTTCGCTCAGTAGTTTCTTTGCAAACAGCATTTCATTTTCACATTCATACAAACTGTTTTCCTAATTTATTCACTTCACTCTGTCTGCGATCTCGGCTTTCTCCGGCGGCTTAGCTGCGTGTGGTCAGCTCCTGCTCGGGTTTTTCCGTGGTTTTCGGCAGGTTTATCCAGATGTTTTTGTGGCTTTTCAGCATGCATTCGCTGGATTTTACGGTTCGTTTTTGCGGTAGCTTTTCCCTGCAATTCGGGGCCCTGTGGTGTTTGCTGAATACACCGCAGGGTCACCGAAATAGGATCGGCAAAAGGAACCGAATTGAAGAGAACGAAAAGTCACCAAACGTGCGGTGACTTTTCGAATCTCTTTGAATAACCCTGTATAAAAAAAAAAAAAAAAAAAGGAGTTTGGACCCTATTTGTCTTCTTTTTTAACATTTCTCTTCGTTTCTTTTGCATTTCTAGCTACGTTTCTTGTTTTATTGAAAACAATGTTCACCTTTTTGGAGATGAAGCCTCCACCTTTCTTGGCTTATATTTTCCCATCCGAAACTCTCCTCCCCCTACTCTTATATTTATTAATGGTTTTACTTTACAAAATACCTTTTGTACCTATTTGAATTATTTTGCAAAGTTGAAAAAAAAAAAAAAAAAAAAAAAAAAAAACACAAAAATTTCAAAATACATTTAATAATAAAACGAGACAGTAAATCTTTACAGTATGACAAAGAATCATAAATATATCATTTATGTATCTTTTTCTTCTTAGCTACATCATTGGGTAATAAAAGTTTTGACAACAATGACATAAGGATCTTCTGGAGATCTACTCATCCCTTTGGGATCTTGCCCTGACATTGCCCATCCAGTGATTAATGTTGATAGCTGCTGGAGTCCTCAGTGTTTGTTTGGCTCATAGTATAACGTGCTAGAGGTCTCTGGTTGCCTGGAGTATTGATTTAAATATAGACATGTTTTCTCAACAGGAGGTTGTCACATTAGGATAACAGATACACTTCATTAAAGGCATCTCTAGTAGGTACTAAGATCATCATAGCACACAGTGTCACTCGTAGAGTACAATAATTAGATGATTCTTTCCATACCCTTAGTGGGTCGTATCATTCAAGTTAGTGACTAGACACTTGGCACTGGATCCTAATACTAGACTGACGCTAATTCAATATGTAAAGTATTCCTGGCCATGATTCAGGGAAAATGCACAGCAGGGCTAGATCATAACATAGCCTAAAATATTCACGTACACTTTAGTATAACTTATTATAGGAATTAAAAAGAATACAATCAATGTTAAAAATAAAATCAATGTTTTTTGAATGACTATTTTATATTATGCACTTCATTGATCGTTTGACTCTTACCTTAGCTCTTAAAAATTAGGAAGTCCTGCTAAGGACCAAAGTAATCAACAGATAAAGACCTTTATAACCAGATTTTTTTTAAATGTACATACATATATAAAGTACTTTGTTTCTCCTCAGGAGCCAATAAAGTCATGCAGACCCCAACAGATTCAGAGATACAGAGGTTCATACATAGATGTAGGAGGGATGGGATGGATAGGGATAGTGAAATTTGGTCGACTGGCATACGGTGGTCACATTGGGGTGGGCTTGGATGCTGATGATGGAATTGGCGGTAGGGAGATGGCGACATGGAGAAATGGAGATACTGAGCAAAAGCACAAATGACAATGTAGTGAGGACACAGTGGCAAGGTTAGAAGCGCGAATGATAAAGGGGTGAAGAATAGACAGGGTAACAGAGTCAATAGATTTTACAGGAGATTCCTATGTCAAGCTGGAGACCTAATGGATGTTGATAACTCTGTAGGTAACTGTAGGATAAATGTACTTTGAATTGGGGAGAGGGTGGTTCAGAGGTGTATGGAAGGCGGTCGGTGTGTGACCTGAGCTTGTTTGTGCGTTTGTTTGAAAGCCATTAGTGCTTAATTAGTCAGCAGCAGGGTGGAAGAAAACAGTTGAAGTTCTTGTTTGTTTGATCTCTGCCCTTCTCACAATTCTGGATGCAAGTCATGTGATCTTTCTTTTTTTTTTAAATCTGCCTAGCAGCAGTCGAGGAGACAGTGGCACTGCTTAAAGGAACACAACACTTTTTTTTTTTTTTTTTTTTTACACAAAATATGGAAGGGCGCTGCCACATTTGCCCTTGTGGACGCGCCACCTGTATCAGATATGCACCTCGTAACACAACAATGCCTTAATTCAGTTATTTCCAACCACCATGCCTTGGTGCAATACAATGCCATTAATCTGCAGGTGTACCACAAGAATTTATAGTTAAGTTGCAAAAAGTGGGCGTGAGTATAATAAGGAAATTGCACAATGGCGACGAATGGGGCAGTGGCCTATTTGGAGATGTGGTTTGCATCAAATCAATCTGACATGTCCACAAGCAGCACAGGGCCCACAACAGCTATGCAAAAGAAACATAAGGGAGAAAAAGGGAACTGGAAAGAAGGGAACCACATCTCTTGGAGAAATATAGATTGGGGAATGGAGGCATAGATATCAGAACAAAGTGTGCACGAAGAGACTGAAATGGCGGTCAAATAGTGTAAGGTACCAGCGTGACAGGTAAGATTCCGAACCCAGGATGCAGTGACACACGGAGACCAGGTTAGGGAAAACAGGGGTTTATTGTAGGATTCAGATAAATAATAAGTCCAGGTTATGCAGGATGCAGGGCAGAACTTAAAGATGAAAGAGACCAACTGGAATATGGAATCTTGGTGGATACGAGGGGATGCAGGAAACAATACAAGAAGACACAGAGGGCAGACACACGGAGGAGACTTACTGGGGATACGAGACAGGACAGGAAAAGGGCTGGATGGTTTCTTGAATAGCTGAGGAATCAGGAGACAGTTGATCAGCGGGAAACCAGGATGCAGGGAACTAGGATGAAGTCTCTGGATGGCTCGGGAGACTTGATGCAGATGGGAAGCACAGGATAGATTCTGGATCAGTGTGCTTGGCTTACTGGCTCAGGAACCATAATGCAGAAGCATTGTCTTCTGGGTGCTCCACCCTTAAATAGGGATTAGTCTCTGTGTAGATTAGAGGCACCTGTTATGCCTGCAGTCTGAGAGCAGGGTGGGACATAGGATACGCCGTCTTGTGGAAGTGCTGCCCTGCATTCAGGACAACGCAGCACCAGGTTTGCCTTTCTTCCTTTTACGGTGGGCTTTACGTGGGGTGCTGGGGGGCTCCAGACAGGGGTCCTGACAAATAGATTTGTGCTTAGCATTATCAAAGGTTCTTGCACTGGCCTTGAATTCTAGGTTCAGTGAATAGGTTACTGGTTGAAATTTGAACATGTGCAAAAATCATTAGAACTAATTATAGGAAGTGTTAACAATGCATACAGCATGTGGGAACAAATGTCACCGTGAGTGATTTCACTTGGTAAAAAGCCAGAGGGCAAAGGGTCTCTTTACATTTGAAAGGTCGGCAGGGTATATTCCCATGTAATGGAATTATTGTATGCATAGCATCCATTCCATTTTTTACCCGAGAGCAGACCAGTAGTATGCTGGTTCTCAGCTCTATTCTCAAAGCTAAGAAAAAAATATTTGTTCAATTTACATATTGACACCTACATATCTACCAAAAGATCAAGCATGATACGTTGATGTTGGATGAAATTCTTTTTCTTTGGGATTTTCTCAATATTGTATTCAGACAGAAATGATCTTTTATAAATATCTATAATCTTATTGATATTAAAGCTATCTGCTATCTACAATATAGTCTAACAGTATGTACATATAAATAAATATATACAATGCCTGGCCAAAAAAGGTCACACACTCTAAAATTTCATTGGACTGACGTTTGCTTTGATTATGACACACATTCGCTTATGAGATGTCACAACTTTTTTTCCAGACATTAATTTGTCGCCAAAATCTTGTATTGATGATGGGAGAGTCGGAGCACTGTGTAAGGTTTCTCCAGCACATCCCAAAGATTCTCAATGGGGTTAAGGTCTGGACTCTGTGGTGGCTAATTCATAGTTACATAATTACATAGGATGAAAAAAAATTCCTTCTTGACCCCAGAATGGCGGTCAGATTTCTCCTTGGGTCAAGCAGCCTTTATCACATATTAAATCTTATAACCTTTAATATTTTGTTTTTGTAGGAAGTCATCCAGTAATTGTTTAATAGTCTGTACAGTCTCTGACCCAACCACCTCAACAGGCAGAGAATTCCACAGCTTTATTGTTCTCACTGTAAAATAACCCTTCCTATGCTTTAGGATGAATTTCCTTTCGTCCAGTCTAAATGGGTGACCCCGTGTCCTGTGTATAGTCCTGTTAATGAATAGGTTTCCAGAAAATGGTTTATAATGGCTTGTCTAGGCCTTTCCTCATAACTTAAATCTCCCATTTCCTGCATTAGTTTAGTTGCCCGCTTGAATCCATGTGTGAAAAGTATGTCTCATGCTCCCTGAACCACTCTTGCATAATTTGAGCCTGAAGAATCAAGGCATTGTCATCTTGGATTATGCCCGTGCCATCAGGGAAGAAAAAATACATTGATGGAATAACCTCATCGTTCAATATATTCAGGTAGTCAGCTGACTGACATCATTTTTTTGCCCGCTGAAACTGATTAATCGCTGCAGTAATTATCCAGTGGAAGGCTGACACCTATTTGCTTAGTTAAATCCAGGTGGTGACATTTTTTGCCCAGGCGGTGTGTATATATAAAATAATGTCATATGTTACATTTCTGTATAAATAGTTATGTACGACTTACAGTGGGTTTACATTTGTTATACATGTTTTAATTACCCCTGATTATTAAGAAAAAAAAGATTGTTTCCATCAGACAAAAAGCAAAGGGATATACAGTATTGAAGGAAATGTCATTATGAATTGGACACAGTATCATTGCGAATACCAATATTGCAGAGAACAGATATTAATTTAACCCACAGAGAACATTACTTATAATCTATCTCTATTGCATTTTTTTAAATAATAAGAAGCTGGATCGTGATAATAAAAATGACATGCATGAGAGTTCTACTCGATAAGCTTCAAGTCGAGAGAAACTTATTAGATATGCCAGCAATGCCATGTCCAAAGCAACCTCAATGCAATAATCACTGCAGCCAGCAGGGGGCACTACCTCAGCTGCTTACCTGCTGTGTTTAGTGATGATGACAGGGAGAGGTGGATTGGGAAGTAGCAGGATATCACTAGCACACCCTCTCAGTGGAATTTGGATCCATGCCTAATGCTTGGGTCTGGAGAGGTCGGTCAGGCAATTCTTACAGATTTATTAATAGGAATGGGGGGGGGGGATATTTTTCTTAACCCTTGATTGTTTGACTTCTCTTCATGCAGATCCCCATTCTACTGTCAAAATCTCAAAATACACGAAATCTGTGTGGCTGTCTAAGTGCTAAAAAGAGAAGTGTGGGAACTCTGTGGCCCAATTAGCAATCATCATATCACACGTAACACAAACACTCAAATCTTATATATTTATGTACTATATATATATGTGGATTTTAGCGAAAATACATGATAAATCCTATATTTATAGGATTAAATATACTTGAATATAATTCAAGAACACTTGAATACAAGCTTTATAGTGTGTGAGAATAATGGGAACTCAGTTCCCTCTGGAAAAATAGTGCAGGAACTGCATTCCTACATGTTCTGCCTGGACGTGACTACCCATTATCTATCTATCTCTCTGTGTATATATCTATCTCTGTATCAATCTATCTAACAATATATGTTGAGAAAATAAATAATCTGTCAGAATATTTTTTTGTGTTCATATATCTTAAAAATAACTCATGCATATGTGTTTGTGAAAACACTATCAGGGTTATTCAGAGAGCGGTGAAAAGCAGGAGAATGACTGGAGAATGGGAAATTCTAGGTCAAATAGTCTATTTGGAAAGTGAGATGAATGGGAGAATTTTTCTGGTTTGGATATTTTGACCTAAATTTTTCCATTCTCCAGTCATTCTCTTGCTTTTCACCTCTCTTTGAATAACCCTGTAAGAATTAATTAACTTTCGTTACTTTAAAAAAGTATGTAACTTGAAAAAAAGAGTTACTTGTATATTACTGTCTCTCTCTCTCTCTCTCTCTATATATATATAGTAACTATTTTTTAATATATACAGTATATTATGAAAAATGGAACTTACACATCAAGAAATCCATTTTATCAAAACAAACTATTAAAATCAACAGGTAGACCTTTATTCTTTTAGTATCGCAAGTGTATGATCCAAAACCTGCATATAAAATAAAACAAAACCGATTAATATGTATACATGAATAAATTTCTCGTTAACAGTCTGGAATAACGATCACTCCTTGTATTAGTCACAGCCGCTCCCTCCAAATAAAATGACAAGCCAACATTACCAACCACGCAATCCTGCATAACACAAAGGTAAATAACACACGGTGAAGTAATGAGGTTTATTGTCATCTCACCCTGAGACAAGGTCATTGTACGTGACATTAGTGAAGTTTCCAGTAATCCTTTCTGTTATTTATATGTTGCAAGCTGGACATGCTAAATTTAGAAGGCTAGATAAGGCGTTTAAGTGAGACAGCTTACAGAGCCATTGGCATATATTTCACGCTACTGTTCAACGCTTACTCTGATGGGCACGTGGCCCGTGGGCCAAGCACGTACTGTATCTTACTGGTTGGTTTAAAACCCAGGTTACCGCTTTAAAAGAATGGTGTAAAGAGACGCATTTTCAAAGTGTGAGATGTGGCATGTTTGGGTCTCTCCACCTCACTGGCAATTAAGTTTAAGTAAGAAGGCAAAGGAGACCAGAAGCTCATTCATATGTTGATTTTAAGTCTGCAAGCATTTCCCTACTCAAATCACCACAAATATGAAATAATGAGGGTAATCAATATAACTGAAAATTATTTGGGGATTTACAAAATTTAGGGTAAAACAGCCGAACGAGAGAGAGACGAAGTGGAAGCGCGTGGTCCCTTTATATGGAACTCTCTCCCACACTACATTCGACTCTCTTTGTTCTTCCAATCTTTCATGAGGTCTCTAAAAACACTCACAGGTCTATTTACTAAAGGGTGAAACTCAGGAGAATTGTCAGGAGAAGAGAACAATCAAGACCAAATAGCCGATTTGAAAAGTGAAATGAACGGGAGACTTTTTCTGGTTTGACTATTTTGACCTAGAATTTTCACTTCTCCTGCCAATTCTCCTGACTTCACTCTTTGTGTGAATAGACAGTAGGAGTTAAATTTTCACTTTGGCTGTTTTGGCGATCAAATCCTGTGATCATTCCCTAAATAGCAAATAACTCTAAATTAATTATACTGTATGAAATATTAAAGGAATATTCCCAATGTATTCCTTATTATAATAAGGTATTTGGCAGGCAGATGTCGCCATCTGCTGACCAAAGGGATTACTGCAGTTCTGGTCTCCATTCAGATCAGCTGGGAAGATGTAAGTCAGACACATTCCCAGCTGGTTTTACAAAGTGTTATCACCTCAGCCATCATGACCACAGGGCTAATATTTAATTTGGAATAAGCAAAATTATTTTGCATTGCTCCTCTGGAACACCGTATCAAATATATTCAATCCTGGGGCACCTGGAGGATCCTTGCAGATTGAGAATATTTGATCTTGGTAGTGAATGGGTTAAAGTAACTCTCATGCGCAGAAAAAGTTGGGCTCACCTGACAGGAAAGCACTTCCTTTTAGGCTAGGGTCAGACGAGCGTGATTTCTACGGACTGTACGTCCGTGCACACGGATGTACGTCAGTACGGAAGACACAGTAGTGGCCACACAGTCCGTTTATTCACTGACGTATATTTTGACGGATGTAGGAGGGAAAATAAAATAAAAAGCAAAACCATTTTGTCCGTGAAAAATGCTGGACGTATAAATGCAGTCCGTCTGACCACGTTCCATCACTCACACACAAAGCTATGCAGTCGTTGCGGACGCAGCGCACTTTGTGCGGCCGTTCTAGGGGATGTACGTTCCTGCCTTGCGTCCATGGGCCGCGGCCGTTGTGCGTCCGCAGTTCAGTGCGGACGTACTTCATGTGTCAGGCTCCAATGGGCTTTCTGTCATGCTATCACGGACGTACTTTTAGGCGCAATCACGGACGTGAACACTACGCTCGTCTGACCCCAGCCTTAATGTGACAGCATTTGTTTGCTGAGAGAATGGGAAGTTGTTCTATGTCACACTTCTACTGTCACTCATGTCCCTGGGGCATGTCGCCCTCAAAACACTCTGTTGACCTGATTGACTGGCGTCACCGTTGAAGACCAAACATGCATTTCAGTGTGATGACTCCCAGTTAGCTCTGCCCACAGATGACAAACGTGACTGCCTCCGTCACTGTATTCTGGTGAGGACATCTGTGATATCTCACAAGTTATTGCATTGGTCTTTAAGACCAATCCATCCTCTAATGCAGGGCTCAAAATTTCCACTCGCCCTCTCGCCTATGGAGAGTGCAAATTTAAACAGGGCTAGTGGAAATTTGGCACTTGCGAACTGTGGAGTTTGTCATTAACCTCTTTGAATCAGAGGTGGCGAGTAACTTTTCAGCCTGGCTAGTACCTTAGGAATTAAATTTTTTAACCCTGCTCTAATGGGCTATCACAGAAAAGGTGCACTGGTCACCGCAGACATACTTACTTTACGTAACTGATTTGCCTATACAGTACATGCACTACCACAATCCACATCAAATGTTAAATCTTCTTTAAAGTCAGCTTATCATTTGGTATTTTGTTTTGGCTTGCACATCTTCCATGAGGCATTAGAATGAAGAATAGTAATGTACGGAGTTGGGAAATACAGTTGCCAGTCCTAATAAACTCACCTTTTCCCAACGGAGGTTAATTAAATCAGCTTACAGTCTGCTCTGCTGGTCTAACAAGCAACGCAACACAGCCAGGGATGCACTGAGTCAAGATTACATGTGTATCTTTCAGTGTTTTAAACTAGACCTTCAGCCTTTGAAAGTCAGCCAACAAGTCATCCACCAATTACATTCACACCAACAAAGCCTTTCAACTTTTCTTCTTTAAAATGCATTTGGATCTTTTTCCCCGCTTGAAAAGAAGAAAAAAAAAAGCATATTTTCTGTTTTCTTGTGCTTGACGGGAAAATATAATTATGTTTAATTAAGGAAAAAATCCCTCACCTTGGGCCCACAAGTATAATACAGAATATTTACTATGCTTTGTAGCAAGCGGCAGGAATGTTAACCTCTGTCAGCATCCAAACTAATGATCTCAACTTGACTCCGTGTAAATTCATTTATGTTCAGATGGAATATTAAACAGGAATACTATTATCATATCCTAAATATAAATTAATCAAATCTGCATAATCAGGCGGTTGCTTTTATTCTAGTTTTAATAACCTCCGACAAGGGATGTATAATTTCAGGTGGTGCATATTGATATCATGTACCTTGATATTTACCTCATAACAGCACTATACAGGATGTAAACCCCTCTGTCTGCAGGGAATATGCGCAATAAGATACGTATGTTTGGGATTTTTTTTTTTTTTTTTAAAAAAGACACAAATGTGAATAATTTCAGAGACAAAAAAGACAGTTGCTGCACTTTATGCCACGACTTGTGAAGTAATTAAACACTTTGGGCCACATTACATTCTTAACGCAAAAATCCTCGCGCAAAGTGAAAATCTTTGCGGCAAGCGTTAAAGCTTTGCGCGCAAATCACCGTTGGAATTACAATCCTCGCGCGTTTTTTTCAATTGCGCGCGCAAACAGGACGCATCCAAATGCACGCGTAGTACCATCTCGCGTAGAAATCTTTGTGCGCGCAGTCTTTTTTAGAGATTCAGCCAATCAGAATTAAGAACCACACCTGTCTCACGTTAACAAATTGCGTCTGCCACAGTTAATCAGAGCATATATGCTGCAGCAATAATTCATGCACACACAACTTCTCCATTTTATTGGTTTGGTATGATTTTAATGGGTCACTGTGCTTTGGTGCATTCCATTTTATGGGCTTGGATATTTGGGGTTAGCCAGGTTGTTCAGATTTGCCATTAGCACCAGCTTTTAGGAGTTGCTAAAATTATGCGCGCAAAAGCCATGCGGTAATTACCGCAAAATAGATTGTAATACCATACTCGTACCAACGCACATTCGCATTTGCACTCACAATGTTAAGTATAGGACGTGCGCAGTACAGTAAGCTCGCGCAGGGTTCGCACAGGTTCACCCACGGTAGACTATTGCGCGTGGTTGTTGCGCTGACTATGTAATACGGGATTTGGCGCAAATGGTTTTACCCCACGCGTTAATGATTGTTTGTGTCGGCGCAAACGTTTGCGTCAAGATTGTAATTTAGCCCTTTGAGGCCTAATTCAATGTCGGTGCAGAAAGGTAGACAGTAAGAAAAAAAAAATTGGCGTGTCTACCTTTTAACATAGATATTCCGCGACAGGCACGTTATTAACACCTCGCCTAGCCCATAGGGAAACAGAAGTGTAAAGGGATACTGTCACAGATAGCGTGTAACCGAACACGTAGACAAAACCCAGCACTCAGACAAAACCCATTTAAGTAATGAAATCCCTAATCATACAGGCTGGTCTTTAGAATGGCCAGTACTATTACAATGCAGAGGTCGGTACACAGAATCAGTATATCAAATAACCATACAGGTAATATAGACGTAGCCCCTCACAGTTTTCTTACTGCACCACGGGGACTGTTGAACTTTGCCCCTGAATATAGGGCTGGCAGGAGAAGTCACCTAGGTAGCGATCAGGTAAAGCCTGTGCATGTGACCTACTCAGCCAATAGGATGAGCAGTTGAGTTGGAATTCACAAGAACAAGAGGAGACAAGAGGGAGGTGAGAGAGAGATGCTGCAGAGGGTGTGCGTGTGAGGCCTGGCAGCGAGAGAAGCAGACAGGGACAGCTCCGTATTTGGAACCACAGCACCTCTATAACAACCTGGTCCAAGAGAGAGATGTGGACATAATCAAGACACAATGTAGAGCTGACAAATCCTGGAGTTCTCTCTGTGGTCTAGTTCAGCTGAATACAGTGGTAAATAGAACCTTCTCCGCTGACAGGGCATTCTATACAATAATAAAGAGCCACACAGTCTTCTGGTGAGTTTCAGCAGCAGCCTTCCTGCGAGTGTCTGCTGTTTTAACTGTGTGTTATCTTAAAGGGCCCCAATGCTTCTGTGCACCAACTGGTACCCATCAGCCATTAGGGTGAAGACAGAGGGTGGGTTCCTGGTTGTTTGAGAGGTTACTGGGCCTGTTTAGAGAGTGTTTGGTGTGTTTAGTCAGTTACTGTACTGCCTGCATTCCTTTACTCTGCCATCACCCTTTAATACATGTGTATATTGTTTAACTGCTGCACTATGTATAGTAGTTATTTATTACGTTCCTGCCTGGGAAACCCGTGCATGAACTGGATACCCAGTCAGGTAGAGGCACTGCCAACATTATGTAGCCCAACTCTCTTACAGCGGAGGCTCACGATTTCCGAGTAAAGCAGAAAGATATAACCCAGCATGAGGGTCCCAGGGGGCGAACATCTGTTACTTAGAAAAAAAAACAAAGTCAGGTACTAAAGCCAGGGTCAGAGCACAGAATCGGTATAATCCAATCGGGAACAAGAGCAGAAACCAGAACGGAGAATACTAAGGGGGTCAAAACCAAAGGATCACAGAATATACAGGAACGCCTGAGAGGTATACTGAAAGCACATCATGGCTCAGAGCTCCATCAGTTATTGATATTTAAAGGCCTCCTATCTCTATGATCAGGTGCAGAAGGCCCAGAGGATATGTGTCCAGAACTGTTCCCTCTCTGTCCAGAAGGCCTAACTGCAGAACGAGCAGGTCCAGCACCACCAGCAGGCATGACAGATACTTACAGCAGCGCAGTACGTTTATCGATTCTTTGAGTCCATAGGTCTCCATGGAGTCCAGTACGGCCCAGCCATGAGCTCACTAAGCAAAATCACTTAACACAAGCTTTTTTTGGAGATGATATTTATTTAGGCTAGAAGAACAATCTACCTTGGAATCGTTTGCTTTTTTGTCCTGAGGTGCAAATACATGTTATACAAGGTATAGAATATGTTAATTTACAGTAGGGGTGTGCTATGCTCAAGGCGGAAGCAAAACCCATTCGGCACACATTAAAAAGCGTTATTTTCTTTAGGTTTCACTTTCATCTTTCTTTTTAAGTTAAATAAATATATGGTATCCTTTAATAATTATCACGAGTACTTAATAGAACTAAGCCTGATGATGGTTTTATTACCATCATCAAATTTCAGTGTGGACTAAGATTAATGCGAGACTGATTATTTGATGGGAAATCTTGGCGAGCCCCCACATTTATTTTTGTTTGACCCCTCTCTAGAGCCAACATTAATTTCTCTTGATTATTGCCGATATTCTGCCATAACTCTGTTGGTTCCTTCTTTCCTATTTCAATGTTTTCTGTAATAAATCAATCCATTTTTGCTATTTTCAGCCTATTTGTCCCGATTCTCATCTGACATTTGTTCTAAGAGTCACGGGAGATAACAATAACACATTTGGAATAGACGTAAAGAGTTAAATCTTGATGAGCTTAACGGCTGGTAAGGCACATGCAGGCAATTTAGCAATCACGGCTTTCAAATCATGCAGACAGACAACACAACATTTTGCTATGATACATTCAATCAGTGCCTTATGACATCACTCCCCCCCTTCACAAATTTGGAAGAGTATGCTGTTTTCAAAGTGTAAAAGTTCACCTTTCACATAAAAATCTTGTGATTTGTGCGAGAGCAGTTGAGGTTTTTAGCCTCCCTGCAGTTTGTATGTTTAATGCTGCTCGGTTAGGAGGTTAGCCGGGCCAGCCGAAGCTTTGATATGTGGAATCGGAGTGCAGTAACTGCTGAGTAGCTTTGAAGTATGAAATAAACAAGGAAACTGCACATTGACCTAACAGCCTTGGTGTGCGAGCAATGGGTTAGCCCTGAAAACATGGGGACAGAGCTAAAAATATGATCTTAACTATGGGAAATACCCTCAAAGTCAAAAAACGACGTCTTTGACTGTCCTAGCAAAGTTGCAGGTAATGCGCTATACATATGTTTCCTAGATCTTTATGATATCCTTTTTTTTTAAAAAAACTGCTTAAAACTATCAGGGTTATTCAAAGAGATCCGAATTGCTTGAGAAAGGTAACCGAACGCTGAAAATCAGCGTTCGGTTTCCTTTCTTGGCCATTTGGTTATCCAGAGAGCAGGCAATTCGCCAAATCCTGGCGAATTGCCTGCACATACGGTACCTGTTCGTTGCCTGTTCGAGGGCAGTGAAAACCCCATGAAAAGCACTGCTTCGGCTATTCAGAGAACACAAACCAGCAGTGAAAGGTTCCCCTAATGCCCTGCCATTCGGTGGTTTAATTCGGCAAATTTATTCAGAAGAATCCCAGAGGCTTCAATGTTAAAAATATTCCCGTTTTAATTCAATATCTAATAAACCGTTCATTATAAAATTCTGCAGTAAAGAGTCTCTTTATTTATAGAATTTTTTTAGGATATTTTAAGCATTTTCCTGATTTTTTTTTTTAAAAGTCTAATTTTTTTTTTTTTTGTTTACTTATTTTTTCTGTAACAGCCCTTTTTATTATCATTCCCTGGACCTCATATGTAAATTTCAGACATTTTCACTCAGTAGTTTCTTTGCAAACAGCGTTTCACTTTTCAATCATTCATACAAACTGTTTTCCTAATTTATTCACTTCACTCTGCCTGCGGTCTCGGCTTTCTCGGCTTTTTCCGGCTTCGCTACGGTGCGGGTGATCGGCTCCTCGGGTTTTTCCGTGGTTTTTGGCAGGTTAATCCAGATGTTTTTGTGAGTTTTCGGCGTGCATTCGGTGGGTTTTGCGGTTAGTTTTCGTCAGGTTTGCGGCAGCTTTTCCCTGCAATTCGGGGGCCCTGTGGTGCTTGCTGAATACACTGCAGCATCACCGAAATGGGATCGGCAAAAGGAACCGAATTGAAGAGAACAAAAAGTCACTGAACGTGCGGTGACTTTTCGAATCTCTTTGAATAACCCTGTATGTCTGTCTATAATGCATATACCTAGTATTTGTTTACATAGACTCCTTTGCAAACATATTCACTCCCCTTAATATGTGTATTTTTTGTCTTTACAGATGATACACACTCACGCTTTCCCCAACTTTGGGCTCTATTACATTCTTCACGCAAAAATGCACAGTAAACGCGTGAGTTTTTGTGCGAAGCGTTAAACGTTAACGCGCGTAAATTAAAGCTGGTATTGCAATTCTCGCGTATTATTTCATCAGACAAAAAATAACACGCGTAAAAAAGACCCGCAAAAACGTGCGCGCATTAACGTTGCGTGCAGAAATTGGTGTGCGGACTGTTTTTTCACGCGATTCAGCCAATTAGAATTAAGAATCTTAATTGTCTCACGTTAAGTTTTTGCACCTGTCAAAGTCAATCTGCGCATATACTGTATGCTGCATCAAAAAAAAAAAACACGCACAACTTCTCAAATTTATTGTTTGGGTATGTGTAGAATGTGTAACTATACTTTGCTGTATTTTGTTTTTCGGGCTGGTGTATTTGGGTTCGGCCAGGACGTTCAGATTTGCCATTAACACCAGCTTTTCAAAACGTTAAAATTATACACGCAAATGCTGTGCGTTAAATTTTGCGCATAGATTGTAATACCGTCCGCGTACCAGTGCAAAAACGCATTTGCGCTCACAATGTTAAGTATAGGACGCACAGTACGCTCGCGCAGCGTTCGCGCAGGTTCACCCGTGGTAGACTTTAACGCACATTTTTTTGCGAAGTTCAGCTCAAAGGGTTTTGCCCCTCGCGGTAATGCTTTTTTTTTTTTTTTTGCACCTGCGTTAACGTTTGCGCGAAGAATGTAATAGAGACATTTATTTCTTACTGCAATCTATTCTGCTCTGAAAGGACATTTCAAAGTCAAATTAAGCCTTTCTGACATTTAGTAGAGAAAGGAAATATTGAAATCTAAAATATTCAGTGGTTAAGTGAACTTAGGCCTGAGCCACACGGACGCTGAAAAAACAGACATTCTTTCTGCACGGACGCCCTTGTGCCACCTTGTTCTGCGATGTTTGTGTGCACAGCTCTACAAATGTGCGCCTCCTATGGAGGATTATGCTTTGTAGACAAATCTGACTTCCATACTAGCAGTTCGATGGAGGTAAAATCTACGCCCTTTGTAATGTGTGTTAAAAGTACGTACAATACATTGTGCGGTCCTTCCAGTCGATCTATCGGAACGCTATGACGGACATTGGGAGGGGGTCACAAAGGATGCACTTAGTGCGCTCGTGTGGCCGCAGCCTTAATAGTGAATAATAGAATCAAAGTGAACAGGTCTGAATGTGATCTATGAAAACTAATAACTTATGTGTGTGACCATATGTATTCATAAGCAAGCTCTAAATTTTGAGCCAGTATTCTTCTGTTTATGTGTATATACGTCAAGGAAAAATATAAACCAGAAAAACCTCTGTTGTAATCTTTAAAAATAAAATAGTAGTGACGAAGAAGTAATTGACCACACCCACTTTAAGGAGCTTTTTATTAAAGCGCTATATATCTAAAGTATGGAAGTATATCCACACTTTATAGATTTTACTAATGTATGTTTACATGTTTTGTCCACCATGTTCTTCTAGCATTCCACCATACATATTCTTCTGCTACAGTTGCATCTTTCTTTTAGTATTCCACACTTGGCGAGCACACTGATTCCCAGATCCGCTCAACATGCAGCTGCCCATCAGTATGACTCTCATCTGACTTCCCGTTATACCTCCTATCTCTTTGTTTAGAGCAGGGGTCAGCAACCTTGTCTCCCTGATGTTTTGGGAACTACATCTCCCAAGATGCTCAGCCACCCAGTAGGCTGACTGAGCCAAATGGGAGAAGTAGTTCCCAAAACATCAGGGAGCCAAGGTTGCTGACCCCCTGGAACTTTCGAGAAACCATTATGTTTCCTTATTGGAGTGCATCACAGATTTTATGTTCTTTGTTGTGCAATTACAGAGCACTCGTGTGTCACAAAATAAAAGAAAGAAAAATAACATGTACTGAAAATATAATAAAAATATAACAATAGGATTTTTTAAAATTCTGTAGTAATTATAATGCACTCATAATATTATTAATAATAATTGAATGCAATATAAAACAATAGGGTAAGTTCTACATATAGTCATACATGTAATTGAATTGCTCCCATTGATGAGTTTCAGCCGTGTTCACATAGGTTTGAGCTTTCTCTTTAAGAATATGATTAGCTTGATTTTTTTTTCATGTTTTGGGGTTTTAATGCACATGTGGGTATAGCGCCTGTGAAAGAAAATAGAATTTAATCGTTTTTCATGATTAGCGCTATACACTTTAAATGTTCTTTTATATTTACACACTGAAATATGCTAGAATTGGATTAAAGCTCATTGCTGGTTAGTCAATCCACCTCATACTATTATAACCATTTTTGTGCATTGTGTCTATTCTTTTATTCTTGGCATCAGGTGGTTCAGGTTGGGTAAGTGGCTCTTGTCATTTTCATATAGTTCCTTAGATTCTTAACAGGACTGAAATCAACATTAGTGCTGTCCAGGAAAGAGGGGGCTTCTCGGACAGGAATATAAATAAGAGCAATGTGATTCATTATACCGCTTATTTCTCTTTGTTTAGAGAAGCTCTTAGTTCGGAGATACCTAGAATTTTGCTGTAAGTGACTTTATAATTTGTATGAAGAGTTTAACCCACATGGAAATTGCGAGGTTAATAACCCTCTTATTTGCCCCTACAATTTAAAATATGGCAGACCTGGAAAGCATATGAATACAAGTCGATTTAGAAATACCGTTAAATACCCTGACATTAAAACAGAAAAATATCTGTTATATTTGTTTTGAAAACTTTTGTCAATAATTGCATTAACGATGGGATGGGTAAGGGTGTTTTCTGTCTAAGCCCCATTTGAGATTAAGTAACAATATTCTTTGCTATAAAAAATGATTCTCGTCTGCAGAGAACTTCACCAGATCAGATCTTGAGAGGTATCCGTGATTTGGGTCTTCAAATACTGGCTTGTTTTTCCATTGGCAATTATGAATTTAAGATTGTGTGGTTTTTTCTGAACAACAATTTTGTGTAGTTCATCTGTAAAACAAATTCCTTGATTTCTAACTTTCATCTGTAGCTGATGTTTGAGTCACGGATGAGACCTCAAACTCTATCAAAGATATTGGGTAATTTGTAGAGATATTTGTCACTCACCGTCTATGCAGAAAGTCTTATTGAATCTCATTTATGAGCAGATACGTTCCTGAGAGACCTCCTATCTCTACCAAAGGATATTAATGAATCTAGTCAATCAATTGGATCTCTGTGGGATCTAGATTTTTGCTTTGGAGAAATTCAAATGTTTCTTTTACCTTGCGTTTGGGAACATTGCCCTACTGAACAGTAAACATTATGCCAAGTTTACCCATTCTTGCATTCCGAAGAAATGTTCATTAGTTGTTTGAATTCTAGGCCATGCTGTTGAAAGCAGTCCCACCTCATGTTGCTGTCACCCAGTGACGTGCGGTGAGGTCAGAGGCTGGTGAGGCACTGGCTAGTATCAGAGCCAGATATACACAGGTTACGTAGGTTCAGGTTCAGTGCTCCTGCACGATCTGGCAGCTTTCTGTGCTCCCCAGGATCTCTGCGTCTTTCTCCAGGCAGCCTAGTGTAACCCCCCTGCCTAGGCCACAATGGGTTAGCATTTAAACACTTTGGACACTATCATGTATAAAACATAACAAAAAAAGGTGTCATCTGCGCTTATTCCTATTACACCGTGTGAAACAAAACACAATTAGAGGCTTTGTTTTCTTTTAATGGCCACTAAGAGAGTAGCTCACCTGCCGATCGTCAAGGCACCTCTAGTGAAGGTGAGTCCTATCCAAACATGAAACCACAGGCTGTTGTGTAGTGAACCATAGCTGCTCATGCGTTTTTCAGTCATGAGGTAGACTGGTGGGCCTTTATTTAATGCCCTCCCAGAAACAAATCCATCTTGGGATCAAAAAACAAAGACACGGAACGGAACAGCTGCAATGATGACCTGGCTGGAGGTACAAACAAACATACATAGTACAGGAGAGGTGGGGTCGCGCCTATTCCCCGATGGGGCGGCTGCAACCACCAAATGTATCCAGTCCAGCAACATGTATTAAACATAACATAATTGGTTTTTCGGAAAACCGCCGGTCACTAAGGGGTTAAGTACAGGTGGCGCAAAGTACAGTAAGCTTGCGGTAAAAAACACTATCACCGATGCGCTAATGGATTTTTTAACCCATTAGCGTTCGGGATGTGATATGGGCGGCATGCGTTAACTTAGCGCTACCGGTCAGGTATGTGAGTGCTAGCGCTAGTGTTAAGGAGGTAACAGGGTCCTTTGTTTTTCTCCCAACCCCTTTTTTCTAGAGTATACCTTTAAAAGCAAACTGCTGTTTTTAAATGTGAATCCTACAATAAAAAACTAAGCAAAGTTACTAAATGACTTTATGCATCCACTTTACAAATGGAAAAGGTTATTAGGAAACAGAACACAAAAGGCATTTAACCAATGTATCAGAGATTCCAGCCTTTTGCCAGGAAATTTGATTTAAACAAGGTGGATAAGCAATTCCTTGCTTCACTTTCTTTGATGTAGGCTTCTGGAGTCTCAAGACAATGTTTCAAGTGGTTTAATGATATTTGAGTATTTAAAATCTCACATTTCATCATATTCTGTCAACATATTAACTTTTTCACGTTGACGTCAATTGTAATTTGAACATCGTATTGTTATTCATAGCCATTGCTGTCTAAAATATGGAGTATGTGCTATTATATGAAAGCTGCTATTCCTGTATTTCAGATATACGGTATGTGATCCAAATTCAATATCTAATTTGTCTTTCTTTGGTCTTTCGGTCCTTTAACCTAATTGGGATCTCTGGATGACCGAAGAGCTACATAATTTTATGAAAGAGGCAAATGTCTAAAAATGGTTACAGAGAAAAGTATCTATTTAAGAGTCAAGCGCCTCTGAGACAGGATAGTCACAATGGGGTAAGGAGACTGAGGACTTGGCCAAACATAGCTGAGAAGGATGGGTACAGGTGGAAGAATGAAGGAGCAGAGGCAGAAAGTAAGAGCAAGAGGGATGCAGCACAACAGGGGTTAGGAAAGATAGGGGAAGAGGCACAACCTGGGGTTAGGAGGAAAGGAGCAGAGTCCCTTCAAAATCTTCATCTCCCGGCCCATCAAGCCCTTCCTACAGCACTGGAAGTTGCTGTCTCTCTGGAAACTTAAACACACTACCAAATCACAGCAGTGGCAGCCAACTATTAAAAATGATTTAATTACTACTTTTACTTTTATTTTTCAAAATCACATACATTTAGGGCCTGATTACACTGCTCACCCTAAAATGGGGACTCTAATGGGGGAAACCTGCACCTGTAGGTTTTACTGTAGCGTCCGCATTTTATCGTGAGATTCCAGGGCAGGCGCTACTTAAGCACCTTGTCCTGGAACAAGGCGCTAACCTCGTTGATATTCGAGGTAGCACTACCACCCTGCCGCAAATATCACCTCCTGGAGTCCATAGATCTCGCATGATGGCGCAAAGCTGTGGAGTGATTGTGGAAGGAGACTGGTAACCTTTTGTCCCCAGTCTCACTCTGCTCCCGACGACAAGAATCACTGGATCAGGCCACCGGTCTTGCCGCGGGATGAGAGGTGAGTATCTAATTTATTGGGTGATGATAAAAATCCATTTAGCCCATTAGTGCAATAATTAACTTTGTAATACCCTACTTATCGTAACGCTAATTACTGATTTGCTCCCATATTAAGTATAGAGTGCGCAAAGTACAGTACTCTCACGCAAGCTACCGCAATCAATGATGCACTAATGGGTTTTTACCTTGCTTAGCATTAGGAAGGTAATATGGGGGCATGCGTTAAAGTCATTTATCCTGACGTTAGCATTCAGTATGTAATCTAGCCCTTCATTTTTTAACTTTTAAGGTAACTATCTTTCTTATAAATCCTATAAATGCAAATTAAAAATCTTAATACAACCTAGAGTTCTAATATCGTACATTGATTTTCACATAGTTTGATTACTGCTGCTTTGACTTGAACTTTTTTTCCTGCTACTAACCCCTGTACATCTGATTCCCAGGATATATTTTATGATATTATACACTACCATATTTATGGAATCAGACGCTTAGCTACTACAAATGTTTCATTTTATTCTCCTAAATATTTAATTACACACATGCAAAAAATCCCCTCAAGTCTACGGGATAAAACTCGCTTTGATCCGTACATCATTCCTGAGCGGGAACTGTCCATGTGCATTTTAACTAAAGCAACGATAGAAAGAACACAGAGCCGAGGCTATTTAGAACAAAACTATAAAATTTAACTTTTTCTCCCAAGACTATTCAAACATGTTTGCTTTTTGGTAAATTATTAATGAATACAGAAAAATAAAGTTTAGATATTAAAACTCTCAGGGCTACTTTCAGAATAAAAAGCATTTCCGTATTTACTGAAAGAGGAGTCATATAAACTGTCCTTGGGCGGCCCCAAAGCTTAGTGTATACGTGTATATATAAATAATATATGAGTAATAATTGGCAGGTCATTCACTTCTCACGGCGCAATATTGTGTTTAACCCCTTCACTACCAAAATAATTTCCAGAAAACAACTGTTAGGAACGAGTGGTTATTTTTGGAAAATCAGTTTAATTCTACAACAAGAATTATATGGGAATATTCCCAATTTATTCCTTACTAAAATAACCTATTTGGCAGGCAGATGCTGGTCAAGATGAGTTACTGCAGTTCTGATCTCCTTGTTGTACCAGCTGGAGAGATGTTAGTCAGACACATTTCCAGCTCGTTTTTAAAAGGGTTAGCACCTTCATGGGGGTAAGCTTCAGGCTGCTCAAGGCAGCTCTAAGCGCCACCACGAGCATCTCCTCCAATGAATCCATAGGACTCCATTGAGGCTTCCTCTGCTGGTCACATGACCTGCAGGATCTCGCCACACGAGATCAGGCAGGTTGGTGGAGTGATTCGCAGAGGTAGACTGGGGGACTTTCCCCCCCCAGTCTCTCTCTGCTCCCAGTGGCAAGAAGAAGCAGATTGAGACGCCATTCTCGCCGCGGGATGAGGGGTGAGTATCTGTTTTATTTTTCTGCTAGTGCTGACTTATTCTGCAGAAACTAGGTCCTAGCTGTGGTTAACAACATTTCAGTTAACCGCAGCGGGACGTAATTAGCGTTAGGACTTTAATCTTGGTGTTAATTAACTCTTTGCGCTCCTTTGCCTAATAGGGAGAGTCCAAAGTGCAGTAAGCTCGCGCTGAACAGAGCAAGCTCTGAATCGCTAACGTGTTTTTTAACCCATTAGCGTTCGGAATGTAATATTGGTGGCCCCCACTAGGGCAACCAAAGCTAACATTAACGCTCACAGAGCTGAGCACTAGCGATAGCGTGAAGTATTTAATATGGCCCAATATCATTTATACTCGATATTGAGGCACCAGAAGGTGATTTGCAGTTCAAGTATCGTCAACCTTGATAGTGAAGGGTTTAAAGGGTCATCTGAGTTGATGTTGAACATTACCAAAATCAATTCATGTTAAAATAAGCCTTTTTCTAATCCCAGTGGTCATGCTTGTAACAAATATAACAATTAATGATGAAAGAAAAAACACTTGAGTTCAATAATTAGACAAAAACAAATGATTTAAGTACAAAAAAGAAACAAATCAACCTCATGAGATATAAGACGTTATTAACTATCCTCCCAATTGCACCGAACGGTAAATTTCACCCTTCGGTGCAATTTCAGGGTAATTCGTCTATTCACTAATCTGTCGATTTGCCAAATACTGGCGAATTGACAGCAAAATATGGTGCAATTCGCTGCAAATCGGCAGTACCGAAATTGTCCCATAGAAAACTATTGTATCTTCTATTCACAAAATGTCGAATTGCACAGAAATCCCATAGGTTTCAATGTAAAAAAGTAATATCTTTTGAAATTTGGTTTTAAAGCCCGTTTATTCTTTTCATTATTTGCAAAACCCCTTTTTTTTAACACTTTTTTTGTATTATTTACACTAGTTTTGTTTTCTTACTTTTATAAAATACTTTTCTTTTGTAACAGACCTTTTTATTCTTTTCTATTATTTGGACACATTTTATTGATTTATACAACTAGTATGAGAATACGAGTCTTCCTCTTTTTTTTCTTTCGCAGTTCGGTGGAATTCGCCGATGCGATGTGATTCAGTGGTTTTCACTGACGTGTGATAACTGCTTTGGTGCCTCAAATCTCTGCAAAATATGATGACCAGTCGCTAAATAGTGAATTCATCGTATTTTCGGCGAAATGAAATCACTGAAATGCGACGAATTGCACTGAAACACAAAGCCCTGAAACTGCACGCAATTTCGGTCCATTGTTAATAAAAAGTAAAATGAAAGAATTACAATATAATTCACACAAAACTTGAGGGAAAGGGAAAAAAAAAGCAAGAAGCATTCAGGAATATTGTCCTTTCTTCATTCAAGTTCAATAAAGTAAAGAAGCAAGCAGAAAATATAATTACAATTAAATTAGTTACGAAAGCGCAAAGAAAACCTTTCTAAAGAAAACCCTTTCACTTAAAAACAAATGTTCTTTGGAGGATTGCCCAATAGGGAGGTAAATGTGAGATTTGACAACTGAAACAACTAATTATATATTTTAGGCAACAAAAAAAAGATGAAATGGAAAAAAATAGCTGATGTGGTTGTGATTTCTGTTAAGCATAACTTTTTTTCTTCAAACCTGCAGAAAAGATGTTTGTGGAATTGTTCAGATTTAAACAAATGCAAATCCATGTGGGTTTGATTTAAACAACTGACAATTATCTCATCAAATGATATGGACAGGGAGTAATCATGTTAAAGGCATATAACAAAGTATTAACAAAGAAAAAATGGCATCGGGGAACATAAACATTACAGCGCTTCAACTGCTAGTTTAGAAGATCCAGAAGGTTAATACGGCATACACAATAGTCCTTGGAGAAAAAAGATCAGAGGGTATTTTTCAGACTATAGCCCTTGGTTGCGCATTACAAAACACATCAAAAGAAACCGAAGTTCACCTTTAAGGCTGGGGTCAGACTAACGCATTTTTATCGTGCGTTTAAGCGCACTTAATCACGGCTGCAGCAGCAGCAAATGACGGCCAATATACGAAGTACGGCCGCACAAATGTCCGGCCACGTGACGCAACGCAAGTGGAAAATGAACGCATTTTTTCGAGAAGGCAGAACCGCTAGTACTGACGAGTGCGCTGCATCCGCTAGCGGCGAGTGTGCGTGATTAGGATACGTCAGACACTGCTAATGTCCGGCCAACATAACGTCCAGATGCAAAAAGGGTTTTATTGACGATCCGTAAAAAATCACGCACGGAAATACGCATCGTATGACCGTTTTCGCGCGTTCCGTGAAAAAATACCGCAGTGCGTTCGGACGCACTTTTTGACGGTCGCTGCGATTAATGCGTTCGTTTGACCCTAGCCTAAATCAATCCATTCTTCAATGCAGCCGTGTACAAAATTATGTTTAAATTATTATACAATCTTTTCATAGTGATTTCATTACAGACTTTTCAGCTACCAAGACTAAAAATTAATTCAATTAATTACTTATTGTGTACTCCCTTTCACCACCCAGCCGTCCCGGTAGACTCTGAAAGCCCTTTAATGTAGTGGACTTCCAACCACGCTTCCAGTTGACAATCAGGCCCTGTGTAACTGATAATGGTCATCCAATGTCTACCAGTGCTTTTGCGGAAAGGTGAATTCTACATGGTTTCATCTTATGGGTCATATCTTTTTTCTTATATCTTTAATGTGTTGAATGATTTTGCAATGGAATAGTCACTTTACACCAGGGCCCCTTTTCCACGCTTGCTGTTAAGATGCCAGCTGGAGACTGTATTTTGATCGGGCCCAGTCATTATTCAAACGGCTGGACAAGCTTCAGCTCTTGTCGCAATTCTTGCTTGCGATTCAGTTGTAGCGCATCCCTTCTGTAAATAAACGTCTCCTATACTTTGTATAGTAGGTGATATTTTGGACCTGGGATTAGAAGAACGCGCTATTCCATGGTTGTTCATTCTTTTAAACCTCTTTTCAAGGCAAAACAAGTGCATCTTCTCTCTGTAGCTTTGAAGCTGGCCTCTATATTTTCTCCAATTCCATAATATTCTTCTTTATTATAAGTGACCCAAACAGCACCGCATAGAGTCTTACCATTGGTTTTGTAAAGAAGTAAAATATTTTTTTAATCATGTGAACTAATACCGCACTGCATACATAACAGGACTTTGTATTTGACTTTTGCAGCCTCTGTTTGGCGCTACACACTATTACGAAGTTTATTGTCTTCAAGTATACCCAGATCCTTTTCATTCACTACCATCCCTAAGCAATCCGGTTTAGGCTAGGGTCAGACGAATGCAGTGCGAACGCGCGTGCAGCAGCACTTAATCACGGCCGTAGTAGCAGCAAATGACGGCCAATGACGGGCAATATACAAAGTACGGCCGCACGAAAGTGCGGCTGCGCAACGCAAGCGGCAAACAAATGCATTTTTTCGAGAATGTGATGCCGCTAGTACTGACGTACAGAGTGCGCTGCGTCCACTAGTGGCATGTGTGCGTGATTAGGAGACGTCAGACGCTGCTAATATCCGGCCAACATAACGTCCAGACGCATAAAGTGTTTTATTGATGATCCATACAAAATCACGGACGAAAATGGGCATCGTATGACCGCTATCGCTTATTCCGTGAAAAAATACGTCCATTCGTTTGAACGCACTTTTTCACGGACAACGCGAAAAATGCGTTCGACTGACCCTAGCCATAGAGTATAGGTTGTGTGATTATATTCTGGTCACAAAATACTGAACTTTTCAAATCTCTATTTAAACGTCACCTGCCACTTGCCATTCGTGTGGGACTGTGCCTAGCGTCTTAGCAAAGTCTAATTAGACCACATCTACTGGGGCACCTTGATCTGGACTTTTACTCACAATTTGACTAAGTTGGGTACTTGAGCCAAAGCCATTTGGCCTCCTGGCATTTGTCCAATGACTTGATTTCACTCATATATACACACATAAACACAAAATACATAAACCTGTACACTATACAAACAAATACACCACTGCATTGATATGCCTTCCATATGAATTGACTTATGCAATCACATACAGGGTTATTCAAAGAGATACGAAAAGTCATCGCACTTTCGGTGACTTTTCGTTCCCCGCACTTCGGGGGATTCGGCGATCACTAGTTTGCTGACCCTGCAATGTATTCAGCAAGCATCGCAGGGCCCCCATAGTGCAGGGAATACTCGGCGCAAACCCGCAGAACACTCGCTGAACACTCACCAAAAAACCTGCAGAAAAAGCCAAGCCGAACATGATGGAAAAATCTGAGCAGCCGGCGATCACAGCGCAGAGCAGTCGCCGGAAAAAGCCGACACGCAGACGAACGGGGTGAAATACAAACAAAAACGGTTTTCTTGAAAGTTTGAAAAGTGAAACGCTGTTTGCAAAAAAACTACTGAACGGAAATGTCTGGAATTTACATACAAGATCCAATGAATGATACTAAAAAGGGCTGTTACAGAAAAATGAAAAAAACAATAAAAGAAAAAAAGGAATCATTTTGACCAAAAATCCCAAAAATTGCCTAAAAGATCCTAAAAAAATCTAAAAATAACAAGACTTTTTACTGCAGAATAAAATGATAAACGGTTTATTAGATATTGAATTAAAATCGGAACATTTTTAACATTGTAGCCTATGGGATTCACCTGAATAAACCTGTTGAATGAAACCACCAAACGGCAGGGCACTTCACTGACATTCCTCAGCTGTTCGGTGTTCTCTGAATAGATTAACCATTGCTTCTCTATGGGGGATTTCACTGCCCTCGAAAAGGCACTGTACGTGCAGGCAATTCGCCAAGATGTGGCGAATTGCCTGCACTCTGAATAGCCGAATGGCCCCTAAATGTCCTCGTTCACTGAATTTCAGTGTACGGTTACATTTCGGGGCCAGATCGGCTCTCTCTAAATAACCCTGTTAGTCCCTTCTAAAAAGAGAGATGATTAAGCCTTCTTCATCAAAATGTATTTGCTAATGAGACGGGTGACATGTTTTCATATTGCCTAAGACTGTCAGGAACGTGGGGATGGTACCTGGGTGGCACCTGGATGGCAGGGGTATGAGCCCAGGATGCAGTGTCCTCCACTGATAAGCAGGCGGGAAGGGGTATGGAGGATGATAGGGAAATAAACTGACCGGATGATTCTCAGAAGGATGATGGTGGAGCTGCAGAAAACATAAATAATAAACAGGAACAGATGGGTATAGCAGAGCAGCGAGTTAGCAGCACCTCACTCTCTCATCACAAGAGCTGTAATGAACCAGCAATGTTAATTGTGGGGCAGAGCCCTTTATTTTGTGAGTCACGTGTGTTGTTTGTGAGTTAACTGTTGCATTGCTGGATGCTGATAGTGAATGCTGGTTACAGGGCAGGAACAGTACATGGAAGTGTACCACCAGGGGGGGTTCCAGAATGGCTACAGCCAGGGATCCTGACAAAGACTTTGCTATCTCTGGAGCTGACTATAAACATTAATCCTAAATGTAATAGAAAGAAACCTTTCTACGCCTACATGTATCGCTTGTCAAGGTCTCTACATATAATCGAAATTATAACTTAATGCTTTGTGTCATAAATCACCGTTCTCGTTATCCTATTGCGATCACTCTAGCCAATAAACATCCAGTCATTAACAATTGTAATGTTGCATCATTGTGGTTAGAGTAAACATTAAAAAATAAAGATTATTTGTCCTGGAATATCAACTGTAAGATCTAAAAGAGATATACTGATACAGAATTATACAAAATCCTGTTAAACACAGACAAGTGAATAAAAATATTCTTGGCTACTGCCATTAAATTAGCTTAAAAAGCCTTGGCTTTGCTTGCATATATGTGCAGACGGTTATTGTGGTGGTGACCATGGAGAAGATCTCATTCAGGGAAATTTCTGTAAACTCTAATGTTGCAGGAAGCAGTCACTTTGGCGTTTCTTGACACAATGCAGCACTACCTTCCGTGTAATGTAAGATTGTAAAGAAAGGCAGGCTATTCCTTCCATCACAATGTGAATATTTCTTACATAATTTGCTGCTAAGTTACAAGGATTCCTCATTCTATAGAATGAAGGAAACAAAACATGCTAAAAGATATATATGTGAAATGTGCTGGTCATTGCTGCCATCGGAATTCTTGAGGCCCCTTTCTAATCCAGCAACCGGCTGGGAGGAGTAGAGGTAACATCACTGCTCTAAACCGTGGAGACACAGATTTGAATCCCGGCAAGAGCACCTCTCCAGTAAGTGTCCTTGGGCAAGACACCTAACGGTATATACTCACCACCCAGGACAACCTTGAAACCGAGAGAAATCTCAATGTATCCTTCTTGGTAAAATACTTTCTCAAAAAAAAAAAACACTGCCCTAAGTGATGAGTCAGGAGTGCTTTCCTGACCTCAGATGCCACGGCCCACCGAGAAATTTGTTGATATCTTGGTGGGTCAGTTGTAGGTGGCATGGGGTACCCTTACATCTGTGGCACTTAGAAAAACTGCACGGGGTTTGGTCAGGGCCCCCTTGAGCCACTGGGCCCCTGAACGTATCATAGACTGTCACCCCTTGATGGCTGCCCTGGTTCTGGTCAGTCTGAAAATCTTACCTCAAAGGCATTTACTTGGTTTACGTTTCAAGACTCCATGTTGCTATTTAAACATAAAGAGGAAGTTTAATGGTTAGTAGAGTTGTGTATGGTAAAAAAATTCAGTTGGTCTGACTCAAGTCGGATACATTTTTTCCTGATTAAGTGAATTTGATTGAAACGGCATCTGAATTTTCTTAAAAAAAAATCAGTTTGTTGAAACAGTACAAACGAGTCCATCGCATGCACAGAACATTCACTTTTTCTGCCATTTATAGCATTTTTTTCTCTCCTTTGTGTTTCCTTCTGCAATATTATTTGAATTTATATATAATTTAATTGAATTAATATATATTTATTATGCATAGACCGATTATTGGCTTTGCTGATTATCGGTAGCCGATATTGATATCGGTATCAGCTTATTTGCCGATATTGCCGATAATTGGACAAGCTGGCTCACTGCAGCCACGGCATGCAAAGTCCCATAGAACGATGCCGATCCAGTGCCAATTTGGGGCTTCTCCTTTGTGTTTCTTTCTCCTGCAATAAATTCCTAAATTGACATTTCGGGGCCAGATCGGCTCTTTCTCGGTTTTCTACTCAGTAAATGAACAGACTGGCTAATGTGACATAATATTTTTAGATTTGACTAAATAAACTAAATGACTTATTATTAGGGCTAATGATCTATTACATTTTATAAATGACACATGGTCAGTTTTCCTGGCACAAATTCACTGTTAACTGTCTGTTTTCTTAAACAATAATAATCTGTTTTCTACCTGAGCACATCACAGGGGATACAGGTCACAACTCTGGACAAACCCTTTGTACATCATGGCAATACAAGCAGGGTTATTCAGAGAAAGGTGAAAACCAGCAGAATTGGCATAATAGAACAATCTAGACCAATAGCCGATTTGGAAAGTGAGATAAATGGGAGAATTTTTCTGGTTTAGCTATTTTGACCTAGAATTTTCTCTTCTCCAGTCATTTTCCTGAGTTTCACCTTTCTCTGAATAACCCTGACGGTGTTGATTTGGTACAGGAATTGAGCAACTCCTTCCTCTCCCTAATTTTGGCACCAGAAATTAAAATGAATCTATTACTAAAAAAAATTGTTTATTCTACGGTTGATTTTTCTTTCATTACTTCGATGTGGCGGTTTGCTTTAGGCTGGACGTCCACTGGATCTGTAGTCGTGCAACCAACTTGGTCGTCAGACTGGGAACGATATCTGTCGTGCGACTTGGTCTGCCGAGGGTCGCCCACTGCATCAGACTTGCGATCAGCGACTATGGACACAAAAAACAGTTTATTCTTATTTTCTTTTTTTCTGAGGCTATTGCATATTACATTCTGCTTTTGGAATCACTGCAGTCCTTTGTCTGTGTGCAAAAACGGATACGCTAGTTCGGTGTGTGAATTTTAATCCCTTTGCGCAGCTGGAAAAGGATCTAAAATTCATTCAAACGCTCCCCTAAGACTTTCCTATTTAGGGAAGCCACCACCTGACTCACTGACACAACCAGTCCATCACTCTCACCTTGCAGTCCTCTCCTCCTATTTCCACCCCCAACCCTTCTAGATTGTGAGTTCCCATGGGAATAGGGCCCTCGTTTCATCCAGTACTGGTTTGTCAAAATGTTGTTCTTTGTATTGTAACCCTGTCTATACTGTGCCTATTGTACAGTTCTGCGGAATATGCTGGCGCTATATAAATAATGGTTAATAATAATAATTCACCCTGTACCCTTACCCAAACATGGCGAGTCCCACCCATCTCCCATACACAAAATCTGCATTTAAATATCAAACAATTGAATATAATAGCATTTTTTTAACTCTCCTAATCAACTTCTCAGCATCCATCTCCTTCCCTGATCGTCTGGCTGGCTGTGTTGCTTGTGCGATATTTCCAAAATTTTTGGTCTGATCGCTAGTCTGCAGCAGACTTCAAAAGTCGCTGCCAGTCGCAAGTCTGACGCAAAGAACGAAGATGCATTAACAATAGTGTTGTTGGATTGGTCTGATGACACGGCGACTTTATGCAATGTCATTGTCGCACGAATACGGATCCAATGGTGGACGCCCAGCCTTATTGTGTTTCAGTTGAACCTATAAATCACTAAAATTCGTATGACTTACAGTTTGTCTGAAAAAGGACCCACAAGTCTTATGGTTAGGTTTTACAAGGAGGAAGTAGCAATGTTGGGGAGGGGGGAAGTCTATTTTCAGTGCTAAGGGTTACTTACTGTATGACAAACCTTCAAGAATTTGTTTTGGAATTGTAACATTTAGGGAAAATAGCCAAAATGGAGAAAATCTCCAATTCATCCAAATTTTCAGCATGGCTATATGGCCTGACAAGATCCAATCCCTTCGGTTGATTCCTGAGAGCTGAACATATTGTGAATAATCCTGCAAGATAATGGAAATGCTTACACCTTCTTCAGTGTGTCAATATATCATTTCTCCTGTTTTCGCCTTTCAGTGCTTGCTGGCGCAGAGGCAGCTCAGACCCCTATGACAATCGCTTAAACGATAGGGAAGGTAATAATTTAATAGTGACATATAAAGATGTATGAACTTGCGAGTTGTTTGGTAAATTATATTTTGTACAAAGGGTTAACGAGGCTCCTGCTGGACAGTCTCCTGTGAGTTACATAAGCTATGGATACTTATCCAAAGCTGATCACCGGAAGTCTCTCAATTCTTCTTAATTTGATTTGATTTGTGTAACATAACCATTCGAATAATGTTATTTAAGTGAATATTACTAAAAAAGAAGAGTGAACCCTTATATTTATATATGTCTATATCAGTGGTTCCCAACCGCGGTCCTCAAGTACCCCTAACAGGCCAGGTTTTAAGGATTGCCTTGGGAAAATACAGACTGAATCCTGCAATCACGGAGCAGCAAATCATATCACCTGTGCTGTGCTTCAGATATCTGGAAAACCTGGACTGTTGGGGGTACTTGAGGATCGCGGTTGGGAACCACTGCTATAGATGCATTCAACTCTGATAGATCTAGCTTTGCGATACCAAATTTCAAGAGGAACTCAGATCAAAAACCTCAAATCGAGAATGAGGACATTGAACTTGATGTGCTCTCATTATAAATATAAGTGCTAAAGCTCACGAACAAGTGAGAGTTTTTGCATAACCCCTTAATGCTGCTGGACATGCTATGGCTTCCCGGTGTCACGTGGGCCTGAGTGTCGAGGGGTGGCACAGCACAGTTTGCCTCACGTCCCAGCGGCCAATTGATGTCATTGGCTGCAGGGCTGTCACGTACATCTGGCGCCCAGCAGCCTCCTCCAAGCTGCTCGCTTGCCGAGCGCCGGGTAAAATGCACTCCGGCGCCGATCACGTGATCGGGAGGGACACATGGGGGGGAGGCACACATTAGGAAAGCGTGCGATCTGGTATATAAGTCCTTCAGGTAGCCCAGACCAGCGCGCTAATTGTGTTCTCACACTCCCACAGTGCTCCCAAGTGTTTCTGATTGAATTTATTGATTTGTGCTTTGACCTCTGGCTTTGGAAAATGATTATTCTTGTGTATAGACCTCTGGCTTTGGAAAACGATTACTCTTGTGTATAGACCTCTAGCTTTTGAAAACGATTACTCTTGTGTATAGACCTCTGGCTTTGGAAAATGATTACTCGTGTGTTTAGACCTCTGGCTCTGGCGATCTACTACTCCAGTGTTTTGTCCACTGCCTCTGCAATATCGTGTATATGTTACGGGTAAAGCCCGAAGTGCGGTCAATCCTAGGATTACCCAGTTAATCCTGACATTACCCAAAACCGCTGGGTAAAGCTGCAAAAAAGTGAAAATTCCGGACTTTACCCGGGTGATCTTACCAACTGTCCTTGGGTAACAGTCTGGAAGAGCTGAAAAATCCGCACTTTACCCGGATAATGTGCAAGTCTGAAGCTTCACCCGGGTAATCTGAGGACTATCCGCAGCTTCGACTGGGTAATCTGCAGAGCATCCAACCCTGCTTGAGTAACAGTCAATTTTTTGCTATTATCTATGGATATTATCAACGAAAATGGCAAAAGACAAACAATAAAACCGTATTGAGGATAGAACGAATATACAAAGCGACGGGATGTGTTTCTTACATGAATGTGAAAACAGTCACGTGATCTTTATTACGTGTCATGTGTGCTAATATATCGTTTGTAAAACATAACAACCGTCAGGTTACTCTTTACATTCCGTTAAATTGAGTTTTCCTCGGGATTCAGTCACCTGTAACCTGCTGAAAACCCAAGAAAAGCGGAATACCCAGAGGCGTTTGGATACTTTGCAGATTACCTGGATGAAGTGCGGATATTTCGTTGCACATCACACTTTATCCAGCAGCACTCGGGTAATGTGCGAATTACCCGTTTAAAACAGTGCAGAAAACCGGGGTATCCAGAGGCCTCTGGATACTTTGCAGATTACCCGGGTAAAGTCCGAAATTTCATTTCACTTCGGACTTTTGCTAATGACGCCTGGGTAATGCTAGAATTAACCGGGTGATCCTAGGATCAACCGCACTTCGGGCTTTACCCGTAACATATACATATATCTGACATCTCATTGCAACAATACATACGCTTTATTCTTGCCTCGGTCTGTTCTCTAACTTAGTCGCTATAAAACGTCCACTATAAGGATCGGAATATTAGGGCAACCCTGCGTACAGGGATCATATACTTATATCCGTGGGGAATCTGTGAAAAGGGGGCTCCCTGAGTTCAGGCAGTCTCTCTGCAGCCAATGACAGCATTCAGCCGCAGGGGAGGGAGGGAGGGAGCCCCGAGGAGTTGCTGAAGAGCCACAGTGTGTATTATGCCATCCCATGGTGTTCTTCCCCACCTGTGGCAAGGGGTTAAACAGAATCCATGGTTAAAAAGAGAAAGTTAAAAAGGCAATTTGAAGCAGAACCAGACATTTTTTGACATAATGAAACAACTCAAGGTTGGAATGCAATGAATATAATAATGAAATGCACTGAAAATCAAACAGTGTTGATATACAATGACTAAAATAATGATGCATAGAAAAATCACACAATGTTAGAATGCAATGAATTTAATAATGTAATGCACTAAAAAAACACAGCGTTAGAATACAATGATTATAATAATGACATGCATAGAAAAAGCACACATTAGAACACAATGAATATAATAATATGCACTGAAAAATCACACAGCGTTAGAATACAATGGTTATAATAATGTCATGCATGGAAGAGACACACAGTATTAGAGTACCATGAATATAATAATGAGATGCAGTTGTTAAGCCAGTTGTATGAGATTATTATAGTACAGCATTAGTCTTAGATTTTTTTGTGATTGCATTCCATTGTTGAATGTATGAGTTTAATATTCTTCTATGAGTATCATAAGCTCTGAATTTCCGCACTTGCCATGTAAAAAATAATTAATGGCCCTTTTATTCAATATGTTGAAACGCGGTTCGAATATTTTGAGCTGAGGTCCTCTTCAGACTTGGTATGTCAAAGTTAGATCTAGCAGGGCATTTTACTGAATGTAGACTAATGTAAATATAATGTTTATTTCCTTATCCTGCTCCTCCCTGTCTATGCCCACAGCACAGGCAATGAAGCAGGTGGACAGGGATGAACAGGAGGAGTAAATGAGGAAAGAAGGGAGGTGTGGACTTGGGCGGCCAGGAAGGAGCAGGAGGAGGCACAGAGAGAGAGCGTGACTGTGGCCGCACTATGTGCCTAGATTGTGTTCATGAAATAGATGATGCACACAATTTAATTGCTTACACCCTGTGCACACAGGGAGCATAGCTTGTGTGCACAGTGTGTAGGTAGATCAATCTACTCTAGACCAGTGATGGCGAACCTTGGCACCCCACCTGTTTTGGAACTACATGTCCTGTGATGCTTAGTCACAACTAAAGTTGGTTGAGCGTCATAAAACTTGTAGCATCTGGAGTGCCAAGGTTCACAGTAAGTGCTGTAGACACTGTGGCCATTCAATGTAATTTTTGTCCTGTAATTGTTTTTTGTATTTTATTTATGTATTTTGTAAGGCTACTTGTTTTGTCCTGCGCATAAACTAAGATCAGAAAGTGCTGATCTAACCTTCTCGACGAGCTCCTGGTAGCCAGTGGCTTTCAATGCGCTTGCATTGCGAGCCAATGGATTGGCTGGACACCCACTTGAACTTCCAGTCTCCCCACAGTCACATGACATCTGCGGCTTGCGGAAAGACAGCTTTTCATGTGCAAGGGATCCCAGGGCTAGAATTAAAATGAGTTTAAAAGGAATCTAAAGGGTTAAAACAGGTGAGGAGATTCAGAGGGGGTCAGAACGGGATATTGTTTAACCCTGCTACTTTTCCTCTGCTCTTACTGTAACTCTTCAGTATCCCTTCAGCTATATGCAATTGTTGTTAAAATATCAGTGCTTGTGGATATGGCAATATCGCATGATGTGGAGTTGCAGATCTGATCCTGACGACAGTGAATCCCAACTTCCTCCCCTCACAATCCAATCATTGGATAGCTGCTCAAATGTCAGGTCACAGCACAGGTGTCCTGGGGTCTTCCAAGAAAACTGGCCACATGTTCTTGTAATTCCCTTGGCTGGAATCGGGGTGTTTGGCCAACGCTGCACAGTAAGCAAACCAACAAGATCAACAGGCCCCCATTCTCATTGCTCACTACCTATAGGGTAAATGGCCTCCCATGGCACCCTATTCAAATCTCATGTACTACCTGCTCAAGTTGTTTTGTGCTCCTAATACACTTATACTCTGCTGTTTGCGTTTCTGATTGCTACTGGTATCCTGACCTTTAGCCTCCTATCTAATGTTGCTTCTTTGCTGCTATGACTGACCTTTGGACCTGTGTTTTGATTTGAATAAGCTAAAAGATCATGCTTTGTATTGTAGCATCTTCCCAATACCTTATGCATACTGGACTCCACATCTACTGAGGGTTCCTGACACCCAAGGGAAAGAATGGAAAAAACCTGCAAGAATATTTTGGTTAGAACCGATTCATTATGTGTTAATCGTCTGACGTTTCTCAGTTACCGTTGTGTAACATTGGGCATAAAGTAATTAATGTAGCCAGGTAAAAGCATTAAGCTGTATTTACCGACATGTGTCTACGTGCAATGCGGAGTATTAAGCTAGGTGTGGGTGCGCATTATTGCCACAAGCCAAACATAAGGTGAAAATTAAAAGAGTAAATGAGGGCTTTAGAAAAGTAAATATGATGTAAATGTGGATAGGGACAAGAGCCCAGCAAACAATTGTGAGGAATAGTGGAAGAAAAGAGTGTATAGTAAAGTAAATATAGAACATAGCGTACAGTAGACAAAGAACAGGATAGTGAATCAGTAACAGTGGCTGTTATTGCTTGCCTCGAGATCAGCTCAGTTATATCTTGCATCGTAAAAACTATTTATTTGGAATTGATATAGAAATACTATATCAGGATATTTTTTTGAGTATCGAATAATAAAATGACTGATTCACAGCAGTATTTGTCGAGATGGACCTTGATGTAAGTATATTTGTACCTGTATTCTTGGGTCATTCTCTGATCAAACACATTTTACACTTTAGTGGCCAAACGTAACCCCTTCACTACCACGAGCGAGATACTGTATCTCAGGCTTAAAAGGTACCATCTGGTGCCCAATATCGAGATATCTCGATCTGCCATACAAAAGCAAATGAAATTTGTTTGCTGCAAACGAATTTCATTTGCTTTAGGGCTGCAGAAAGGTGCACCCAAAGTTATAACCCTGTGGGCATAATGCCTCTCGACTTTTAATTTTATGGAGCCACTGCCGATATCCTCTCCTGGGATCATGGCTGGACTTGGGCAAAAAATCAGCCCTGTACTTCATCAAGACCGCCCCACTTTAATTATGCACAAAAATAATATATAAACCAATTGCATCGCTCTTCAGATACTGGAGTTGCTGCAGAATGATTGGGTAAAGAAATACAGTGGTACTGCGGTTGAGCGCGCACCATGTCTTAAAGTGAGATGGAGGCGCAGCGGTTCTTACTGGCACAGTGGTCCCAATGTGAGACTGAGGCAGACTGTTCGGTTTTACAGATGGTGAGGAAGATCTCACCTCACTCATTAAGGGCATAGCGAGCCACATGGTGAACCCCCATTCACACCGGCCTACTGAGTCATCAGCCCATTAGGAATCTCCCTGTAGTCCCTATGGCCAGTACATGCCTGACTGGGATCCATGGAGAGGTCATCCACAAGCGCCGTGATCCTCCGGAGGTGGGAGCCCACTGCACCTAGCGCTGAGTCACCGTCGATGGGGGTGCTGAAACCCCCTCCACAACCAGCAACAACAAAAAAATCGGGACTCAGGCTGCTAAAAAGGTGCTCTGGGCTCCCACCTCCGGAGGATCACGGCACTTGTGGATGATCTCTCCATGGATCCCAGTCAGGCATGTACTGGCCCTGATTTTTTGTTGTTTTGGGATCCATGGAGAGTCACACAGCATCGTCCAGTGCTGGGATAGGGCACCACAGAATGATGTGTCTGCTTTATAGTTTTCTTCTCTTTACAATGGATTCTAAAATCTAAACAGTCTGTTATGAAATTGCAGGGGTATATATATATATATACACATGTAGTACAGTATTTACAAAGTTCTGTATGGTAGTGCAAAATTTTAGAAATTGAAAAAGTATTTCCAAATAAGAAAGGAAGAGAAGTGTAATCAAGCAAGCTGTTGTAAAACAAAGAAATTTCATTAAAAAAACCTCCAGTCAACATTATATAATCACGAAAGATCTCTTTTTAGAAAATGAAATCGTAAACAACAATTATCCACCTGAGCTCTGGTTGCTGTGTTCATTTAGCTCTCATCATTGGTTAATGGTACCGTACTGAAATTGAACCTGTATTTCGTATGTCCTTCGCACGAGAAGTGGTCATATCCTCCACCTTCTGTGCAACCTGCCCATGGAACGCATGAGTCAGCGACCATTACTGTGAATGTACCTGGATTCTTTCCATGTTTACAAAAGGCCAAAGATTTATCCGCCTGCTGATGCAGCTCGGAGCATCTGTTTATTTAAGGCTGGCATGTGTCCCTCATGCTCTGCTTGGACCAGGCTGCAGGACACACGTTGAGCTTACACAGCGTCCGCTTCCGATCCTTCCATGATCACTTCTCTGGTGTGACAGATTGCACGTTTTCCTAGCCGGTGCAGACAATGATGATCCGAACGCCTGCCTTGCTTCCTCTTTTCCATCTGGCAGATAAAGATTAATCTATTAACACCTTCATAACTGTACCTCCAATGGTGATAAATGTATCAGCAGTCATTTATTACATCTCGAGAATATTATCTGTCTAATAACTAGCTTTTTTCAAGTGTTTACAAGGTGTTGTAATGTGATCAGTTCAATAAAATAGAAACACACACATTTTTTACACTACATAGTACATTTATGTAGTATTCTTTTATTCTTAATATCTTTGACATACTGTTTTTTTCCATTATGACTCAAAAAGAAAGATAATATATATAGTGCAAAATCTCAGTAATCCGAAGTCACTTAATAAATATTTGCAGGACTATTCAGAGAGAGCCGAACTGGCCCCCGAAATTGCACGAAATAGGGAATTTCCCTGTGATGTGCATTTTCATGTCCATTCGGATATTCAAAAAGCAGTCAGTTTGCCAAGTTTTGGCGATTTGCCAGCGAAATACAGTGCTGTTCTGAGGCAGTAAACATCCCCAGAAGCAATGGTTAATCTATTCAGAGAACACTGAACAGCAGAGAAATGTCAGTGAAATGCCCTGATGTTTGGTGGTTTCATTCAGCAGGTTTAATCAGGCGAATCCCATAGGCTTCAATGTTAAAAATATTCCCATTTTTATCCAATATCTATTAAACTGTTTATTCTTTTAATCTAAAGCAAAAAGTCTTTTCATTTTTTTTTTTTTTAGGATTTTTAGGCATTTTTCAGGATTTATTTGGCAACAAACTAACTCTAGTTACTCTGTGCTTTCATTTGTGCTCCCCATGTTAGGTATAGGGAGCTCAAACTCTGGCTTCCCCAATGTTGTTTGCCTATGTAGCGCTGGGTTAAAACACTGTTGCTGTAGTACTTATTTTTGGCCACCAGAGGGAGACAAGCGCAATGTAAGACACTGGACAATGGGACTACATTTTCTAGCATGTTTTGCGGCGGAAACAGGAAGTGGGTGGGCAGGAGAGAATTACATCCACAGCCTCGTGGAGAGAACAGGCAGAGCGCGCAGAGGAGTGTAGAGAGTAAGACGCACGTGAGAGAGACAACGATTGTGACCAGGCCGGAGCGCAGGCGCGGCCTTGCGGAGCTGGAGACCGATTTTACTTTACTTGCCAAAGCCCTAGTGGTCCACCGCTGGGAAGTTTACACAGATACAGAGTATGCTGAAGGACCCCGAGTTAGGAGACCGCAGATGATCTAATGGGAGTGCAGGCGGTGAGCTGAGCATCTTGTGCAGAAACAGACAAGCAAGACAGCAGAGTCCCAGTCAGATCAAGCAGAGATACGTCCTGGGTTGAGCAGAGCGCAGAGTATCTGGCGGATGGGTGAGAGGCCTTCCCGGCCACAGTAAAAATAATAAAGCACGCTGCAGTTTTTGTCAAAACCTACAGGGCCCCAATGTGACTAGTCGAAGACACATTGAAATCATTCACTGGCCAGTTGAATATTGTACCCGGGTACCAATACACGCATACACGCACACTTTCTTGGGACACAACCTGTACGGGACTCACACTCCAACCACGAAGGGGTTAAAATTCCTTTTTCTTTTCCGCTGCGCGTTTCTCGCATTATGAACTACTGTAAATATATATACGTATACCGTGATGCTCTTTATATGCCAGTTTATTCAGTAAACTATATAACTTAGAAAATCCACAACAGTCCCTAGTGCGGGGAGACTGACCCGAGGTTTAAATTCAGCGGCTCCTCCGGGAGTGAGCGCTACACCTACAATTTCTTATAGTATTGGGCACTATCGGGTTGCCCTCGCAAAAACCTAGACACTAAGTGGAAAAATTAGCGTTCGCTAATTTCCCCTTTACGTCCCTGTTTCCAAAGTAGATCATGGGGCAGGTGCCGAATCCGGCAATCACTAAGCTATCAGATTTTGGGGCAGCGCTACAGTGCCATTCCCAGCATCCCCTCCATGGCGTCCATAGGACTCCAAGGAGGATCGTGCTGCCGGGTTGCGTGACCGGCAGGATCTCGCCTCTTGTGAGATCCTACTGGTCGGCGGAGTGATCGCATGGGGAGACAGGGGACTTTCTTCCCCCAGTCTCCCTCTGCTCCCGGCGGCCAGAAGCAGCGGATCGGGCCGCCGTTTTCGCTGCGGGATGAGAGGTTAGTATGTGATTTTTGGGGGGTTTTGAGCTACAGGTAACGGATTCGGGAGCAGCGCAATCCATTACCTACATCTCTGAGCTGGTGGTAACTTTTTCAGTTAGTGACAGCTCTTATAAACTAACGTCAGGACCGAGTGATCCTAATGCTAGTTACTCTGTGCTTTCACTTTGTGCTCCCCATGTTAGGTTTAGAGAGAGCAGAGTACAGTAAACTCGCGCTACGAATCGCAAATTAAAGAGCGCTAACAGGTTTTTGAACCCGTTAGCGAATCAAAGGCAATATGATGCTAACGCTGATGCTGATTGCTGACGCTAGTGTTAGCTTGGAGGTGATAGAGCCCTTTGAGTGCAATAGAAGTCCAGAGACTCATGTGAGTTGTAGTTCAGAAACATCTGGCGTGGACAATGTTTGAGATCCCTAATCTAAATACTGAATCCAGACATTTAAATTAAGGAATTCAGAGCAAGTGCCTTCAAAGAGAGTATAGTGCCCCTTCCTGGATATACTGAAATCTAGGTTTTCAACTAAAAACAAAATCAGTTATAAATTAATTCAATGTCCAAGGGAAAGAATGAAGTAAGGGCTTTTATAATGGTAGAACCTTATACAAAAAGGAAATTTGCTCCATAAGTAGAGTATGGCATGCTATGATAAGGAGTTGGGGGGGGGAATCTGTAAAACCCATTGTGACATATTTAATTCATATTAATAAATAGTTATTGAGGAGATGCAATTAAAATAATGCAATTTTGCAATTTAATTCTTTTAAGATATTAGAAATTCCCAGTATGCTGCTGAGATGTAATATCATTACAGATATTTCAGAAAATAACACATCATTTAATCTTTTTATTATATTTTGATTTTTAATGATCAATGTGAATACGGTCCAGGTGAGAGGTTTGTATTAACAAGAAAACTGTTGTGTTTTTGCTTGAAGTTGCTAATGATGTTAAATGATGTTATTGAAAATGTAGTATGATTTATTGACGTTTTAAAAACAAATAACGGAATGCCAATTATGTGAAAACCTTCAGGTCAGGAAATCGGTATTCTTTCCTCATTAACCAAAACCCCACATTAAAGGATATCCAGGAGGGTGGTTCCACCAAAAATAAACAGCAGATTACTGTATTCATGCTATTGTTACAATTACAATCATCAGGATAGATTCCCGGAATGGAAAGGGTTTGCTGTTTTTGTATCATTTCTCAAGTATTGACACCTGCTGTTATGAAGGAGTCTGGCCGACTACCAGTGAAAATGGTAATTATGAAAACATATGAAAAACACTGTGTACATAAATATATGAAAGACAGAGACATAAAAGATACAGGTGAGCACCCCTTATGTGGAATATTAAAATTGGAAAGACTAAAATTGGAAAAACTGGAATTTTCAGCGTCTAACAGATTTGGGATTAAATTTGGGGTAATTTGGGATTAGAATTGCTCCATATGTATCCTCTTGCACCGAAACCCGGCTCCCAAGTACTGCAGCAGACCACGCTAGGGGCTTTAGGCATCCCCAGTATGTGTGACATGCTGATCAGAGTCTTGCTAAGGCTAGGGTCAGACGAGCGTGATTTCTACGGACTGTACGTCCGTGCACACGGACGTACGTCAGTACGGAAGACACAGTAGTGGCCACACAGTCCGTTTATTCACTGACGTATATTTTGACGGATGTAGGAGGGAAAATAAATTAAAAAGCAAAACCATTTTGTCCGTGAAAAATGCTGGACGTATAAATGCAGTCCGTCTGACCACGTTCCATCACTCACACACAAAGCTATGCAGACGTTGCGGACGCAGCGCACTTTGTGCGGCCGTTCTAGGGGATGTACGTTCTTGCCTGCCTTGCGTCCGTGGGCCGTGGCCGTTGTGCGTCCGCAGTTCAGTGCGGACGTACTTCATGTGTCAGGCTCCAATGGGCTTTTTGTCTTGCTATCACGGACGTACTTTTAGGCGCAATCACGGACGTGAACACTACGCTCGTCTGACCCCAGCCTAAGTCTTGTCCGTGGAGAAACTCTGCACATCACTCCCAGGATGTGTACACGCTGGGAACTGCAGCAAGAAGGGAATCACGGCTCTCCTGCTACAATATCCTTCCTCTAAGACATCGGATTCTCCCGGATTCTGAAATCCGGAAGAATCCAAAATCTGGATAGCTTAGGGTCTTGATCATCCTGGATAAGGGGTGCTCAACCTGTAGACTCAATCCAAGCCATAGCAACTTGGTCACAACTGCAACACAGAGATCCCAAACATCTAGCATGCAATTCCACATTCAGTGCTACATTTCCCGACAATGGTGCTCTAACGAGGATAAAAAAGATCTTTATTAATGCCTATATATAGCCATGAAGAGATTCTTTATTAAAGGAATCAATGTATACTTTGCAAAAATCAATGGATGGGATTACATTCCCAAAGTAGGGTTTAAAATAGATGAAAAGAGTCTTGTTCTCTCGATTGTAGATTAAGTATTGGATTTTATTTTCTGTATTTTTTTTTTGCTGAAGTAAAATCACTTAACTCCAGGTCTTAGCAGTCATTATTTCATTACCAGTTGCAAGTGATGAGAATGAGCTTGGAATCAATTGTTACTTTCTGGCTTCCTATGCAAAGAATTGAAGCACATATATACAGTAGGCATAGTCGTGCGCAGTCTATTGTATTAGGGTGTGCACCCAAAAGTTCAAACACACACAAATATATATATATTCACGCACCCTTATGCAAACATACACACACTCACGCATTCAGCCAAAATATATCATTACTATAGGGGTCATTCACAGAGCACCGAAATGTCACTGACTGTTGTTCCCTGCACTTCGGGGAATCAAATTGCCCTACCCTGTGGTGAATTCACCATTGACCGCAGGGCACCCAAAGTGCAGGGAATCAGCCACTCGCAACAGGAACCAGGACACCGCGATCGGCCGGAGGTGACTGCGAGAGGATAGCGAGGGAGTGCAGGGACAGGTATGTAATAGCCCAGATGTGGGTCGGGGTTACTGCTTTCAGCATTGAAATTTAACCCCGAGCCACACTCGGGAAAACCGCCAGGGGGCTGAATAAATGCACCGATTTTGACATAAAAATCTCAAAATCAGACCACCAGGGAGGTTAACCTTCTGCTGCCAAGCACCAATATTTAGTCTCCTACCTGTATCTCACCATGCTTTATTCACTATTCTTACTTTGTGGAGTGCAGGCAGAAGATATAGCGGCGATTCTAGGAGCAATACCAGCCTTTTGGATGCAGGGCAAGGGTCAATGCCGGGCTGAGACAAGGACACAGGTGCCGAATTTTCCATACAGCAGCCTGTTTAAAGACAAATACATGCATTTACACACACAGCCATACAATGCAGTCAACTCACAGTAATGTATGGTGTGTATGAGCTCATACATGGCTATATTTGCCCCCTGCAGCTCATACATGGATATATTTGCCCCCAGCAGCTCATACATGGATATATTTGCCCCAAGCAGCTCATAAAACTCACAGTAAGGTGCAGCATATATGAGCATACCATAGAATCCACAGCAATAAATCCCCCAGCAAAATGCGATGTGTATGAGCTTATTACAGAATCCACAGCAATAAAACTCACAGTAAGGTGTGGTGTGTATGAGCATATCACAGAGCTGCACAGCAGTAAAACTCACAGTAATGTGCAGTGTATATGAGCGTATCAAAGTCCACAGCAATAAAGCCCACAGTAATGTGCAGTGTATGAGCATATCACAAAGTTCACAGCAATAAAACCCACAGTAATGTGCAGTGTATGAGCATATCACAAAGTCCACAGCAATAAAACCCCCAGTTTAAATACAAAAGTTGTCCCCTCTCCGGCTTTCCTTTCTTTTTGCAGGGAGGGGGTTGAGTATTGCTGGTCCAGAAGCAGGCCCGGACTGGGGATAAAAGCCAGCCCTGGAAAAAATGTCATACCAGCCCCAGTAATATGCGGTGTGTTTGAGGGCATCACAGAGCTGTACAGTTATAAGCAGCTCACATTTGATATATTGCCCCCAGCTCACATGGATATATTGCCCCCAGCTCACATGGACATATTGCCCCCAGCTCACATGAATATATTGCCCCCAGCTCATATGAATATATAGGTGCTCACATGGATATATTTGCCCCCAGCAGCTAATACACGGATATATTTGCCCCCAGAAGCTCATACATGGCTATATTTGCCCCAAGCAGCTCATACATGGATATATTTGCCCCCATCAGCTCATACATGGCTAAATTTGCCCCAAGCAGTTCATACAGGGCTATATTTGCCCCACAGCAGCTCATACATGGCTATATTTGCCCCCAGCAGCTCATACATGGCTATATTTGCCCCAAGCAGCTCATACATGCATATATTTGCCCCAAGCAGCTCATACATGGATATATTTTTCCCCCAGCAGCTCATACATGGCTAGATTTGCCCCAAGCAGTTCATACATGGCTATATTTTCCCCCAGTAGCTCATACATGGATATATTTGCCCCCTGCAGCTCATACATGGATATATTTACCCCCAGCAGCTCATACATGGATATATTTGCCCCCTGCAGCTCATACTTGGATATATTTGCTCCCAGCAGCTCATACATGGCTATATTTGCCCCCCAGCAGCTCATACATGGATATATTTGCCCCCTGCAGCTCATACTTGGATATATTTGCCCCCAGCTGCTCATACATGGCTATATTTGCTCCAGCAGCTCATACATGGACATATTTGCCCCAAGCAGCTCATACATGGCTATATTTGCCCCAATGCTCATACATGGATATATTTGCCCCAAGCAGCTCATACCTGGCTTTATTTGCCCCAAGCAGCTCATATAGGGCTATATTTGCCCCAGCAGCTCATACATGGCTATATTTACCCCTGCAGCTCATACATGACTATATTTGCCCCCTGCAGCTCATACACGGCTATATTTGCCCCCTGCAGCTCATACACAGATATATTTGCCCCCAGCAGCTCATACATGGCTATATTTGCCCCAAGCAGCTCATACTGGGCTATTTTTGCCCCCTGCAGCTCATACAGGGCTATATTTGCCCCCTGCAGCTCATACATGGCTATATTTGCCCCCTGAAGCTCATACATGACTATATTTGCCCCCTGCAGCTCATACACGGCTATATTTGCCCCCTGCAGCTCATACACAGATATATTTGCCCCAGCAGCTCATACATGGCTATATTTGCCCCAAGCAGCTCATATATGGATATATTTGCCCCAAACAGCTCATACATGGCTATATTTGCCCCAAGCAGCTCATACAGGGCTATATTTGCCCCAAGCAGCTCATACAGGGCTATATTTGCCCCCTGTAGCTCATACATGGATATATTTGCCCCAGCAGCTCATACACAGATATATTTGCCCCCAGGAGCTCATACATGGATATATTTGCCCCAAGCAGCTCATACATGGATATATTTGCCCCAGCAGCTCATACATGGCTAGTTTTGCCCCAAGCAGCTCATACATGGCTATATTTGCCCCCAGCAGCTCATACATGGATATAATTTCCCCTGGCCACATCGCATGGATAGCCGCCAGGACGGGACCCTTCACCCCCGCAGGTCTGGCGGCAGCCTCTGCTTCCCTGGTGGTCCGGTGACTGTGGGGTGCTGCATTGTGATCTGTGCTTCGCGCACAGACTGCAGAGCACGTCCCACAGTGAGCGAGTGACTGGAGGGTCCCGGCGGCTATCCATGGGATGCAGCCAGCCGGGACCCAAAGTGTTCTGCGGGCCGGTGGGGTGTGCCGGGGGCCGGCATTAGAGTGTGCCCAGGCACACCACGTGCGCACGCCTATGACAGTAGGCAGATGTAACAGATGAGCTGCAAGATAAGTTTTAATCAAGGCTGGAATAAGACAGAATTAGGAATGTGTGGTGACCTTGTCCTTAACCTCCCTGGCGGTTTTCCCGAGTGTGGCTCGAGGTTAACGTTCACTGCTGATAGTGGTAACTCCGAGCCACACTTGGGCTGGATACATACCTTTACCCACGCTCCCTCGCTGATCTCCATGTACCAGGAAGCAGGATGCGGCAATCGCACGGAGGAGAATGCGATCGTGGCATCCTGCTTCCTGGTTCCCTTCTTGCGAGAAGGGAACCAGGAAGCACGATGTCACGATCGTCCGGAGTGTGACAGCGAGTTAGCACAGGGACAGGTATGTATCCAGCGTGGGTCAGGGTTACCGCTTTCAGCAATGCATTTAACCCGTGCCACACTCGGATACCGCTAGGGGGCTGGATAAATTGTAACGGTTCTGACATATAAAATATGTCAGAATCGTAACGCCAGGGAGGTTAATGGCTCACCAGGGAGGTTAATGGCTCACAATGGCATACGAAAATTAGCATATAAATTAATTTTACATAACTTTGTAATTTAAGTTCACTTCTCTCTGAGAATAAGCAAATTCTCTATGAGATCTCACTTTTTTCACCCTGTATTACTTAAAAAAAGCTACAAAGGAGCAGATCCCACATCCACGTTAACAAAATGTTCAACAAAACTGCTGCATTAGAACAGCTAGGTAAAGGGGCAGAATACAGAGAGCACTCAGGGAGAATTAGAATTGCTGAAACTCCGTGTACAGTACAGGTACAGGATGTTACTATAATTTCCATATACAGGCATTATGCCACATAAACATATTATTTTTATATTCTATTGGTATTTTTTGGAAACTGCTTTGCTAATTATCTCATGATCAGTCACTACAAATACCCATATGCAGGATATCTGATCATTTCTGTAAGGGATAAACAAACACATGAAGAATTAGCATGAAGAATTCAAAGTGAGCACTTAGAGATCTTCTGGTGAGTGATTTTGATTTTTGTTTCAAACAGATCTTTTCTATTCATCTTAAGGTTTTAAGTTAGGTCTGGTGTGTATATTAGGTTAGGCTGGTGACTCATTCCTCTTACTGATTAGCATACAATTGGAATCAATTGCGTGCTATTTGCAAAGGTTGTTAAATTTGTCCACACCTTGCTGGGGGAGGTGCTCTTAGGTGATTATATAAAGCTTGTGGAATATTAGCTTGGTCTAATTGAGCTTGGGAAGCCTTCTAAGTGAAGTCTTCAAAGTGAGCACTTAGAGATCTTCTGGTGAGTGATTTTGATTTTTGTTTCAAACAGATCTTTTCTATTCATCTTAAGGTTTTAAGTTAGGTCTGGTGTGTAAATTAGGTTAGGCTGGTGACTCATTCCTCTTACTGATTAGCATACAATTGGAATCAATTGCGTGCTATTTGCAAAGGTTGTTAAATTTGTCCACACCTTGCTGGGGGAGGTGCTCTTAGGTGATTATATAAAGCTTGTGGAATATTAGCTTGGTCTAATTGAGCTTGGGAAGCCTTCTAAGTGAAGTCTTCAAAGTGAGCACTTAGAGATCTTCTGGTGAGTGATTTTGATTTTTGTTTCAAACTGATCTTTTCTATTCATCTTAAGGTTATAAGTTAGGTCTGGTGTGTAAATTAGGTTAGGCTGGTGACTCATTCCTCTTACTGATTAGCATACAATTGGAATCAATTGCGTGCTATTTGCAAAGGTTGTTAAACTTGTCCACACCTTGCTGGGGGAGGTGCTCTTAGGTGATTATATAAAGCTTGTGGAATATTAGCTTGGTCTAATTGAGCTTGGGAAGCCTTCTAAGTGAAGTCTTCAAAGTGAGCACTTAGAGATCTTCTGGTGAGTGATTTTGATTTTTGTTTCAAACTGATCTTTTCTATTCATCTTAAGGTTATAAGTTAGGTCTGGTGTGTAAATTAGGTTAGGCTGGTGACTCATTCCTCTTACTGATTAGCATACAATTGGAATCAATTGCGTGCTATTTGCAAAGGTTGTTAAACTTGTCCACACCTTGCTGGGGGAGGTGCTCTTAGGTGATTATATAAAGCTTGTGGAATATTAGCTTGGTCTAATTGAGCTTGGGAAGCCTTCTAAGTGAAGTCTTCAAAGTGAGCACTTAGAGATCTTCTGGTGAGTGATTTTGATTTTTGTTTCAAACAGATCTTTTCTATTCATCTTAAGGTTTTAAGTTAGGTCTGGTGTGTAAATTAGGTTAGGCTGGTGACTCATTCCTCTTACTGATTAGCATACAATTGGAATCAATTGCGTGCTATTTGCAAAGGTTGTTAAACTTGTCCACACCTTGCTGGGGGAGGTGCTCTTAGGTGATTATATAAAGCTTGTGGAATATTAGCTTGGTCTAATTGAGCTTGGGAAGCCTTCTAAGTGAAGTCTTCAAAGTGAGCACTTAGAGATCTTCTGGTGAGTGATTTTGATTTTTGTTTCAAACTGATCTTTTCTATTCATCTTAAGGTTATAAGTTAGGTCTGGTGTGTAAATTAGGTTAGGCTGGTGACTCATTCCTCTTACTGATTAGCATACAATTGGAATCAATTGCGTGCTATTTGCAAAGGTTGTTAAACTTGTCCACACCTTGCTGGGGGAGGTGCTCTTAGGTGATTATATAAAGCTTGTGGAATATTAGCTTGGTCTAATTGAGCTTGGGAAGCCTTCTAAGTGAAGTCTTCAAAGTGAGCACTTAGAGATCTTCTGGTGAGTGATTTTGATTTTTGTTTCAAACTGATCTTTTCTATTCATCTTAAGGTTATAAGTTAGGTCTGGTGTGTAAATTAGGTTAGGCTGGTGACTCATTCCTCTTACTGATTAGCATACAATTGGAATCAATTGCGTGCTATTTGCAAAGGTTGTTAAACTTGTCCACACCTTGCTGGGGGAGGTGCTCTTAGGTGATTATATAAAGCTTGTGGAATATTAGCTTGGTCTAATTGAGCTTGGGAAGCCTTCTAAGTGAAGTCTTCAAAGTGAGCACTTAGAGATCTTCTGGTGAGTGATTTTGATTTTTGTTTCAAACTGATCTTTTCTATTCATCTTAAGGTTATAAGTTAGGTCTGGTGTGTAAATTAGGTTAGGCTGGTGACTCATTCCTCTTACTGATTAGCATACAATTGGAATCAATTGCGTGCTATTTGCAAAGGTTGTTAAACTTGTCCACACCTTGCTGGGGGAGGTGCTCTTAGGTGATTATATAAAGCTTGTGGAATATTAGCTTGGTCTAATTGAGCTTGGAAGCCTTCTAAGTGAAGTCTTCAAAGTGAGCACTTAGAGATCTTCTGGTGAGTGATTTTGATTTTTGTTTCAAACTGATCTTTTCTATTCATCTTAAGGTTTTAAGTTAGGTCTGGTGTGTAAATTAGGTTAGGCTGGTGACTCATTCCTCTTACTGATTAGCATACAATTGGAATCAATTGCGTGCTATTTGCAAAGGTTGTTAAACTTGTCCACACCTTGCTGGGGGAGGTGCTCTTAGGTGATTATATAAAGCTTGTGGAATATTAGCTTGGTCTAATTGAGCTTGGGAAGCCTTCTAAGTGAAGTCTTCAAAGTGAGCACTTAGAGATCTTCTGGTGAGTGATTTTGATTTTTGTTTCAAACTGATCTTTTCTATTCATCTTAAGGTTATAAGTTAGGTCTGGTGTGTAAATTAGGTTAGGCTGGTGACTCATTCCTCTTACTGATTAGCATACAATTGGAATCAATTGCGTGCTATTTGCAAAGGTTGTTAAACTTGTCCACACCTTGCTGGGGGAGGTGCTCTTAGGTGATTATATAAAGCTTGTGGAATATTAGCTTGGTCTAATTGAGCTTGGGAAGCCTTCTAAGTGAAGTCTTCAAAGTGAGCACTTAGAGATCTTCTGGTGAGTGATTTTGATTTTTGTTTCAAACTGATCTTTTCTATTCATCTTAAGGTTATAAGTTAGGTCTGGTGTGTAAATTAGGTTAGGCTGGTGACTCATTCCTCTTACTGATTAGCATACAATTGGAATCAATTGCGTGCTATTTGCAAAGGTTGTTAAACTTGTCCACACCTTGCTGGGGGAGGTGCTCTTAGGTGATTATATAAAGCTTGTGGAATATTAGCTTGGTCTAATTGAGCTTGGGAAGCCTTCTAAGTGAAGTCTTCAAAGTGAGCACTTAGAGATCTTCTGGAGATACTCTGGAGGTAGTCTGAGGTTAGACAGGAGGTAGAAAACCTACAAAAAGGTAAGATTTGTTGGTTTAAATCCATTCTTTTATAATGGCAGGCTTGGTCCAGTGTAAGAGCTGTCATGCATTTGTTTTTAGATCCAATTTTTGGAGGTTTGGAGTGTGCCTGATATGTAGGCAGCTCTCTTTATTGCAGCAGGAAATTGCCTGTTTGAAGTCTGAGATTTGTAAATTATCTGTTACACAAACTCAGGCTATGGCTATGACTGTTACAAAGCCACTGCCACAGAGGCCTCCTAGGAGTGGCAGATGGACTACAGTAGGATCTGGTAGACTTAGAGTTGTGGATATAAGGCATGTCCCACAGTCTGTGGCTCTTCTTAATTCTTTTGGGGCACTTTCAGAGTGTAGTGGTGAGACGGAAGTAGGCTCAGACACCATAGTTGAGGAACCACCATCCCCTATGCCTAAGGTATGCAGGACTGCAACCAAGAACAATAAGGAAAAGGTGGGACATGATAGAAGGCAATTGTTGCTGGGTGATTCTATCATAAGAGGTGTGGAGCTGCAGAGTAGTGGTTTGGTGAGATGTCTTCCTGGGGCTACTGCTCGTAGAGACAAGAAACGTATTCTCAATATTGTCAAACAAGCAAAGCAGCAAGGGGAAGTGGATGTTCTAGTCCATCTAGGGACAAATGACTTGGCTAGCAATGAGTTTTCTGAGATTAAGGAGGATTTTTGTGTTCTTGGAGGTGAAATACAGCAGATTGCGTCCACTGTGTCATTCTCTGAAGTTTTGCCTGTGCATAACATTCAGGATAGGCAGATGCGCAATAGGGAATTTAATTTGTGGCTTCGGGAATGGTGTCGAGAGCAAGGATTTGGCTTTGTGTCCCATGATAGCTCTAATTGGAGCAGAAAGGAACTGTATAAAAAAGATGGTTTGCATCTTACTCATAGGGGAACATATGTTCTCAGTGAGAAGTTCAAAGGTTTCGCAAAGAAATATTTAAACTAGGAGGGGGGGACAAAAGGGTAAAAAACAATCTGCCTGATTGTCCCCAAAACTGAATCGGCGGGTGCAAGCAACATGCGGGGAAAAAAAGGACAAGCTCAGAGTTGTGTCTATAAATGCTCGCAGTTTAGTCAATAAAATCAATGAACTGGAGGCAATGATGGCAGCTGAAAAAGTAGATTTAGTTGCGGTTACTGAGACATGGTTCAGTGAGAAAAATAACTGGGACATAACAATACCGGGGTACTCTTTATATAGAAAAGACAGAGAAGGTAGGAAAGGAGGAGGAGTGGCCCTGTATGTGAAAAACAACATAAAAACGAACCAAATAAAAGTGAGCGAGGTGAACATAGAGTCAGTTTGGGTTACGCTAACATTTGGCAATCATACAGTAGCTCGTGTAGGTGTGATCTATAGACCCCCTGGACAAGTAGAAAAGCTAGATAATCTGCTGCTTGAGGAAATAGCCATAATGGCAATGAAGGGGGAAGTTATTATCATGGGGGACTTTAATCTTCCTGATGTGAACTGGAAAACCAAAACTGCTGGGTGCACCAGGAGTACAAATATTCTAAACTCCCTACTGGGATTATCTCTAACACAAGTAGTTGAGGAGCCGACCTGTAAAGAGGCCATATTGGATTTAATACTCACAAATGGAGGTTTGGTATCGGACGTTGTTGTAGGTGAAAATTTGGGATCTAGTGATCACCAGTCAGTATGGTTTAATATAAGAACAGAGATGGAGCCACACCACACAAAAACAAAAGTTTTAGACTTTAAAAAAACAGATTTTTCTAAAATGAGACTTTGTGTGAAGGAGTCATTATCAGACTGGAGGAGTTTAAAGGGTGTCCAGGAGAAATGGGATTATTTAAAAGAAGCATTATTGAAGGCCACAGGCAATTGCATTCGACTTGTTAGCAAAAACAAAAAAGGGAAGAAACCACTGTGGTACTCTGCAGAAGTGGCCAAAATAGTGAAGAACAAAAAGACAGCATTCAATAATTATAAAACAACTCAGAGTGAAGAAGATAGGCAAACCTATAAGATTAGGCAGAAAGAGGCAAAGCAATTTATAAGAGCTTCCAAAGCACACGCAGAAGAGAAAATAGCTCAGTCAGTAAAAAAGGGGACAAAACATTTTTTAGATACATAAACGAGAAAAGAAAAGTAAAACAAGGATTAGTTAGATTAAAAACAAAGGAAGGAAGGTATGTAGAAGAGGATAAAAGTCTCGCTGACTGCCTCAATGAATATTTTTGTTCAGTCTTTGCAGAAGAAAAGGAAGGAAAGGGACCTCAGTTAGGAGGAAACACTAACGAGACAATTACATATCAGTTTACAGAGGAGGAGGTTCTACAGCAGCTGTCTAAAGTAAAGACAAATAAATCAATGGGGCCTGATGGGATCCACCCTAAATTATTAAAAGAGCTCAGTGATGTAATAGCAAAACCGTTAACAGATTTATTTAACCAATCCTTGCTAACGGGAGTCGTCCCAGAAGACTGGAAATTAGCAAATGTTGTGCCCATTCACAAGAAGGGTAGTAGGGAGGAATCTGGGAACTATAGGCCAGTTAGTCTTACGTCAGTAGTGGGGAAATTAATGGAAACCATGTTAAAGGAAAGGATTGTTGAACATCTAAAAACACATAGATTACAGGATCAGAAACAACATGGGTTTACCTCAGGGAGATCATGCCAAACTAATCTTATTGACTTTTTTGATTGGGTAACAAAAATAATAGACACAGGTGGTGCAGTAGACATTGCTTATTTAGATTTCAGTAAGGCTTTTGATACTGTTCCGCATAGAAGGCTTATCAATAAATTGCAATCTTTGAGCTTGGATTCCAATATTGTTGAATGGATTAGGCAGTGGCTGAGTGACAGGCAACAGAGGGTTGTGGTAAATGGAGTTTATTCGGCGCAAGGTCTTGTTACCAGTGGGGTACCTCAGGGGTCAGTACTTGGACCCATTCTATTTAATATTTTTGTTAGTGATATTGCAGAAGGTATTAATGGAAAAGTATGTCTTTTTGCTGATGACACAAAGATTTGCAACAGGGTTGATGTTCCTGGAGGGATCAGCCAAATGACAAATGATTTAGGTAAACTAAAAAAATGGTCGGAGCTGTGGCAATTGAGTTTTAATGTGGATAAGTGCAAGATAATGCACCTGGGACGTAAAAACCCAAGGGCTGAATATAGAATATTTGATACAGTCCTAACCTCAACATCTGAGGAAAAGGATTTAGGGGTTATTATTTCAGAGGATCTAAAGGTAAGTAGTCAATGTAATAGAGCAGCAGGAAATGCTAGCAGAATGCTTGGTTGTGTAGAGAAAGGGAAGTGCTCATGCCACTGTACAGAGCACTGGTGAGACCTCACTTGGAGTACTGTGTGCAGTACTGGAGACCGTATCTCCAGAAGGATATAGACATCTTAGAGAGAGTTCAGAGAAGGGCTACTAAAATGGTGTACGGCTTGAAGGAGAAAAGTTACCAGGAAAGGCTTAATGATCTTAACACGTACAGCTTGGAAAAAAGACGAGACAGAGGAGATATGATAGAAACATTTAAATACGTAAAGGGAATCCACAAGGTAGAGGAAGGGAGTATATTTAAAAGGAAACAAAGTAGCAAAACAAGAGGACATAGTCTTAGATTAGAGGGGCAAAGGTTTAAAAGTAACATCAGGAAGCATTTTTTTACTGAGAGGGTGGTGGATACATGGAACAGTCTTCCAGTTGAAGTGGTAGAGGCCAAAACAGTAATTGAATTTAAGCAAGCATGGGATAGGCATAAGGCTATCCTAAACAAATGATAAATCCAGGTAAAGTATCCATGTAATTGGGCAGACTAGATGGGCCGAAAGGTTCTTATCTGCCGACATTTTTCTATGTTTCTATGTTTCTATTATAAACGAGGAAAATTACATTATTGGAAACTTTTAACTAGCTCTGAATAACAATATTTATGCAAAATTGCTGTAAGTGTCACATCCCATGTTTCAAATTAATGTTATTATGTAATAATGTGTTTTCAACAAAACTGCTTGGTAGTGATAGTGAAAGGGTTAATGCCAGTTGCTCGGCTGGAATAGCACCCAGGATTAGTCCATAGTTGTCCACAGCCAACACGGTTAGAGTGAAATTAGGGTTTGTATTTAATTCCATGGATGCACAATTTAATAATATAGGATCCCTACAGTTTTGTATTCGTTTTACGCTCTATGCATTTTTATGTACGCTGTACATATATTTTTATGTAGTAAAGATGTTAATAATTTCAGAGTTATCAATTAGTTAGTTGTTTTTAATTTTAAAATAATAAACACTTTGTTTTATTGTTTCTGATTATGTGAATATTGACCCCAATGTCTGTTATAAATGGCGCCTGTGTTCTTGTTCAAATTACATTTCATGGATGACTTATATTTTGACAGCTTTTAATTAAGAATATTTATAATTAATTGTTTCCTTTGAACAATTCCCTCTCTGATCAGCAGCTCCTATAAATAATTACTAAGTAATTGCATTAAGATTCTCAACCAGTCTGTGCCAATTCGTGCCAGTAGCCTAATCCTCTACGTTGGTTGTGTTGGTGTTTATACTGACAGATTACGTCAAACGAGTCATAACATTTGAATCTGGTGCCAAAGAGATTTTAACACTTTGAAGGATAATCTGTAAAAGATGAATGTGGCAGGAGAATTCTATGGGGAATGCAATTATTTTGGGCAAAAATAGTCATGTTGAATGAATGCCACGGTTGGATAAATAATGTCAAATTCAGCTGTTATGGCTTAAAATTTGCCATTCAACAATTTAACCAGTTAGAGAATAGTCAGTTTTGGTTTCCATAGAAATGCTGTCAAACGGCAGGCTGCAAAACAAAGTTCAGAATCACTGGTCCTATACGATGCATGTATCAAGCCAATGATGACATAGAGCGGGGGTCATCAACCTTGGCCCTTCAGATGTTTTGGAACTATGTTTTCCTCGATCCATATTGGTTTTGTTTTTAGGAATTATTTCCATACCAACCCAGATATTAAACACTAGTGTTAGGAAGCCATAAAATCAATCAAATGAGTTCTTCATCCATATAAATTCATCGTCAAGAATGTCACGGAAAAGAGCACAAGCGAATGCCATTTTAAAACAATAACACGGGTGGTGACTTCTGAATGCCTCAACTAAGCAATTTAGAGAGAAGAAAGACCTGATTTGTGGAGCAGAGTCCAATAAAAATATATATGCAATTTACCCAATCATTAGAGCTTGGTTATCCCAGAATAGGAAACAAGAATAAAGCTGAGTGTGTGCACAGCACTAAGAGCGCTCACAGGCAATACGAGGACGCGTGCATCACGCATGAACTCATCTGTGCTATTTGATCTAAATATTTCTTGTGTTTATGGATTTAATCATATCAAAAAAGACAGAGCAACACATTACAAGATGTTTTCTAAGACTGAGTTGTGGTTTTTACATAAGTGTTTTCCCAATATGATAATTACAACGTTACTAGTTAGGATAATAAGGTCATAAATGACATAACAGTTATTTATAACACCCTTGGACCACCCAGCTCCTTCCAGCATAGGTATAAATCAACTGCTGTTAGAAACGACCTTGATAAAGCTATTAAAGTCAACATGTCAAACCAATTCACAATACAATACAGTATGCTAAATCCATATCGAGGTTGGTGGATCATGTGACGAGGAGAAGAAAACAATTACGTTGCGTGAGGGACAAGAATGGTGATACTGCAAGCATAGCAGAGACGTAGGAGGGAAATCGATTTCATGGGTCTTGCAGCGTGGATGAGATCAGGTTAAGAAATGATCACCAGTAAAGAGAGGAACATGAAACCCAACCCGACGTCCTACACCAGCAAAAACTGCTTTATGCACAGTGATAGAAATAAAGAAAATATCAAATGTTGTCTTGCGTTGCAAACCAAAGGGATAAGGATCAAATGGGAAAGGTTGTGTTTCCTACAAAATACAGGCTGGAAAAGGTCCAAAATTAACTTCATATAATGACTACTGCTACCATTAAATCCAATTTTGAAATCTCCCAAGTACATACCTGCCTGATCAAGAGGGGGAAGGGGGGTTGTGGTGGTTGTGAGGGGACATGGTCATTACAGGGGTTGCTGTACCTCTTGGGCAGCAGAGATTTCCCTGGAATTTCAGTTCTGGCCTCTATGTTTGAGAGAGTGCAGTCTGATTTACAGATGGTCTAGTTCGTTTTCTTTGTCATAGCAAAAATATAGCTAAAACCTTCCTGTGAGATCTGAGCAGAGACTCATCGTAGGGCAGGCCACTAGTCCCGTTGCCGGGCGCAAGTGTTCTCATGGACATGCTTTTGATCTATAGTATTTATTCTGCACACACTTTATTCTAACAAGTGGAAGCATGTCTACATCCCATAAGGCAGGTGAAAGCATTTTCAGTTTGTTATGGTGCATTGCTGAACAAAAACAATCAGTGTAGCATGAATTTGGTGATGCTTACATCCTTTCTACAATAAATGTGTATGACTATCAGGCTTTATTCAGAGAAAGGTGAACCTCTGGAGAACGTTTGGAGAAGTGAAAATTCTAGTTCAGAATAGCTGATTTGGAAAGTGAGATAAATGGGAGAATTTTTCTGGTTTGGCTATTTTAACCTAGAATTTTCACTTCTCCAAAAGTTCAGAGTTTCACCTTTCTCTGAATAACCCTGTATGTATAATCATATCTGTCTGATCTAGGAAATGTCTTTTAATAGCATATTTTCCATTTTTGGTAGTGAAATATTCTAAGTTGAACTCTAAATTGGGAGAAAAATGTCACGTTGAGGTGTATTAATAGTTGTAAATGTTGACGTGCTGAGGACAGATGGTTCTTTTACAAGAATATCTGAATTTATTGGGGACAATGAGCCTCTTTGTGTTTGATTCTGCAATTTATGTTTTATGCTTGAGGCATTATTTTATATGGAATGGCTTAATCAAGTTCGTGAGGTAGGAAATGTTATGATTAAGAGGAGCAATGTTCACCTGAAAGGCAAAAAATACAACTGAAGAATGGAGTGATGCATCTTAACTTTTTTTTTAATACTATCATTACATTTGTGGTGGAAATTCATTGAGATAATCATTACAAAGACAAATATACATATGCTAAAATTCACTTAAAATGCACCGAAACATGCCCAACACATGTCAGACTCATTTAAAAAGATATCACTTCATATATACGTCTTAGCTTTTTTTTTTGCTCACAAAATATTTAGGGCAGTTAAGAGTTATCCTCTTTCAAGCATATGACAATCATTCACTTGCAGTGACAGCTGGGGGCAGAAGAGTCATCCTACAGGTTGACCCCCACTCACTCTGGTATCACATCTGTTATTTGATGAGTCAGTATGCTGACATCACCACTGATGGCCAATCTTACAGTGCTGTGTGAAGACCCTCTTCCAGTGACACCCACAGAGGACAAATATGGCGATCTTTATGGCCAATGTGGTTTCCACCTCATGATGAGGTAATTTCCAAATATAATGAATATTGTCTCTACAGTTTCACACTCTCTAGTACATCTAGAAGGTCTCACAAAGAAGCAAAGAAATTGGAAATTCACTACGATTTCACTGAGTTCAGTGAGAGTTGCAAGATTTTCTCTTTTATAGGAACAAGAGCTGCTGTAGCTTGAAAAAGACTGAAATGTTGCTAAGTACCCAATAAAAATGGTTGATCATCATAGATCTTTTATCTATATGATTGATTAAATACCTGCAGATTTGTTTTTGGCCACTCCAGGTTCTCTGTGCACCTGTCTAGGATATTTTGAAGAGGCTGTATTACATAGTTACACTGGCTAAAAAAAAAAAAAAAACACGTGTCCATCAGATTCAGCCTTTCACACTCCACCTATTGCTGTTGATCCAAAAGAAGGCAAAAAACCCAGTCTGAAGCACTTACCAAATATGCAACATACTCGGAAAAAAAATTCCTTCTTGACCCGAAAATGGCGGTCAGATTTTTTCTTGGATCAAGCATCTTTTACCCATATAGTAAATATTATAACCGCTACTATTATGTATTACATATAGGATAAAGTTATACAGATCTATTCACTATAGGTGAAACTCAGGAGAATTGGCTGCAGAAGTGAAAATGCTAGGTCAAAATAGCCAAACCAGAAAATTTTTCCCATTTATTTCACTTTCCAAATCGGCTATTTGGTCTAGATTGGACGTTCCTTCTGCTCTTAAAAACGCTCGTCTGACACTAGCCTTAGGCTAGGGTCAGACTAACGCATTTTTCACGTTGTCCGTGAAAATGTGCGTTCGAAGAATGGACGTATTTTTTCACGGAATACGCAATAGCGGTCATACTATGCGCAGTTTCATCCGTGATTTTGTATGGATCATCAATAAAACACTTCTTGCATCTGGACGTTATGTTGGCCGGACATTAGCAGCGTCTGATGTCTCCAATTCACGCACACACACCGCTAGCGGACGCAGCGCACTCTGTACGTCAGTACTAGTGGTTTAACGTTCTCGAAAAAATGCGTTCATTTTCCACTTGCGTTGCGCAGCCGGACTTTTGTGCGACCGTACTTCGTATATTGGCCGTCATTGCCCGGCATCTGCTGCTAGCACGGCCGTGATTAAGTGCGCCTGCACGCGCGTTCCCACTGCCTCAGTCTGACCCTAGCCTTAGAGTGGTTTTTATTCAACAAATGTCCACTCTGAAGTTTTCTACATTACTTCAAAATGTACTCTGCCTAGAAGTATACGGGCCCTATTACATTCTTCACGCAAAAAAGCACACGCAACACATGAATTTTTGCGCGAAGCGTTAAACGTTAACGCGCGTAAAACAACGCTGGTACAATCCTCGCGCATTTTTTCATCCGTCAAAAAATAACGCGCCTAAAACAGACGCACATAAACGCGCGCGCAAAAATCTGTGTGCGAACTGTTTTCTCCACGCGATTCAGCCAATCAGAAATAAGAACCACAATTGTCTCACGTTAAGTTTTTGCGCCTGTCAAAGTCAATCTGCGCATATATGCTGCATCAATAAAAAACCAAACACAACTTCTCAAATTTATTGGTTTGGTATGTGTAGAATGTGTAACTATACTGTGCTGTATTTGTTTTTGGGCTGGTGTATTTGGGTTCAGCCAGGTTGATAGACTTTGCCATTAACACCAGCTTTTAGGAGTTGCTAAAATTATGCACGCAAAGGCTGTGATTTACAAACTGCGCATAGATTGTAATACCATCCGCATACCAACGCACAAACACATTTGCGCTCACAATGTTAAGTATAGGACGCGCAAAGTACAGTAAGCTCACGCAGCATTCGCGCAGGTTCACCCACGGTAGACATATACGCGCGTTTGTTGCGCTGACATTGTACTACGACGTTCTGCGCAAAGGGTTTTGTCCCTCGCGTTAATGCGTTTTTGGGCACGCGCTGACGTTTGCGCGAAGATTGTAATAGGGCCCAACATGTGTATAATAATGTTGTTTTCCTGCTTTCAAAGAAGATTGAAATAATGAACATTTTATGAATCCATGTGAGAATTCAAGAATTAATATTGATCAGCTAGGTTGTATTACTATTAGGGTGACAGGTAGCACTGTTTTTTATAATGAACTGTGAATTACATGCATCAAACATCAGTTCAATTAAAAAGAAATGAGACTTTAGCCTAACATAAGTATGACAGGTAGGAAACACCATAACATATGCAGAGGGTACCGTCAGCTTGATTTCACTGGACCCAATTAGGAGAGGATTTAAATGGAGTGAGAGTGATTTGACATCAGAGCAATAAACAGAAGGTGGCCAGATATGCAAATGCTTCACATACATTTCTTAAGGGATTGTCTCTATTAAAGCAAACGAAGAATAGAAAAAGATTTACTATGGAAAATTTAATGGGCAAATAGAGGTAAAATACGTTAACTATGTAACCTGATTTTAACAGAGCTCAAAGTAATGAAGCTGAAATCGACTTATTAAAATGGTGCTTTAAATTCACTTTTATTAAAATAGAATGGCTTTGTTCTTACACCACATGGAATTCACAGAGACTGTAATATACAGCGAATCAGAGCAAAACATGGGGGAAAAAAACTTTTGATGTGTCAGTCTACTTTCATAAGAAATTACAAATTAAATAAATATTAAGTCCTTGCATTGTAGAAATCGTAACCCCTTTACTACCAGGTGCTTTTCCCTAAAATAAATGTCATGAACCAGTTATTGTATGAAAAAACATTTTAATGTAGCCATACAGTATAAATCTTCTGTAGAATCCCTACAGCAAATTTCAAAATTATATGCACTCTTTTACAGGCTGATGGCTCCGTCTGCTGGCTAAAAAGTGTTACTGCCTCTATATTACAGTTGAGAGTCTGATAGTTACAGTTAACGTTACAGTTACAGGTACTTATACAGCTCCAACAGATACTGTAGCACTTTACAAAGGGGAAGCAAAGACAGGTGACATAATAAAACACAAGGAACAGACGACCCTGCCCGTAGGATAATTGTCCTGCAAAAGCATTACATTATACAAGTGCTCAGCCAGACATCCCTTGAGCTTACAATCTAAAGGACTAAGGCAAGTGAAACAAAAGGGAGCAGAGGGAGTGTGGAGATAAGTCTCAGCGAGAATATAGCAGACACTGCATAATGATAGACCATGAGTTTGGGTATGATGAGATTAAACCGAGCAAGGATTGAAGCAGCTGAGAAAAGGACGCTATATAATTAGGATAGGGCTGGGTGGGAGGGTGGATGGGGTGGGCAGGACAGCAGAGGGGAAAAATGGTGGTGGTAAGTGACTGTGGATGAAGACAAATAGAGAGTTTAGAGGGTTAGCTATTTGTTTATACAGAGTATTTATGATAGGGAGGAGCAGAGCAGACTGAGAATCAGCACAGAAATAAACTATCAAAAGAGAGAAAAAATAATAATAAGTAAAGTGGTAGCAGTAGCAATACGGCAAAAAATGAGTTGATTGAAGTATACTTTCCTGGGTTTCTTGCAGGTAGCAGAGGGAGATGAAGCTTTGAATATGGCTTGCTTGTGTTCAGGGATAGGATCAAACACATGTCCCAGCTATAAATCGACTGTAATGACAAATGATTTAAGGATCAGCCAAATGACAAATGATTTAGGTAAACTAAAAAAATGGTCGGAGTTGTGGCAATTGAGTTTTAAAGTGGATAAGTGCAAGATAATGCACCTGGGACGTAAAAACCCAAGGGCTGAATATAGAATATTTGATACAGTCCTAACCTCAACATCTGCGGGTTGGGATTTAGGGGTCATTATTTCAGAGGATCTAAGGGTAAGTAGTCAATGTAATAAAGCAGCAGGAAATGCTAGCAGAATGCTTGGTTGTATAGGGAGAGGTATTAGCAGTAGGAGAAGGGAAGTGCTCATGCCACTGTACAGAGCACTGGTGAGACCTCACTTGGAGTACTGTGTGCAGTACTGGAGACCGTATCTCCAGAAGGATATAGACATCGTAGAGAGAGTTCAGAGAAGGGCTACTAAAATGGTGTACGGCTTGAAGGAGAAAAGTTACCAGGAAAGGCTTAATGATCTTAACATGTACAGCTTGGAAAAAAGACGAGACAGAGGAGATATGATAGAAACATTTAAATACATAAAGGGAATCCACAAGGTAGAGGAAGGGAGTATATTTAAAAGGAAACAAAGTAGCAAAACAAGAGGACATAGTCTTAGATTAGAGGGGCAAAGGTTTAAAAGTAACATCAGGAAGCATTATTTTACTGAGAGGGTGGTGGATACATGGAACAGTCTTCCCGTTGAAGTGGTAGAGGCCAAAACAGTGATTGAATTTAAGCAGGCATGGGATAGGCATAAGGCTATCCTAAACAAAAGATAAATCCAGGTCAAGTATCCATGTAATTGGGCAGACTAGATGGGCCGAAAGGTTCTTATCTGCCGACATTTTCTATGTTTCTATGTTTCTATGTTCTATGACCATTATGCTAGAGCATTATGGGTACGATCTGGAGTTTGCATAAACAAAATATCGATAGACTTAAGATGATCTCGGGCCCTTCAGGTTCTTTTGAAGAATGAGTTAAATGGATTTTAGTGGCGAAGTGGTTAATAAGAACACCAATAAAAACTTTTTTTTTTGCGTTCCGATAGTAATTTGTTGTGGAATAATCTCTCTGTTGCCAAAAGTAAGAAGAAAGAAGAAGGACTGTCATGTGTTGCCTGGCTTTAACTCAGTTCCTTCACAATGATGGATCTGTGTGGCAAAGCCCTACATTAAGTCGTTTAGTGTTTAGTTGTTGTCCCTTAACATTTTGTCTGTATGTTTCCATTGGTATGGTATTTTGGTGTGAAATCCTAATTACCAGATATTGCCAGGTTCGTCTTGCCATTTTTCGTCATTTAAAACTGAAGTGCAAATATTTCTTAGTACTTTGCAAAATGAAGCCAATAGGAATTGTCTTGTAACTAAAGGGTTATTCGGAAAGAGCCGATCTGGCCCCGAAATGGCACCCAATCCCGGGCACGGGATTCCCTATGTTTGAGATATGTGAGGGTCCTTTGGGCCAGCGTATCTACCACTACCGTAGGGGGTCATGTTTGGTATCATTGGAAAAGCCAGAGCATGGCCTTTCCAATCATACCAAACCTGACCAGGTTACATGTAAAAATACAATAAGTATATAAATAAAAATTTTAATTAATAAAAATAAAACTCTCTTTTTTTGTTTTAAATAATGCAGCACTATTATTCACTTTTCAATTATAACGCGAACAATGATGCTGCATGAACTCACTTTCTCATGTCCAATGATAAAAAATTTATTTTTTCAGTTTTATTTAAAATTGCGTATTTTCTCCAAAAACTACAGTAACAGGTTTCAATTTCTAATATGTTATTCTTTTTTAACAAGAGTACCACATAGATATATATAACTACCAAGGCTGGAATGAAAAAATGTGAACTATAATAATTTTACATACTGTAAACGACTGAAATCTGAATGGAAATTCACTTTTTTTTTTTTACATTTTTTGTTATATTATTCTGACAAGACATGACTTATACATATAATAATAATATATTTTGAATCTGTGGAGTCTGCAAAAGAAAAGGATTTATAATTTGTCTGGGTCATATAAAAAACATGAGTGTAAACATGGTGAGCACAAAACGATCAAAATGAGCTAGGCACACAGAGGTGAAATGGCTCAGCAGTGAAGGGGTTAAATTCTTTTACAATGGTGCTATTTCCAAGATTTGTATTTATATTTCTCTTCATAAAAGGAACGTATATATATATTACTGGGTTTATATTTGTATATTTTTCTGGTTATACCTGATGTAAGTTAAAACCTGTAATCAGCAAAACAAGGAAGATATCATGCTTGATGTATCTCTAATCATGTGGAAATACCAAACAAAACAGTCTTTTATATAACACACTGCGATGCTAATCCTTAGAAATGTGGTATACATGTTTAACATGGTGCTATAAACAAAACCCAAACATTCAACTGACGACAATGACGGGGCAGATATGTATTACATTAAAAAAATGCAGACGCTGGCTAAAAAAACTATAAGTCAATAAGAAGAGAATTAAACCTATATAACTTTATAAATAAAATACACCAAGAGGGCAGGACTCAACCTTTTCTAAGTATAGAGGACAGGTGCTTCTCAAGACAAAAAATACAACAAACCAGGAGGAGAGCACACCAACTAACACATTCAAAGACTTCAGCAGTAGCTTAAACATTTTGTAACAGAGCATAGGACTAAAAACATTGTAAAAAATCTTGAATGGGCCAAAGCTGGTGTCAGACAAGCGTTTTTAAGAGCGGAACGAATGTCCATGAGAGTGCTCATTCCTTTCACTCTGACGCTCATCTGACGCCAGTGTGGCCACCTCGTGGTGCGCAGTTAGTGCGCTCCGTGCTGCAAGGTTTGATCCTCCTATGGAGGATCACGATTTGCAGCCCCGTCGAACACACGTCGTAGAGCTTCGACGGGGAGGCTTTCTGAACAGATGCAGCACGCCAGCTGTAGCACGCGCAATTCGTACACGCACTACAGCGTGTGGCTGGCCACGTCAAAGTGTCACAACGCTGCGACGGATGCTGGGAGTCACGTCAGTACGGGCGCACATAGTGCACTCGTCTGACATGGCCCCTAGAACTGTTAAAATCCTGAAAGGGTTAAGAGTTGTTAGAATCTTTAAATAAACTGTTAAAATCTTTAAATGTTTAAATGTATAAGCTACTGCTGAAGACTTTGAATGTGCTAGTTGGTGTGCTCTCCTCTGGGTTTGTGTGTATATATATATATATATATATATATATATATATATATATATATATATACACTGTATAGGTTTATTATTGCAGAAGCCATTTGCACATCACAACAATCATTAATTTATTTTATATATATATATATATAATAATCAATCATCTTCATTCAGGAGTTTCTATATCATGTTCTCAAATTAGCTTTACAATAAATCTCAGTTAACATCATAATTGCTTTATAAACAGATGGTAAAGAACGTAATATTAACAACATGATTGACAAACTCTCCAGTGCAGAAATCTTATGGGGGTGATAGAGTCTATTGAGTGTCTATTGTAAGTCTTGTTGAGCTTGGGGAGTCCCTCACTTACGTTACTGCTGAGTCTCAGGATCGGGTTCCAAAACTGTTGGTTTGGCTTTCTTTTCAGAGTATTATTTATTTGTAACAGTTTTGTTTCTGCACAATCTTTACAAAATGATTTGAACCCTGCAAGGTCTCTTAAAAAACGTACATATCTTTATGATACATCTGATATTGTTATATTTCCCCCAATTAAACCTCCTGCCCTGGTTTAGTGTGTGTATTATGGCAAATAATCAATGATTCGGTCCTACATTGGATTTTTATCATATATCTTATATTGTAAGATAAAGTTTCAATAATCCAAATAAAACATAGTTATTAGAATTTCATGTGTCTAGCATTGGAAAGGATCTTCGTGTTGAAAATTTATTTACAATTTGGCGAGGGCAAAAAAGTGAGATTAAAAGCCTCCACAGAGCAAATAATAAAGTTTACAAATGCAGAAGACATTTACACATCTCAGCACTGCTTAAAAAGCTCATGTGCTACATTCCGCATTTACAGCAAAGAAATCTGGGTAGGATATCCTACCCAGATTTTGGAACCCGATCCTGAGACTCAGCATTAACGTAAGTGGTGGCTGAGGTCATGGGTGTGTTATGTTCAGAGCTGGGATGTACTGTACATGAGTCAGAGGAGGGATATACTCAGTGGCGTCACTAGGGTTGGTGTCACCCCATCCGAGTTTTATGAGGGGGGTTTAACTACTTTTACGCATAAATCAGTACTACCATATAACACTGAATGCTTATACACGGCGCACATTACTGTGAGGTTTATTGCTGTGCAGCTCTCTCATATGCTCATTAGGGATGAGCCGAACACACCCGTGTTCGGTTCGCATTCGAACTCGAACAATTTCAAAAGTTCGAGTTCGAACGCGAACACGAACCAAACTCAATGCAAGTCAATGGGACTCGAAAGTTTGAATTTTAGAGTGCCCTCCGAAAGGGCATATATGCAAGATATTTGCCATAAAAGGTGTATGGGGGTCCGGGTAGTGCCCTGGGGGACAGGAAACAAGGACAAAAAGTAAAAAAAAACATTTTAAAGGAACAGTGAGTTATCCATGAAATAAAGGTTAAGAATAAAAACAAAAAATTCCTTCAAATATCGTGCCTAGGAGGTCCCCATAACCTGCCCGTGAAGTGACGGATTTGTAGGATGTAAAGAAACCTTTAAAAAAAAAATGACATTTCAAATGACGGTAAATAGTTTTCCTTTAATCTATTCATAAACAACTGCTTGGGGCGGCAGTCTGTATGAAAAGAGGAGACATTTTAGGACGTGCAGAACAAGTTTAGTGATTTTTTGGGTAAATTATGGTGAAACTTATGCAGGCTTTGAATGAAAGTAACAATAGGTGCTTTAAAATTGGGTCTTTAGTGTCGGCAACAGTGCCGTCACACCGTGGGGTTGGATCCTGCGGTCCAATATTAAAATTATATGAATATGGTACAGGCGTCAGTGCACCCAAATATTGTGCATTTGGTGGCAGCAAGTGCCTTCACACCGTAAGTAACACCTCTGTGGTATTGTGGAAGAGTGCAGGGTTGGACCCTGAGGTCCAATATTAAAATGATATAAATCTGATAATGTAGGCGTCAGTGGCAGTGCACCCAAATATTGTGCCTTTGGTGGCAGCAAGTGCCTTCACACCGTAACCCCTTTGTGGTATTGTGGAAGAGTGCAGTGGTGGAGGTTTTGTGAATGCAGAAGAGATCCCCGATCTATTCAGTTACGTCAGCATCAGGGGATTGATAGATGCTGATCTAGGACTGATTCATTTTTATAAATGTCAGCCGGTCTACAGAGTCGGTGGACAGATGCACTCTTTAGTCTGTGACAAAACCTCCAGGAGCACTGAACGTCCTTTCAGAAAGTACGCTGGATGAAGGGAAACCTAGTAGCTGCATAGCATATTGGCTAAGTTCTGGCCAGTGATCCAATCTCAACACCCAGTAAGCCAGTGGATCATCTGCTGTAAAAGTATCCAGGTCTGCCCTTGCCCCTAGGTAGTCCTGCACCATATGGTGAAGACGCTGGCAATGGGTGCCTACATTTGACGTCCCTGGGCATCGTGGACTAAAAAAATTTAAAAAGGCATCAGTCAAGTGGCCCCGGCCTTCACCACTGTTCCTCTGATCATCCGCAGCCTCAGAAGCACCTGTGTCATCACTTGGTAACCTACCAGTGCCTGGAAAGGTGTTACAAGAGTGTCGCTTTAGAGCGTCCTCAAGTTGTTTCATCCTGTGCTCCCTCTGTGCGAGCAGGATGAGCTCTGCAACTTTACCCTTGTATCGTGTATCAAGAAGGCTTGCCAACCAGTAATGATCCCTCTCCTTGATAGCACGAATCCTGGAGTCCTTTACCAGGCTTTGCAGGATAAGGGAGCCCATGCAGCGTAGGTTGGAGGTGGCATTAGCTTCAGAATCTTCCTGGTCAATGAGGATGTTCCCATCGTGCACTTCCTCCTCCCAGCCACGTACTAGTCTTTGGGATTCTGGGCACACAAAAACCTCCCTTGAGGAATCCCCACCTTCAATGCCCCCACTACTTGAATATTCCTCCTCCTCCTCATCCTCCTCCTGTCTGAGGACCCACAGGAATGCTGTCTGTGTAAAGACTGGGGCCTTGAGAGCTAGGGAAGGCCTCCTCTTCCTCCTGCTGCTCTGCCTCTAGTGCCACATCTATAATTCCCCGCAGATTGTGCTCCAGCAGGAACACTAAAGGAATTGTGTCACTGATGCATGCACTGTCCCTGCTCACCATCCTCGTTGCCTCCTCAAATGGTGACAGTACAGTTCATGCATCCTTGATCATCAGCCACTGCTGGGGGGGGGGGAACCAAGTTGACGTGAACCTGTCCTTGTGCCATACTCACACAGGTACTCAATGATGGCCCTCTGCTGCTTGTGCAGACGCTGCAGCATTGCTAATGTCGAGTTCCACCTGGTGGGCATGTCACAGATCTGACGGTTTGTGGGAAGGTGGAATTCTCTTTGAATTTCTGTCAGGCAAACACTTGCTGGGAATGACCATCTGAAGTGGCTGCAGACATTTCTGGCCTGGCTGAGAAGCTCCGCCAGCCCTGGGTACCTGGTTAGGAAACGCTGTACCACCAGATTTAGGAGGTGTGCTAGGCGGAGAGAAGGTTGCTGCCATTATCACAGACAACCATTCCCAGCTCAAGCTGGCATGGTGTTAACCATCTCTGCACCTGCCCCTGCAGAGCTGACAGAATTTCTGGCCCGGTGTGGCTCCTGTCCCCTAAACAAGCCAGCTCAAGCACAGTATGGCATCTTTTTGCTTGAGCCATTGTGTAGCGCCTGCCACGCGTCGGTTTAACTGTCACTTCGCCAGAGACAGAGAAGGAGGAGGAGGAAGAGGGAGAGGTGGTGGTGGAGCAGACAGACCTCATACAAGCAGCTTTCTGGAGGCGTGGTAGATGAACAAGCTCCAGCACAGAGCCCCATCTTGGATCCCTCCCAGCTGCAATCAGAGTTACCCAGTGTGCTGTGAAGGAAATGAAACGGCCCTGTCCATGCTTGCTGGACCACGTGTCTAAAGTCACATGCACCTTGCTGCTGACTGCCTTTCCCATTGACTCCATAACATTGTGTTCCACGTGCTGGTATAGTGCTGGAATTGTCTTCCGTGAAAAGAAATGGCGTTTTGGAACCTGCTACTGTGGTACAGCACATTCAGCAAATTCACGGATGGAAGCAGAGTCCACCAGCTGGAAAGGCAGCAGCTGTAATGCGAGTAATTTTGCTAAGCTGGCATTTAGACGCTGTGCTTGGGGATGGTTGGGACTATAGTCTTTCTTACGCTGTAGCAGCTGGGGCAACGTAATCTGACTGCGTAAATCTTCAGCTGATGGGATGCTGTCACATTGTGAGGAAGGACCTGGTACACCCATTACTGTAGCATCATCCCTGTCAGTGGAGGTTGTAGCAGGCAATGACATGGCAGGACATATAGTGGGGGTAGAGACATATGAGGAGGAGGAGGACCTATGCAAAGTGTTGTGCCAACGGGATGCGTGGCAGGTGGTCATATGTCGCCTCAAGCACGTGGTACCCAAGCGTGGGATGTCTTTCCCATTCTTAATCCTAATCTGACATAGATTACAAATAGCAACAGTGCGGTCTGCTGCACATTTCTTAAAGAACTCCCAGACAGAGTTCCTGGATGTGTGCTTTGAGACAACAGCGTTCTGCACCTGAACAGCGCTGACATCTGATGCCTTGGACTGGCTACGGTTGGTCATAGAGGACGTTGTGCCTCGTGTTTGTTGTGCCTCCTCCTCCTCACTTGACTCCTCTGTTCGATCAGGCACCCAGGTGGAGTCAGTGACCTCATCATCATTGTCATCACCCCCTATCTCCTCGTCACTGGAGCCAACTTGGCAGTATGCTGCAGCTGCTGGGGCAACACGAGTGCCAGTTATTTGTGTGTCACTGGCACCCCTTCCTCTAGGTTGATTATACTCCTTTCCTCAATCTCAGAGATTGAATCAGAGCACTGTAGTTGCTGCACATCCTCAAGCAGCATGTCACTGCCATTGTAGTCAAACAATTCAGCTGATTCCTCCGTGTGTGATAGTGAGGCTACGGCAGGAGTAACTGTGGACATGGAGGCTGCATTAGATGCTTTGGCAACTGAGGTGGACTGTAAAGCACTACAAGCCTGGCTGGCAGAGGACTCGGAGGATGAGGATGGCCTGGTTAGCCAATCCACCAAATCCTCTGTATGTTGCTGCTGCTTAAGACGGCCAGCACCAGTTAGAAAGGACAAGCGTACCCCTGCAGAGGATGCACCACGTCCACGATGACCAGTGGCACAGCCTCCCGACACAGAGGCTGCTGGCCCTCTTATCTGTGTCTGGGAGCGTCTGCCTGTCCTTTTTGGTCTTTCTGACATGGTGAGTGATATATAGATTAAAGCTTTCCAGAACTCTGGTATAACTCAGTGAGACACCCTGATAGCTGGCAGCCAGTGACAAAACACAGATTAAAATTCCCAGAAACCTCCTATAAATCAGTGAGACCCCCTGATGGGTGGCAGTGACAAGACACAGATTACAATTCCCAGGAACCTCCTATAAATCAGTGAGACCCCCTGATGGGTGGCAGTGACAAGACACAGATTACAATTTTCAGAAATCTGCTAGAAGTATGTGGGACCCCTTGATACCTGGTAGTGATAAGACATACTGTAGATTACAATTCCCAGAAACCTCCTATAAATCAGTGAGACCCCCTGATGGGTGGCAGTGACAAGACACAAATTACAATTCCCAGGATACTCCTATAAATCAGTGAGACCCCCTGATGGGTGGCAGTGAAAACACACAGATTACAACAATTCCCAGATATTTTGTAGAAATGAGACCCCGACAATAGTTGCTGGCAGTGAGAACACACAGATTACCACAATTCCCAGATATCTTCTAGAAGTGAGACCCCCACAATTGCTGCTGGCAGTGAGAACACAAAGATTAGAATAATTCCCAGATATTTTGTAGAAATGAGACCCCTAAAGTAGTTGCTGGCAGTGAGAACACACGGATTACAACAATTCCCAGATATTTTGTAGAAGTGAGACACCCCCCAATAGCTGGTGGCAGTGAGAACACACACTAACACAACAATCTCCTCTCAAAAAACACGTGCTGGGGCTGCTAGGGACGCCTTATATAGTGTGCTACGGGACTTTGCTCTGTGAGCCCATGATTGGGCAAAATTTGCCCAATCAGGACTCTGAGCCGTGATTGGCATAGTCTTAAACCGGTCTTGCACCTAAACTGTGGTCAGGTGCAGGCTGTAGCCAATTACAAGCTTCAGGCCAGTGGAAAAGTGCATTGTGGTCCATTTTGGTGCATTGTGGGCGAACATGCGGCGAACACGCGGAAATGTTCAGAGTTCGATGAACAGCCGAACGGGCGAAGTTCGAATCGAACTCCGAACATATCGAACCGAACAGCTCATCCCTAATGCTCATACACAAATTTGGGCGAACTGCCAGCAAGTACGGTGCCTGTTTGAAGGCAGTGAAAGTCCCCATAGAGAAGTAATCTGTTCAGAGACACCCAACAGCAAAGAAATGTCCTGATGTCCCTTGTTTTCATTTGGTAGGTTTATTCAGGCGAACGAACACCATAGGTTTCAATGTTAAAAATATTCCTGTTTTTATCCAATATCTAATAAACCGTTTATTCCTTTAATTTATAGTAAAAAGTCTCTTGATTATTTTTTTTTTATCCTTTAGGCATTTTTAAAAAAAAATAATTCAATTTTTTTTTCTATTAGCGTTTTTTCTTTTTTTTTTCTGGTTTTTCCTTTTTATTATCATTCATAGGATCTTATATGTTAATTCCAGACATTTTTGGTTCGGTAGTTTTTATTTAAAACAGCCGGCGATGGGTTTGCGGCGGCATTCAATGGCTGATTCCCTGCACTGCAGGGGCCCTGCGGTGAATTCACCAGGGAAATTTTATTCCTCGAAGTGCAGGGAACATCAGAACACTGAAATGTCTGCGTCATTTCGGTGCTCTATGAATATCCTCTTTGTGGTGTTTTTTTTGCCGCCCCCTGGAAAGTGCCAGCCTAGGCCTTGCCTTCCCAGGACATACTTAAAAATGAGAGAATTTTCAATGTATCCTTCCTGGTAAAATATTTTTTTCTTTAGGGTGTCACCCTAGGGGGTGTTGTCACCCGGTGCAGGCCGCACCCCAGCCCCACTTGCGACATCACTGGACACGTGGTCACCCTAAGAGCTTAGTATACCCATGCAAAGTGTGAGTGAGGGACTCCCCAAGCTCAACAAGACTTACAATAGAGTCTCTAGCACCCCCACAAGATTTCTGCATTGGAGAGTTTGTCACTCATGTTGTTAATAATACGTTCTTTACCATCTGTTTATAAAGCAATTATGATGTCAACTGAGATTTATTGTAAAGCTAATTTGAGAACATGAAATAGAAACTCCTCAATGAAGATGATTGATGAAACTGACTATTTAAAGGTGTATACACACAGAAAAGTGAGTTAAAGTGTATTATAAAAGCATTTGCTTTCATGAAACTGTATATCGTATATATAAAAATAATCCAGTACAAATCCGCTACTAGGAGATTTGTTAATGAAACTTCACTTATATTAAGCCCTTCACTGCAGAGGACATGTGAGGAAAGTCCTAACGGTCTCCCGCTGCATGCTAAAGACGTTCCGCCAAACGTCTTCTGCTGAGCTTTCGCAAATACTCACCTCTCTCCTCTGAGGTCCCGCAGCGTTCTAACATTCTCGAAGTCAGATGCTGCTTTTGAGACCCTTCCCGGTGTAATGACGTCATCGCGTCAGATGTGATGATGTCATTTTCAGGCGGCCACCCGGCAAAGTCGGAAGATTGCCTTAAAGGAGGGGTGGTTCCTTTCGGATTCCTCTCCCTCCCGATCGGGATGGGGTGAGGGATAAAGCCAGGCACCGCTGCAAAAGGGAAGAGTCTCCCCCTTTTCAAGCGATGCCTGACATTAACCCCTGAGATGCTGGTCCGCGATCCGGTGCCAGTCGGTGCCGGATCGGAGCTTAGTTCCAGTGGGGGCTGCCATCTTAGATGGCATCTCCACCTCCAGGTCCTAGGGGAAACCCCTAGCTGCCCTGGGATTTCTTAAGAAAATCCTATGGTGGAGATAGGGTGTTCCTTTGAACCCCAATATCTCCCGATCGGTGGCAGCTAGATTGGGAGATTTGGCATGTTTGGTATCATTGGAAAGGCCAGAACATTATGAATCTGCCGAGTCTGCAGAAAAAAAGGATATATAATATGTCTGGGTTGTATAATAAAACGTGACTTCAAATTGCGTTTAACCTCCCTGGCGTTACGATTCTGACATCTTTTAGATGTCAGAATCGTTACATTTTTCCATTTACGTTTTCCCAAGTGTGGCTTGGGGTTAAATTCCTATGCTGAAAGCGGTAACCCCGAGCCACGCTCGGGCTAGATACCTTATCTGTCCCTGCGCTCCCTCGCTGTCCCCTGCAGTCTCCTCCTCGCGAGAAGGGAACTAGGAAGCAGAACACCGCAATCGCCGGAGGAGACTGCGGGGGTCAGTGAGGGACGGCAGGTACAGGTAATGTATCTAATTCAGCCCGAGTGTGGCTCCGGCTTACAACTTTCAACATAGGAATTTAACCCCCGAGCCACACTCGGGAATACCACCAGGGAGGTTAAACATGATGAACAAAACCGGTAAAAATTAGCTCAGCACACAGGGGTGAAATGACTCAGCAGTGAACGGGGTTAATGTATACCTGACGTTTCAGTTCCGGTCAAACTTTTATCAAGGTAGGTAAAAGGTTGTCAGGAACTGAAACGTCGGTGATACATTAACGTAGGTGAAGTTTCATTAACAAATCTCAGAGTAGCGGATTATGTATTCGTACAGCCTGTATCCTGTATGCGAGTAGGAGTTTCTTTGGATGTGCCAGAGTGCGGGGCTCTTGGTTGCTTTTTAATATATTAAAGTTTATAGTTGCAGAGGATATTTACACATCCCAGCAACTCAGAGAACTGCTTACAGAGCTCATGTGCTACATTCCCCATATGCAGCAAAGAGCTCTGGGTAGGATATGCAAACAAAGTCTACAGCTTCTCACTTTGTTTGCATCTAGGCTCTGTAACAACATAGAACCTGCCTTGTCCAATGCCGTGCCGTATTATATGGCTTTTGTTCTTTATCAAAGACCAGGTTACGCAACCAGACACAAACACTCCTGTACAGCTGTTTCAAGCTCATTTACCATCAGCAGGAGATATAATATATCTGGGTGCCACTGATGCTTAACCCCAAGGGTAAATTAGTAAGCAATTAAGTTGTGGTGGAGGGCAAAAGTAAGATTAAAAGCCTCAACACTGCAAATAACAAAGTTTATAGTCTCAGAGGACATTTACACATCCCAGCAATTCAGAGAGAAACAGCTATACAGGAGTGATTGCCTCTGGTTGCATAACCTGGCCTTTGCAACAAAAAAAAAGTCATATAATATGGCACGGCACTGGACAAGGCGGGTTCTGTGTTGAACAAAAAGTGAGAAGCTGTGGACTTAATTTGCAAATCCTACCCAGTGTACTTTGCTGCATATGGGGAATGTAGCACGTGAGCTCTGTAAGCAGTTCTCTGAATTCATGGGATGTGTAAATGTCCTCTGCAACTATAAACGTTATTATTTGCATTGTGGAGGCTTTAAATCTCACTTTTGTGCCCTCACCACAACTTAAATGCTATATACTGTATATATATATATATATATATACATATATCATATAATGTTCAGAAATACCTGTCACACAGGGTTATTCAAAGAGATCCGAATTGCTTGAGAAAGGTAACCGAACGCTGAAAATCAGCGTACGGTTACCTTTCTTGGCCATTCGGCTCAGGGGCGGAGCCCCCCCCCAAAAAATATTACTGCCGGATTGACAATCTTACTCTGAAACGCTGCCGCTGGCCGGCCGCACTCAGTGCGCCTCGCCATCACATGATTGCCTCAGCTCATTCATTGCCGGGCGGTGACGCAGTGCGCCTGCGCCGGGCTGCTGCCTGTCACGTGGGCGTAAAAGATGCTGCAGGAGGCTCCACACTGTCTGCACTGTAGGACCAGTGCATGGCTGCTGCATGCGCACGCTACTCGCGCAGAGTGATTGTGTCTCCTGGCCTGGCCTGGATGCATGAGTCAGACAGTGAGAGGACAGGGAGAGTGAGACACAGAAGAACTGGAGCATACTCATCTGACCGTCCCCCGCCCGTCTGTGCCGTCCATAGCCTGCCCAAGGCCCAAAACCAACTCAAGGTACCTGCGTCACGTGTGGTGCTTGCCGGGGTAAAGGATGGGGGCGGGGGGTCACTGAATCCCAGAAATGAACACAGGAATTTGTAGAGATGATATACATTCAGTGGGAATAAAAGAAATGGGCGGAAGCAACTACGTTTCCCCTGATAAAATTACTGGTGGTTCCAGGGAGGAGGAACAAGGGGTATTTGTGCATCCCCCCCAGCTGCAATATCACTTTAGGAGATACAGGGGACCTTCGGACATTTGAAATCTCTGTATTTCCCGTTTCATACACCCAACATGGTCAGCTGAGGTGTCACTGAAAAGACCAGTGTACAAAGAAAAGAATAAGGAAATAAAATACAAGAGAATTTTTTATATATATATATATATTTATTAATTTATTTTTCCCATTTTGGTTAAAATGGTGTTTTTTTCCTTTAGAAAAATGCAGTAACAGGTTCTCCATTATAGGTTTTTTGTTTGAAAATGGATATTCTGTCAAATATATAATCACAATGGTTTGGATGATAACATGTGGGTAAATAAATTTACATGACGAAAATGAATGATATCTTAATAGAAGTAGACATTTTTTTTTTAATGCCATTCTGACGTGACATGACATATACATGTGCCAGAGAGCAGACTGAGGAGCGATAGGTGTCACCTGAACGACAGACCCTGTCTGGCAATGTCCAGGGAAGAGTGAGTGTGACGAGTGCAGCCTGCAATTTGGTGCGGTTCTGGATGTCACTATTACTGTGACCTACACACCAGCTTTAAGCCAAAATTGGTGAAATGCCCCTCCCGAAACTTGTGCCTGGATCCGCCCCTGATTCGGCTATCCAGAGAGCAGGCAATTTGCCAAATCCTGGCGAATTGCCTGAACATACGGTGCCTGTTCGGTGCCTGTTCGAGGGCAGTGAAAACCCCATGAAAAAGCACTGCTTCGGCTATTCAGAGAACACAAACCCGCAATGAAAGGTTCCGCTAATGCCCTGCCATTCGGTGGTTTCATGCGGCAAATTTATTCAGGAGAATCCCATAGGCTTCAATGTTAAGAATATTCCTGTTTTAATTCAATATCTAATAAACTGTTCATTATAAAATTTTGCAGTAAAGAGTTTCTTTATTTATAGATTTTTTAGGATATTTTAAGCATTTTTCAGAACTTTTTTTTTTTAAAAAAATCCGATTTTTTTTTTTTTTTAAGTTTACTTATTTTTTCTGTAACAGCCCTCTTTATTATCATTCCTGGACCTCATATGTAAATTTCAGACATTTTCGCTCAGTAGTTTCTTTGCAAACAGTGTTTCACTTTTCAAACATTCATACAAACTGTTTTCCTAATTTATTCACTACCCTCTGTCTCCGGTCTCGGCTTTTTCCGGCAGCTACGCTGCGGGTGATCGGCTCCTGCTCGGCTTTTTCCGTGGTTTTCGGCAGGTTAATCCAGATGTTTTTGTGGGTTTTTGGCGTGCATTCGCTGGGTTTTTTTGGTTCGTTTTCATGGGGTTTGCGGCAGCTTTTCCCTGCAATTCGGGGACCCTGTGGTGCTTGCTGAATACACCGCAGGGTCGCCGAAATGGGATCGGCAAAAGGAACCGAATTGAAGAGAATGAAAAGTCACCGAACGTGCGGTGACTTTTCGAATCTCTTTGAATAACCCTGTTAGTAATACGTAATGGGGAATTGGATACAAAATATGAACATACATTGTATAAGTCTGCCACACTACCCTATCGCAGTAGGTCCATTCCTAACCTGATAACTGTCATTATGGGATTAGCCCATTTACATGGACATCCATCCTCCTGGAGTTCTCTGTAGTTAAAGGTTTAAATATGTCCTGCAATAAGACAAATGTAACAGGGAGGGGGGGGGGGCAAAAGTAGGTAGGGGTGGCAACATTATGAAAAATGCATGTTCAGGTTGAAAAGAGGGTGGTGTCAGGAAGACAGCTTTTATTCCATATTCTTACACACAGGGTTATTCAGAGAGAGGTGAAAACCAGGAGAATTGGCAGGAGAATTAACAATCTAGACCAAATAGCCAATTTGGAAAGTGAGATAAATGGGAGAATTTTCCTGGTTTGGCTATTTTGACCTAGAATTTTCAGTTCTCCAGTCATTCTCCTGGTTTTCACCTCTCTCTGAATAACCCTGACATTCTCATGAAATCAGTTATTGTTGATATGTTGTCACTGAAATGCAGTTGCTGATTAAAAAAAGAAATAATAATAATAACAAAAAAAAATCACAGCTCGATGGCAACATTAGTAATGCACATATCAGCTTTTAGACCCGGGTACTTTGTTCTGGGACGGTTGTTCTTTATGCATAAGAGTCTATGTACATTTTTTTTATTACGTCTTCATTGGTCAGTGACCCATGTAAGAAAACCTGTAAAGGAAATAAATTATAATAATGCAAGATGAAAACTGTGCACATTAAGAGCCCCTGAAACCGTATCTATATATCTGCCTCCAAACATCTCTTTGTTTTTTTTGTTGTATGCCCTGGGAAATGATGTTGGTGCAAACCTGCTTTAGAAAATAAACAAGTGAAAGGGTTACTCTTGTAGAAATATGACCCTGACCAGATGAAAGGAATACTTTTTTCCCTGCCCTTTAAGGAAGAATTATTACGTAAGTATCTGCGTCAGGCGTGCCACATTATAACAGTCTGGTAACCTCAGTATTACACACTCAGAAGTTACGATATAAGCCTGATTTTTATCATCCTGAGAAGCGGTGCCACTCGGTCTACAATGCTCGTTAACAAAGGAGGATTGCAGCAGGTGATGGTTATTGTTACAGTATTTCCTTGGGTTGAGACTGAAGCTCTCTGCTTTTATTTTTTTCAAGTGGAGATAATTCTTTCAATAATGGTTCATACAACAGAATTATATCTGAAGAAAACTCGATCAGTTCGGAGTTCGACTCGAACATTGACAGTTCGAAAGTTCGCGAACTTCAAACTTTTTGGCGTGTTCGGTTCGAGTTCGATTTTTTTAAAAAAAAATATAAAAAATGCTTAAAAAATACTAAAAAAACTAGAAATAAAGAGACTCTTTACTGCAGAATATTATAAGCAACGGTTTATTAGATATTGAATTAAAAAACTACCTAATGTCTAGGTGCAAAGATTCTCACCTCTAAATGACCTAATTAGTGTTTGGAAATAACATGTGCTTCTAATTAGTCTGGTCTCATGAATTTGATACATGTTTGATACATTGCCTGCAGACTGGGTGTGGCCTGCACATGTATGAACAACATGTATGCTTGTTCTGAATTCTAAGAAGTGTTCATTTCTACTATATGATCCTCTGATATGCTGTTTAACCCCTTAAGGACCAGGGCTCTGTAAAGCCAATCATTAATGATGTAGATGTTACGTCATTTGTCATCAAGGGCTTAATTAAATCTTTATCACACTCCTTAGGTTTAAACGTAATATTCCAGTATTTGTATGTCATGTACCTCTCCCGAAGGGCCTATGTGAGCATACAATTATTATTGTGTTAGAATTGTCTATCATAAAGCGTACAAGCTGAGTCCCTAGAGACTCTGACTATCCATTGACATCTGACATACCTTGCTTTAATACATTCCCTCATCTAACAGGATAGTAGCCAGTCCCTGTGCATTTTAACCCCTTAATGGTGGCTAGTTGTCGTGTGTGGGTCTCTGATGGCGATGTTTCTATACATCCTACAAATCCGCCACTTCACAGGCAGGTTATGGGGACCTCCTAGGCACGATATTTGAAGGAATTTTTCGTTTTTATTTTTAACCCTTATTTTATGGAAAACTCACTGTTCCTTTAAAAACTTATTTTTTTAAACGTTTTGTCCTTGTTTCCTGTCCCCCAGGACACTACCCGGACCCCATACACCTTTTATGGAAAATATCTAGCATATATGCCCTCTTGGAGGGCACTCTAAAAATCGATCTTTTGAGTCCCATTGACTTGCATTGAGTTCGAGTTCGAACTCGAACTTTTGAAATTGTTCGAGTTCAAATGCGAACTGAACACGGGGGTGTTCGGCTCATCCCTACCAGCCAGTATGGTGCCTGTTTGAAGCCTGTGAAATCCCCCATAGAGAAGCAATGGATAATCTATTCAGAGAACACCGAACAGCAGTGAAAAGTTGACGAAATGCCCGGCTGTTTGGTGTTTTCATTCGGCAGGTTTATTCAGGCGAACCCCATAGGCTTCAATGTTAAAAATATTCTCGTTTTATTGCAATATCTAATAAACCGTTTATTATTTTATTCTGCAGTAAAGGTTTCTTTATTTATAGATTTTTAGGATCTTTCTTTAAAAAAAAAAAAATTTTTCTTTTAACAGACCTTTTTATTACCATTCATAGGACCTTATATGTTAATTCCAGGCATTTTCGTTTAGTAGTTTTTTGCAAACAGTGTTTCAATTTTGACACTTTCAAGAGTATTTATTTATTTCTTTACCCCTTTCGTCATCTTGTCAGCTTTTTCCGGCGGCTGCTCTGCGCTGTGATTGGTGGCTCGTTGGCTTTTTTTTTATGTTTTCAGCGTGTTCTTTGCGGTGGTTACAGAAGGTCTTCGGTGGGTTTGCTGCGGGTTTTCGCTGCACTCCGAGGATTCAGCATTCACTGCAGGGTGAGAAACTTTGATTCCCCGAAGTGTAGGGAAGTGCGGAGAACGAGAGAGCACTGAAATGTCTGAATAACCCCCATACAGATTATTTACTAAGCACTGGTTTTGCAAACCTCTGACAAAGTCATTAAAATCAGACCTTAGATGTTGGTCAGCTCTGCCTATTTCCATTTGCAGTAAAGCTACACAAACTAATATAATAGCATTGCATAAAAGTCTATTCCATTCCAAGTAATTCATCTACTGCCAATCTCCATGGATCTCAAGGAATTAAAGTCACTTAAAAGTAAGATAATAATAAGAAACTCCACGTCCATGATATGTTGATTAAGTCTAAAACTTCAAAGTCATTTCAAAAGCTTGACATCACAAATTTCAGAAAATTTAACATAGCAATTCTTCTCTGTCGCATGATAGCTTACCAAAAAACTCTAAATATACCAAAATTACATTTGACAGTGATATTTCAAGATATCTTTTGTTCTGAACACTGAAACCTTCCTGATTTACCTTCATATTCTCAAACAGGTTCAGCAATCTTTAAAGGGATACTCTATTAAAAAGACATTCTATCTTTTTTGCCCTTAAATAATTGACCACATGCTGCTGAAAGGCTTTGCTCCATTATTATTTTTTTTTATTTGAACTCTTTGATGCCATGGGACATGTCATGCCGTCCTTGCGGCGGGAGGGCTTTGAAGCCGCAGAGCATACTTGTACACCCCACTGTCTTCAATGTGCAACCTCAACCCCTTCCCTCAACCTGCGCGCGTTGCGTGCTGTTGGTGCAGACAGGGCTGCCCTCAGAATTCTTTGGGCTCCTTACTAATCCATTGGTTGGGGTTCCCCTTACGTCAATAAACTGATTAAAAATTCAACTATTTTGGCTTTTCTTCCTCTTCAGTAAGGGGAAAAATGTGTTCCCTGGGGAGAGAGCCTTCCTATACCTGGTGCAGACCCCACTAATCACTCCCTAAGTGATGAGTCAGGAGTGCTCTCTTGGCCTCAAATACCACGGCCCACCCCGAAATTTGTTGATATCTTGGTAGGTCAGTCCTTGGTGGCATGGGGTACCCTTACATATGTGGCACTTAGAAAAATTGCACAGGGTTTGGCCAGGGCCCCCTTAAGCCACTAGGCCCCTGAGCGTCGCATAGGCTGTCACCCCGTGATGGCTGCCCTGGCTGCAGAGAGGACGGCCTGAACTCACGCCGCCCCCTGCAGCCAGTGACATGCATCATGCATCAGCTGTGGGGGGGCCGAAATTTTACTTCTCTCCCTCATCGTGCACAGCTCCGCCTTTTCAGGAGTCCCTGCAGCTTTGCTACGCAATTTTTGTGGCAACGCAAATTGCGCATTTTACTTATCTAGGTTCCATAGCACCTGCACAGAATGATAGATCGGAGCTGTGTGCGCATGCACAGAACTGATCCATTGGTTGCCTCTTTGAGAATGCTTGCTATCTTGGGTGATCTCAAAGAGGGTGATGTCAGCACGCTCTCCCTGCTGAGGACACTGGTGACCGATCGGTGACCAGCAGCCGGGAAATTCAAAATCCGCCTGCTGGCAATGTTGGGTGAAAGGAGGATACTTCTCCTCTTCACCAACTAATAAACCAGATTGGATCAGGAAGAGTATGGGGGGGAGGTCACTCCACACATCCTGACCACTGTAAAAAAAAATAAAGTGGCCGGGATGAGTAGAGTGCGCCTTTCATAGAATCTACCATGAGAACATTTAGCTTTGCCTGAAACACTCTCAAACTGGCCACTTACGTGTTGTTTTCCCCCATCATGCATATGCGCATAGGACGCGGAAAGTACAGTAAGCTTGTGCTTTGAATCACTAATAGCAACAAGCTAAGTAATTTTTCCTATTTCTAGTGAGAGGCAAGCGATGTGTTGGTCAGGCGCTAGACTCAATTAATCTGGCGCTAACGCAAAAACCGCTAGGATTAGCTCACACCAGGTAATAGTACCCAGGATTGGCTGAGAGCGTGACACGTCAACAGTGCCTCCTGCATCCTGAAGTAGACATTGCTGTTCTGGAAGGGGACACACAATGCTAGAACAAAGTCTAAGCTAAAAAAAAGGAGGGATGAACCCAAAAGGCAGGAGGGAGGGTATATAATTAAGCCCTTTCTTTCTATTTTTGTTTTATTATGACCTTCTACAAAGTCGAATTTTCAAAGTAGCACACCTGTTTGTTTAGGGAGTATGATCTACCGTATACTTCTCAAACCAAGAAGAAAAACATTTGTGCAACAGGCATTTTTCTGTAATACATTAAACAAATACAGTTTGGAAAGGGGTACATTTGCCATAAAGTCCTTCAAGAAGTCATAAGGTGAAAATATTCTAATGCATATAGCCGCACTGCTCTGCTAATGGTAGCTTTAATGTGAGTAAAGCAATCATGTGTGACTGTAATGCTCGAATTTAATGTATGTATGTTAATTATACACCTTGTTTCTAAGAAAGTGTGTTTTTTCCCAAGCTCTCGCATAAAGGTGGGTGGAAATATACATTATTGTAAAGTAGTCACATTTGTGACCCCTAATACTGTTAATACTATGTTATATGCTGCTTTCAGTGAAAATTAGGGCCTTGGCACCTAGGACTTGTGCTGACAAGAAAACCAACAGAATTAACATTGAGGAAGAAAATAATTCTATGTGATTTGTGTTTGGATTGGTTCTAGTAGATGCTGTATATAACCTGGATAGTATAAAGAAAAGTGCTGCGGAAAGGTTAAACATCTCATGTAACTAGAGTGGCAGATAGGGGTTTGTTTTGGCTTGGGTGGGTCTTTAATGGTCCTTGTACAAGTGTTCCTGATGATTGTAGGTGAAAACAGCTCCAATCCTCCACCTCTTAGGCTGGCATCAGACTAAGTGCGCCCGTACTGACGTACCTTCTGGCATCCGTCGCAGCATTGAGACGCAGCGACGGGGCCAGCCACAGGCTGTTGCACGCGCATGAATTGCATCCGTGCAGCAGGCCTCTCCGTCAAAGTGCTAGGATATGTGTTGACGGAGCTGCAAAGCGCGATCCTCCATAGGAGAATCGAGCCTTCCTGCGCTGAGCGCACTAAGTGCGCTCAACGAGGTGGCCAGACGGGTGTCGAATGGAAGGAACGTCCACTCTCATGGATGTTCCTTCCGCTCTTCAAATACGCTCGTGTGATGCAAGCCTTAGAGGCTTATTCAAAGAGCACGAACTTACCACCGAAGGGCACCAAACGGTGAATTTCACCGTAGAGTGCAATTTCGTGGCAGTTCATCTCAGAAAGCTGTCAATTTGCCAAATACTCTTGTTTGCAGTTGTTAGAAGGAACTCTGTCTGCCAGTGCTTTGATCCTATGGACAGCCAAAGGTTGCAAAAACATGGGGCTCTATAACCTCCTTCAAGATAACACTAGCGTTAGCTTAAAAAAGGTCTTAGTGCTGCGCCCACATTGCCTTCTAATCGCTAACGGGTTAAAAAACCCGTTGGTGCTCGTTAAGTTACCTGCAGCTCAAAACCCCCAAAAATCACATACTCACCTCTCATCCCGCGGCGAGAACAGTGGCCTGATCTGCTGCTTCTGGCCGCTGGGAGCAGAGGGAGACTGAGGAAGAAAGTCCCCTGTTTCCCTCCGCGATCACTCCGCCGACCAGCAGGATCTCGCAAGAGGCGATGTGACCCGGCAGCACGATCCTCCATAGAGTCCTATGGATGCCATGGATGGGATGCTGGGGATGGTGCAGTAGCGCTGTCCCAGCATCCGCGAGCTTAGCAATCGCTAAGGGGCAGGCTGCCGGACTCGGCACCTGCCCTGTGATTTGCTGGGGAGACCGGGACACAAAGGGGAAGCTCATTTTTCCCCTTTGCATCCCGATTTTAGCGAGGGGCAGCTGATAGTGCCCATGGATTTTTACAGTTGTTTGAAGTCAACGGTGAAGATCTGCAATTTTGAATTACCCGTTATTTGTTCATATGGAAAATAAAGAGGGTAAGATTTTTCCTAATTGATCAGACATTGACAACATTCATCAGCGAATGACGCATGTTTATTTTTGTCTAAAGACTAAGGGTTATTTATAGTAACTAATACCGTTTTACACATTGTTATTGTGTATATTATTAGGATTTGTTTGCCCCTTATTTTAGAGGCTCACGTTGTTGGCACGTCTGGAAGCAGAGCACATAATTCCAGGAATCTCCATCAACTTTAATTAAAGACTCAAACAGGTAAGAGTTATTAATGCTAAGAAATTTCTGGGTGTGGTTGTTACGATTTGTGGTGTCTTTGGGTTAAATAGATCGTGTTACTGTGCTAACTCTTTTTATATATAAAATAATCATTGTCACCCATGCCAGTTGTTGAAGTGATGGTTAACGTTTGTTTTTCAAACACAGCCTGTGTTTAGATATTATGATGCCAACTTCACAGACTTTGCATGCCAGGCAGTCTAGGTTTACCAGCCTCTGAATGAATAGCACCTTGTTCTTAAGGCAACTGCTTACAATAGATAGATCTTCATACACAGCCATTCATTTAGATGAGATGTAGACTAATCAGACCAAATGTCCATGAGTGATTGTTATATAATAAATAATTATATAAACCATAAACTAACAGTTTAGGCTAGGGTCAGACTAACGCATTTTTCACGTTGTCCGTGAAAATGTGCGTTCGAAGAATGGACGTATTTTTTCACGGAATACGCGATAGCGGTCATACTATGCGCAGTTTCATCCGTGATTTTGTACGGATCATCAATAAAACCCTTTTTGCGTCTGGACGTTATGTTGGCCGGACATTAGCAGAGTCTGACATCTCCTAATCACGCACACACGCCTCTAGCCGACGCAGCGCACTCTGTACGTCAGTACTAGTGGTTTAACGTTCTCGAAAAAATGCGTTCATTTTCCACTTGCGTTGCGCAGCCGGACTTTTGTGCGACCGTACATCGTATATTGGCCGTCATTGCCTGTCATTTGCTGCTAGTGCGGCCGTGATTAAGTGCGCCTGCACGCGCGTTCGCACTGCCTCAGTCTGACCCTAGCCTTAGCAGCATATTACAATTCTCATCACTGAAAACTCTGTGGTCACTACTATCGGGTTGCCCTCGCTAAAGCCAGAACGCAAAGGGGAAAAAATTAACGTTCACTAATTACCCCTTTGAGTTCTGGTTTCACCAGCATATTACGGGACAGGCGCTGAGTCCAGCTGGCTGCCCTGCAGCGATGACTAGGCTCGCGGATGCTTGGGGCAGCGCTAAAGCGACGTCCCGAGCATCCCCTCCATTGTGTCCATAGAGTCTTCTCCTGCTGGGTCACATGACCGGCAGGATCTCACCTCTCATGTGATCCTGCTATTCGGTGGAGCATTTGCGGAGGGAGACAAGGGACTTTCTTCCCCCGGTCTCCCTCTGCTCCTGGCGACCAGGAACAGCGGATCGGGCCGCCATTCTCGCTGTGGGATAAGAGTTGATTGTTTAATTTTTGGAGGTTTTTGAGCTGCAGCTAACTGATTCTGCAGCAGTGAAATCCGTTACCTACACCTCTGAGCTCGTGTTAACATTTTTAGTTAGCGCCAGCTCTTAGTAACTAGCATTCCAAGTGATCTAACGCTAGTTAATCTGTGCTTGCACTTCGCTCTCCCCATGTTAGGAATACGGACCTGTTATGCACAGGCATGGCTTCTGTGCTGTGTCAACTTTTACAAGCAGAAGTTGCATTTTTTTTCCTGTCTTCGTTCCAAAGCAGTAGGCAAACCACTTCTGGTATTTATAACCCCTCATCTGATCGCTTGGGTTGAGGGCTGAATGGAATCTTGATCAGGGGGCCCATACATGAACCAATTTGGTTGGGGATTGGTGGGTTTTGGACAAAGAGCCCGCACTCACTATTACAATTTGTATTTCTCAAGGACTTGAGTTTGAGGAACATCTCTAAGAACCTTATGGGGACTTTTAAAATCTGGAATACCCATGGTTGAGCTACCTAATGCAATTTAGGTTTTCTGCGCAAGTCCCATTTTATTTCAAGAACTGTATTTGCACGTTTTATTATATTTTGTATGTTTTATTTATGTGATATTGGCACTGTGTAAAGTTTTATTTTTGTCTTTTTTCCATTAAAACTTTGTAACCCAGTACGGCCTTTGCTCTAGATAATTCATGTTCTCAAAGCTTGCTTTTCAGCGTTACTGTAGAATTTAACATTTGGTAGATATATTAGATGTATATGTTAGGCTCGTGGATTTGGGATGCTATACAGTTAAGGGGGTTTTGAAAGTGCCCTATTGCTTTCATGGTGGCAGCGTATAGCCGGAAGGGTGTGTACGGTTTTGGGGGGCTAGGTTGGCATAACTTGGTGCCCTGAGAGGGGGTAGAGTTAGTAAGTCCAGAGGCTTGGAGCTGTTAACCCCTTGTACACTCTCCCTCTGCAGGTGACGACTGGTTAGATAGAGGGTGGTCGTCACAGGAGTGCATAGTACAGTACCGCAAGCAAATTAACGCGCGCTAACGGGTTTTTTAACCTGTTAGTGCTGCACCCAGATCACTTTCGAATCGCTATCACCTCTATTAAGCTAGGGCTAATGCTCACGCTAGTGTTAGTTTGAAGGAGGTGATAGGGCCCTGTCTTGGCTCTATGAATCTTAAGGCAGGGGCAGACTATCCAGGAAGAGATATGGAAAGGCAGTTTCTGACACCTGAAAGCTTTAGTATCAAAAGTAAGAGACAGTCACTCCATGGTGCAATTAAATGAGATCTGATTTATTATTGGAGCCAGGTGCATTGTTTCAGTTCCTCTTGGAACCTTTATGAAGCTGCTTGATATAGGTTTCATGCGGAACCAAAATGTTGCACGTTGCTCAAAATAATAAATTGGCTCTCATTTTATTGCACCATGGAGTGACTGTGTCAGGGTGGCACCTGGCATACGCCGTGGTGGGACCCATGTACGGGTGGTTAGAGCCCTTTTGGCAGGGATATACTGGAGGTACCTGCGAGTAAGTTGGCTGAGACAGGTCTGAGTCCGTGGCGAGGTACAAAGGGAGTTGGCAAAGAGTAGTCAGGACGGTCCGTGGATCAAGGGGCTGGCAGCAAGGAGGCAATATCGGTGGGTAAATCAGGGGCTGGTACACGGTTATCAACAGAGACAGGAAGGCAGGTCTGAATAGCAGAAGGTGAGACTTGACAATGCAAAGCCAAGTTGCACAGGGGGAGGATACTCTTTTATTGATAGGCAGAGAAGAGGGTGTGGTGTGTGTTTGGTGCTACTTTGGTTTTAACCCCGATCAGTGCTGGACAGGTCCGAAGCAGCACTTTTCATAGATAGCACTGATTGTTGCGCACACACGCGTGCTGATCCCTGACAGACTGGCTCTTCTGTTTGATACTCAAGCTGTAGGTGGGCTGGCTGCCTTGAATTGCCTACAACCTGTTTTTTTGTGGCTTTGGTATTTGTGCACTGCATTATCTTTCACTTTTGACATGTGAGAAGACAGCTGAAAGAGGTCAGGTGTTGACAGATAGATGTAAGTGTCATCTGCATACTAGTGGTTTTGGAAGCCATGAAAATTGATAGGTCTGTCAAGGGACGAGGTGTAGATAAAGAAGCAAAGGGCCCAAGACTGAGTCTCGGGGTACTCCAACAGTAAGCCATGTTGGGAAAGAGGTGATGTTGGAAAAGGAGACAGCAAAATTTTGGTTTGCTCTATAAGAACTGAGGAAGGAGAGCGCAGGGTCAAGGAGTCCTGTTGTGCCAAGTGTTTTTAGAGGGTGGTCTACAGTGTCAAAGACAGCTGTGAGGTGGAGACGATGTATCGAGAAGTGTCCTTTGGACCTAGCTGAGGTTAGATTGTTGGTGACTTTAGTGAGAGCAGTTTCATTGGAGTGAAAGGGACAGAAACTAAATTGCAGAGGGTCTATTGTGTTTGAGGAGAGAAAGTCAGACGGGTGAAATTATGGATAAATTTTTCCTGCTTCTTCTGAGCAACAGTCCAGGTATAATTTCGGCTAATGCTTACCTAATTATGGTTGTTCCAGGAAAAATAGCTTATGGCAAAGTCAGGTCAATTTGAAAAGTTCTTCGAATAGAATAATAGTAAATTTAATGAATTTAAAATAAATAATGCCTTTTTTCTGCAGGAACAATGGTTATTGCGAGTTGTTTTTGAAGGCAGGGACTAAACTAAATTCAAAATATGATTACAAATTATTTTATTAAGAGGAAGTATAAGCAATTATGGCAAAATGCATGCAAATTCATGTTATTGCAAAACCTATATATGCTGAGGTATAAAAATTGTGGTTTAATGTTTACATTGCTTAGTACATTATAAGGAGTATGAAAGAACATTTTGTTCCCTAAAGATAACAGAGTTCTCATATTTATGTTATTTTTGCTATTATTTATACAATTCAAATTAATCCCATGGTACTTTGTAATGGGTAAACAAATCATACAGCTAATTACAAGCAATGTAGGAATAAAGAAACAAGTGGGACCCAGGGCAAGCCCAGATCAAACAGGCATACAGTCTAAAATTAGGTATAAGTACATATAATGCAGTAAAGTATATCTTGAGAAAATTGTCATGTGCACAAACAGTATGTAACAAAATGCATTGTGTTTCATATGTGATATATGAGGGGAGGTCTAAAATGTAAAATTTAAGTTAAAAATCTAAAAAATAATGATGTTAACTCAAATGTTTTTTTCCCAAAGAAAACTTATTTATTCTACATTTATCAACATAATCACCACCAATCTTCATGCATTTTTTCAAGAGGTGCACCCTCTTCTCAAAATACCCCTGAAAATCATCTTTTAGCAATGTAGCCAACTGCTCTTAGTTAGCTTGAATGCTGACTTCAAGGCTCTCGTAGGTCTTTCCTCTGAATTCAAGCAGTTTTTTGTTCTGCGTTCAAAGTGGACCCAACAGGCACACTTCTTGGTGAAGTACAACTCGTCATGAAGAATCCATAACATGCTCGTGTGACGGGATGGCCGCCGCTACGCTGTAGCGCAGTACAACAGTTCAAGTGTTTATTTATTTGTGTGTTATTAAAAGTTCGTTAGCCCTTATTTTTCTAAGTACCTCAATATGATTTTCCCTGTTGTTCCCCTGTTCCCCACTCATTCAGAGCCACGGAAAGTTCACCAGACGAGCTGGCACCGAGCCTCAAGATAAGGGCTGCAGCCACCAGGGGGCCCCAAGCTGAACAAAAGGAAATTGGGCCATGGCTCTAGGCAGTGGCAGAAATCACCCCGGGAGGGCTGAGGGCGGACCAGGGGAGAACAATGTCTTTTTTCCCCATAAATAAGCCTGTGTTCTCCATGAAAAATAAATCACTTGTTTGAACCTTTACTCCTGCCTCGGCTAGTAATTGGGGATAACAGGGCTTTGGGAACTGGGACGCTTCAAGGACCTCTCTACAGCACTGCAACCTCGGGGTATCCTACGGGCACCAGCGGCACCTCGCTACCACACTACCGACCTCCAGGTGTACTTGGCACTGATGGCGGATCTACTCACCCCGAGTAGCGGGATCCGTCACAGCTCGTTTTTGCTATGTCATACCCTTCCACAAGCTTTTTGAGAATAATTTGAGGGTCCTGCTCCAGAAATTCCTTCACCTAGGCCAACATGGCCTCAAGTGTGCTTGTCCGTGAGCGTCCCTCTCTCGGTTCATCACAGACGTCAGAATATCCAGACTTGAATATGGTAAACCACTTGTAGACCTTCTGGAAGCTTGGGGCTTCATAAACAAGATGGATATTGACATCTTTAAAGCCACATTTTGGTGGAGCATGATGGCCTGTTTTTGCTCGCTTTTGAATTTTAGTTCTCACCTCTCACCACTGACCAACTCCACTTTTTGAGTATCCTCTCGGCTTCATGATCGTCTGGGGGATATCAATATTTTTAAAAGTAATAAAAGGAGTAGGCTCTCTTTGAAAAACAAAATTGCGTTAACATCATCATATCATTGATTTTAACGTTACTTTTGGACCTCCCCTCGTGTACATCTGCAAGTATCTAATATTATGACGTGAAGAAGCACACAGTGAAGCAAGGACAGACTGGTGAAGGAATAACAATGTTTCAGAATGTTGAAATACTTCCTAAAATTGATGGTTTTTAGGTAATTTTGGGGAATGTAAGACTCTGGGAGAGATTCAAATGGCGGGTACAACATTCTTAATGTACAAATCTACTGATTATCCTTAAGTATGATACAGCTGTTGACTTTGAGGTTGGACGCGAAGGCAGAGAATAGCTCGTGGTGTAGTGGAAAGACAATGATGGTTTGTATCTGTTGTCCTGGTGAAACATGCAGACAGATGTACTGGGAATTAGATATGTGCAAAAAATCTAAAATGAAAGTCACAAAATAAGGACTTACAGCCACAGATGTTTTGAAGAAGCAGCTGTTGGTGCACAGTGACAATGGTTGTAGCAAGCTAAGGAAGAGACAGAAGAGAGTACTCAATTTCATAGCAATAAACTAATGGAATACTTTGGTAGTAAGAGCTTGTGTTAAAGAAAATGCTATGTTGAAGGGATTGTTAAATACTGTATATATGTACAGGTGAATTAACACGTTTCCTGAAATTCTAACATTTCAGAGCAGTCAAAGAGGGCAACCTTCATATAATTTTATTATTTGAGTTTCAGTTTTATACAAAAAGTTCAACCCATGTAGAATTGAATTTATATTGGTAAAGTAAACTGGGGATTCCCTGACATAAAAACAAGTTCCAAAATTTCCATTAATAAGACTACATAACTAACTTTTCACAGTGAATAAAACAAATAACCTTGTCCATGAAATCAAAGGCTGAATGCTGTTCTTCCATGGTAAGAGTGCCCTCCTGGAGTGTTTAATAACTTTTAGGGGTTTGTAAAATGAATTATTTCATAAAGTATTCTAAACATGATTTATTAGAATTGAATTTTAACATCTTTACAACTCCCTTTGTAATCCTTGGCATAACCATCGCTTTTTCTCAACGCGCTGTGAAGACAAAGGAATCCAATGGTGCGTGACATGTTGCACATGCAGTTGTGTGGGAAATATAAATGTGAGTAATTACAATACAAAAAACAAACTTGTGTCCTACTACCACTTGAGCAGAAACTATCAAGAGACATTCATGGGCATCTGTAGACGCTATTTTACAGAGTGCACACATGATGCACATATTAAAATAATCCCAAACTCTTCATTTTTATATCCGTTACCATTATCATGCCACTGTACAGAGCACTGGTGAGACCTCACTTGGAGTACTGTGTGCAGTACTGGAGACCGTATCTCCAGAAGGATATAGACATCTTAGAGAGAGTTCAGAGAAGGGCTACTAAAATGGTGTACGGCTTGAAGGAGAAAAGTTACCAGGAAAGGCTTAATGATCTTATCATGTACAGCTTGGAAAAAAGACGAGACAGAGGAGATATGATAGAAACATTTAAATACGTAAAGGGAATCCACAAGGTAGAGGAAGGGAGTATATTTAAAAGGAAACAAAATAGCAAAACAAGAGGACATAGTCTTAGATTAGAGGGGCAAAGGTTTAAAAGTGACATCAGGAAGCATTATTTTACTGAGCGGGTGGTGGATACATGGAACAGTCTTCCAGTAGAAGTGGTAGAGGCCCAAACAGTAATTGAATTTAAGCAAGCATGGGATAGGCATAAGGCTATCCTAAACAAAAGATAAATCCAGGTCAAGTATCCATGTAATTGGGCAGACTAGATGAGCCGAAAGGTTCTTATCTGCCGACATTTTTCTATGTTTCTATGTTTCTATGTTTCTATTAAACAAATAAGAAAAACCAAAAATATGTAGATGGAGACCCAGAAGTTCTAAGGCAGGAGCAATTACCTAGTCTGGCACATCCTTCTGCCATGCGATCATAGAGTAGCTGGGTGCTCCAGCCACTGAAGTGACTCACAAGGAAGGCTTGAGAGTCACTTGAAGGAAGACTTTGATACCATTGGATAGGGCTATTATCTGAAGTGCTCCAAGCTCAGGAAACCTGACCTGAGGGATCCCTGAGCTGAGGTTTTGGGCAGGACCAAGCCGCTGCATTTGGATGGCTGAATTAGCCCTCTGATTCTCATTCAGAGGGGGAGATGGAGCAGGGAGCTCACAGCAGTGTGACTACTCAGGTAAGACTAAGTACTCACCCTGTGTAGTGATATGTGCCTTTGGACATTTGGTTTATACAGCGTAGATTTTATTATTATTATTATCATAATTTCTATAGCAAAACTGTTTTGCACCTCTTTATAATAAGGATTGGAGAATTAACTAACTAGCAAGCATGTGCTCAGATGAGTTTACAATCTAGAACACGTGTCTCAAACTCTGGCCCCCAAATGTTACCCAAACGAGAGAAATCTCAATGTATCCTTCCTGTTAAAATACTTTATAAATAATTAAATAATTCCCAGAGTTCTTTGAATGCAATAAATTGTCAGAGAATTTTGGGAGGTATAGTTCAGAAACATCTGGGAGGTCAGAGTTTGAGATCTCTGAATTACAGATCAACAACTAAGTTGAAACGTTCTGACCATGATATAAACATTACATATTCTAAGTTACAGACAATAAATGCTTCCCATAAATGGTCATAAGAAAGCAAATTATTGAGGGTTTATATTAGCTGTAACATAAACATTATTATCTCGGCCTATTTATAGTCTTTTTTATTTCCAATATTTGGATTACACTTTATAAAATTTTAAAGTTATAAAATATAATGTCTTGCGCAGCTAGCCATTCAATGTAAATCCAAGTTCATTGGCAGTTCAGGGGATAAAAATAGGACAATGTTTATTTATTAAGATAGCTATAGATTTTATATATTAGCATGGAGAGTTAATTTCAAATTAGGAATAACATTTGTACTTTTTCTTTATGTTTACATTTTTTCTTGTTCCTCGATTTTTATTTTTTTTAATTTGTAATTTCAAAATGAAATCCCTTTCCAAGCTTTGTAATATAAATATTATATTTGATTATTTTCCTACATTTATATGAAACAGTTTATCTGGATTAAAACTATAACAAATATATATATACACAGTCATAGCCGAAATTGTTGGCACCTCAGACATTTTTCCAGAAAATCAAGTATTTCTAACAGAAAAGTATTGCAGTAACACATGTTTTGCTATACAAATGTTTATTCCCTTTGTGTGTATTGGAACAAAACAAAAAAAGGGAGGAAAAAAAGCAAATTGGAAATAATGTCACATAAAACTCCAAAAATGGGCTGGGCAAAATTCTTGGCACCCCTAACTTAATATTTGGTTGCACACCCTTTGGAAAAAATAACTGAAATCAGTCGCTTCCTATAACTATCAATAAGTTTCCTACACCTCTTACCCGGAATTTTGGACCACTCTTCCTTTGCAAACTGCTCCAGGTCTCTCTTATTGGAAGGGCGCCTTTTCCCAACAGCAATTTTCAGATCTCTCCACAGGTGTTCAATGGGATTTAGATCTGGACTCATTGCTGGCCACTTCAGAACTCTCCAGCGCTTTGTTGCCATCCGTTTCCTGGTGCTTTTTGACATATGTTTGGGGTCATTATCCTGCTGGAAGACCCAAGATCTCGGATGCAAACCCAGCTTTCTGACACTGGGCTCTACAGTGCGAACCAAAATCCTTTGGTAATCCTCAGATTTCATGATGCCTTGCACACATTCAAGGCACCCAGTGCCAGAGGCAGCAAAACAGCCCCAAAACATCATTGAACCTCCACCATATTTTCCAGTAGGTACTGTGTTCTTTTCTTTGTAGGCCTCATTCTGTTTTCGGTAAACAGTAGAATGATGTGCTTTACCAAAAAGCTCTTTCTTGGTCTCATCTGTCCACAAGACGTTTTCCCAGAAGGATTTTGGCTTACTCAAGTACATTTTGGCAAACTGTAGTCTTGCTTTTTTATGTCTCTGTGTCAGCAGTGGGGTCCTCCTGAGTCTCCTGCCATAGCGTTTCATTTCATTTAAATGTTGACGGATAGTTCGCGCTGACACTGATGATCCCTGAACCTGCAGGACAGCTTGAATTTCTTTGGAACTTGTTTGGGGCTGCTTATCCACCATCCGGACTATCCTGCGTTGCAACCTTTCATCAATTTTTCTCTTCCGTCCACCCACAGAGAGATTAGCTACGGTGCCATGGGTTGCAAACTTCTTGATAATAATGCGCACTGTGGACAAAGGCAAATCTAGATCTCTGGAGATGGACTTGTAACCTTGAGATTGTTGATATTTTTACACAATTTTGGTTCTCAAGTCCTCAGACAGTTCTCTTCTCCTCTTTCTGTTGTCCATGCTTAGTGTGGCACACACAGACACACAATGCAAAGACTAAGTGAACTTCTCTCCTTTTTATCTGCTTTCAGGTGTGATTTTTATATTGCCTACACCTGTTCCTTGCCCCAGGTGAGTTTACAGGAGCATCACATGCTTGAAACAATCTTATTTATCCACAATTTTGAAAGGGTGCCAAGAATTTTGTCCAGCCCATTTTTGGAGTTTTGTGTGATATTATGTCCAGTTTTCTTTTTTTCCTCCCTTTTTTTGTTTTGTTCCAATACATGGCCGAAATTGTTGGCACCCCAGAACTTTTTCCAGAAAATCAAGTATTTCTCACAGAAAAGTATTGCAGTAACAGATGTTTTGCTATACACATGTTTATTCCCTTTGTGTGTATTGGAACAAAACAAAAAAAGGGAGGAAAAAAGCAAATTGGACATAATGTCACACAAAACTCCAAAAATGGTCTGGACAAAATTCTTGGCACCCTCTCAAAATTGTGGATAAATAAGATTGTGGGTTTCTGGGGTGCCAACAATTTCGGCCATGACTGTAGATCAGAAAAGTTGAGTTAAGTAGATTCATGTCAAAAAAGATGGGTTATAAGAGTCCCCAAAGACCAGTACTTATAACCTGAAGTGTGTAACAGATACAAAGCAAATTTTATTCATATCGATTAAAATCTAATAGATAAATAATAAAAACAATACAATTGGAAAATCTCAAATTAAGATTATAAAATATATAAGCACTTCTATTAGGTTAATGAGCCAAAAATATTGGATTAGTAGAGTAACAACCCACCACAAAAGAGTGCCTCTGGTACCCTCAGTTGAATACTTACTGAACCTGTAATGTTTGTAATATACCTATAACTCACCAGTAATCCCAATAGAAGTAAATTTACTATAAATGTGTGGAATTCTCTGCCTGTTGAGGTGGTTGGGTCTCTGTACTCAAACTCTGTACAGACTTTTAAACAATGGCTGGATGACTTCATGCAAAAACAGAATATTAAGGGTTATAATGTTTAAATTGTTGGTAAAAGCTGCTTGATCCAAATAGAAATCTGACCACCATTTTCAGACTGGGTTTTTTGCTTTCTTTTGGACCAACAGCAGTAGGGGATGTGTGAAAGGCTGAATTTGATGGACGTATATCTTTTTTCAGCCTATGTAATTATGTAACTTTTCTAACTCTGTAACCTCGGCACAGGAATTGTGCCATACCATACCAATATTTAGAAGAAGTTGATAGGGTTACCTCAGCACAGGTACCTGAAAATACATACCTGAATAGAATAGCTCATAGAGATAGTTCCCATGCAGCCAGTAACGTGATATGTTGATTAGTTAAAGATGTCCTGAAACACAAAGCATAGCAATACGAAATGTACACATGAGCAGAAATAAACAGAACAATTATTTTGTGTCTAAAAATAGTAATCCTTTAACAATGTGATATATAATTCAACAGGTTTCTAGAATAAAACTACAGTCCAGTGGGACAAATCTATGAATGGTGATAGGGCAAGCAGGTATTTTATACTTGAAGGTGCCATATTTTATTATGATTAATCATACTCTGGTAGAAAGTCCTGTCTTTCATCACAATAAATTTTTAAACTAGGTTATAGGATACATAGGCAGATGAAATCATTCATGACCTATGTGTTTCTTAAGGTCACGTCTTGTTGTATTGATTTCTTCTGTTAAGTCCTATTTTATTATTATTATCGTCATTTAGATGATAATAATAATTTAAATTTTGCAATGTTTTACAATAAATACTGGGGAATTAAAGTGACAAAATTACAAGACATCAAGACTCCGTTTCAGAACAGTCCTTACGCATTTGCTCATGAGCTATTAACTATTGGTGTTCCTTTTGTAAACAGTAATGGCTCACTTGTCTTATTTGTCACTTTATTTGCCTGATTATTGTACTTTAATGTATTTTGTATAGGATGCACAAAAATACTGGAAGCAGAATTTAAGCTAATATTAGCGGCCCTGGGAGAAACCCTTTACCTCCCAGTTGGCGTCCTCATGGCACATGGCCTCCCACATGGTCAACCTACTCGATCATCATGGCATCAGTGAAGAATCTAGTGATGCCACAATCGCACTACACCTGCGTCTATGCACTACGAATGGTGCAGAGAACAAATGATATAGTTTTGCATCAATTCCCACTTCGTACAAGGCTAGAATTAAACAAGAGTCAAAACGGCCCCTACCCTATTACAGCGGAGCCACAAAATTCAATTGTTAGGCTGGGGGGCACACGACTGCACCTGGTGCACCCGTACTTACCGGCGCCCATCACAGCCGTGTGACGCTGCGACGGGGCCGATCACACACTTGTGTGCGTGCTCAAAATGTACGCGAAGCAAGCGTCCGCCCAGAAAGCCTCTCTGTTGACACACCAGACGCACGTCAACGGGGCTGCAAAGTGCGATCCTCCATAAGAGGATCCCGCTTTGCATCGCGAGCGCACTGAGTGCGCTCAGTGACTGCATTGAGTGGAAGGATCGTCTACTCTCACGGACGTTCCTTCCACGCTCGTGTGCACCCGGCCTAACTTGGTTGTTGTGGTTGCATATTTTAAATGAATTCTTCCTCATTCTATAAGATACTTTAGTCTGTAGGCATCTGGATAATAATGACCATTTCCAAGGTTGCTTCTTATTTTCACCTCAAGCCGATATGTGAAGCCAAAATACCGTCTCTGAAAACCTGGTGTTATTAATGACAGTGCAGAGGATGGTGAAATTCACTGCATCCTCTCACCACAAGCAGAAATAGCTCCCAAAGTTCCTCTACTGCCTGAGATCACGTAAATGCGATCTCAAGGACTCCGATGGTCTTTAGGAGACACTACCAGTGGCATCAGGCTCCACTGCCATTATCTCAGTGATGCCCAACCCTGGTTCTCAAGTAGTCCTAACAGGTCAGTTTTGCCAGATATGTGAAGCACAGGAGATATGATTTGCTGCTTAGTGATTTCAGGATTCAGTCTGCATTTCCCCAAGATAATCCTTAAAATCTGGCCTCTTAAGGGCACTTGAGGACCAGGGTTGGGGAACATTGATGTAGACGATAGCTGCCACGAATATTATGAGTTGTACCGCTAGTATAGTAATGGAGCAGGTGAGAGGGAGCTGCTAATGGTTAGTGGCACATGCCACAATTTCCATGAGTAGCTCTCAATTGCTTGGTCAGCTGGAAAAGGACTCTATTTAGAACATACAGAATTTTTCAAAAAGAGCCGAACTGGCCCAGAAATTGCACCAAACATTGAATTTCCCCGTAAGCTGCAATTCCATGCCCATTCAGCTATTCAAAAGCTGACAATTGGCCAAAAATTGCCGAATTGCCAGGGAAATACGGTGCTGTTCAGTGGCAGTAAACTCCCATAAGATAAGCAATGGTTAATCTATTCAGAGAACACCGAACAGCACCGAAATATCAGTGAAATGCCCTGATGTACGGTGGTTTCACTTGACTGGTTTAATCAGGCGAATTCCATAGGTTTCAATGTTAAAAATATTCCTGTTTTTACTGAATATTTATTACCCATTTATTCTTTTAATCTGCAGGAAAAGTCTATTTAATTTTTAAGATTTTTAAATAATTTTTCGATTTTTTTTCGGCAAAACTTTTTTTTACGATTTGTTTTAAATAGTGTTTTTGTTTTCTGTAACAGACCCATTTGCTATTATTCATAGGGTCTTATATAGTAATTCCAGGCATATTTGTCCAGTAGTTTTTTTGCAAACAGCTTTTAAAAGTTGCAGTGTTTCTTTTGTTTATTTAACCCATTCGTTGGCTTGTCACCTTTTTCTGGCGGCTGGTCAGTGCTCTGTTCGGCGGATCGTCGACTTTTTCGGATGTGTTCGGCGGTTTTGTGGCGGATCGTAGGTTTCGTTTGGCTTTTTTTTCTGTGTTTTTTTCCATTCGATTCGGCGGTTTTGCAGTGGCTTTTCGGATGCGTTCGGCATATTTACCCTGCACTTCAGGGACCCTGCAGTGAATGCTGAATTCACCGCAGGGTCGGGGAATTTGATTCCCCGAATTTCAGGGAACGAAAGAATTTCGGTGCTCTTTGAATAACCTGTTAGTCTCATATCATTGGATCCTCTGACCTATACCTGCTCTGTGAAAACAGAAGCCTTCATTTCTATTTTTTGGGAGAACTAATTATCCGTTGGAAAAGTATGCTCAAGAAGAGCAAGTGCAATTTTATTTTTCCAACAAAATAGCTTTTAAATGTTTTAATGGTCAGAACATGCCATAAATGGTCACGAACACCTTTCCACCTTCAATATTAATATAGCACTAATAAAACCTCCAAATAGCGAAGCCATCTAAGGTGCTTTCATTTGTTCTTTGCAGTTTTTCTAGTCTTTACAACTTCAGGACATTTCTCAATCCAAATGTTCATTCCAAACCAATAAAATACAGAAAAAAACTGTAATATTTATTGTAGTTTAGCAAGTATTTCTGCAATAATTGAAAAATGAATCCACTTAGCTTAAGAACGTGAAGATTTAAGTCGCACTATCTTCCTTTTAATCCGCCTGGGACCTTGTTAAAAAAAAGTGGAAAAGTTGAATTTTCTATTATTGTTAGGGGTAAGGGAATGAAAAAGCCCTACAATGTGCCTCCCTGTCAAAGAAGTGATATGCAGATCAAGCACCCCTTATCTGGAATACTCAGCAACCCGATCATTCCGGATTTTGGATTCTACCAGATTTCTACTTTATCCTCAGACATGCTGCTCAGAGCCAGCGTGACTGAGCAGCGTGTCAAATGCTTATTTATTTATTTATAAAGTATTTTAGCAGGAAGGATACGTTGAGATTTCTCTCGTTTTCAAGAATGTCCTGGGTTCAAAAACATTGTATTTCTGTAACGACTGAAAAAATTTCAAAGTAATAACTGCAAGATATTAAAAACATAACAAAATATACAGATTAACACAGAAAATAAATATGTATGGAATATACTCACTATGTTACATGTTTGCAGGTGCATTCTGTATGGAGGTATATTAATAGAGATCTCTTAAGTGACTTTAGACTGGGGGAAGATTTGATGTCGTCTGGGAGGTTATTTCATATCTGTGGTGCTCTGTAGGAAAATGAGGATCGAGCCACTGTCTTTTTGTATTGCGGTATTGCAAGTAAGGTGCTGGTCCTGGATCGGAGGTTATAGGATGAGGGAACTGCTGGGGGAAGCAGTCTATTCAGGTAGGGTGGTAGCTTCCCAGAAAAGCACTTAAACACCATGTTGGAAAGGTGAAGAGTGTGTCTAGATTCCAACGACGGCCAGTCTAGCTCTTTTAACATGTCACAATGGTGGGTCATGTAGCACAAAGCGGCAGAATGAGTTATACAATGTAGTAAGTTTCTGAAGGTGCGTTTGCGGGGCAGCTACATACACTACATCTCCATATTCAAAGACCGGCATAAGCATTTGTTGTACAATCTACAATCTGCTTTCTTACCGCGAGGCTCAAGCAGGATTTGTTTCTGTACAGGGCTAGTGTAGAGTAAAGTTTAGATGAGACTATTTCGAAGTGGGGGCCAAAAGTTCCATATTTTAGAATTCTGGTTAATTGGTGCTTAACCTGCATAGCACAGTGGTATCAATAATTGTAATTTAAATACACAACTCCATATGTAAATTCATGTACGTATTTTGCTAGACATACACTTGTCCCTATTTTGTGGCTTCTTTAGTTCGTTTATAGAACAAAGTTCATTTTTCATTAATATAGCTGGTGTAGTGAATGAACCTAATAATATTTATTTCAGTCATGTTGACTTTAATACTTCTTACTTTCTCCTACATTTTACTCTGCACTGTTTGAATTCTGATAATGCATTCTGTTAACATTCCTGTTTGCCTTTATTTCTTTGGATTTATTTTCTATCAGATATATTACTCAAAGCATGACATCCCTCTCCCTTCTCAATACACTTGACATGCCCATATCTTATATTAGCTTTACATTGCTATGCTATTGTTCCACATATGATCACACTCACTCCACTTCACACAGCAACTATTGGCCCGAACCACTGAAAATGACCTCAGCCCATTCTGGTGGAACTTGGACAATCTCAAACTTCATTGGCTTAATGTCCCCCCAAATGCCTTGTGTCCACTCTACAGCAATTTTTTCGAGTACGAAACATGTCATGTTAGTGTTGCACCAGGGGTCTAGTCCTAAAAGAAATGTGGGACTCCACAAGTTTTTTGCTCCTCGTTCAACCATTGACATGTTGCACCTATTCTGCGACACCACATGCAAATTTGGTATCAGTATTTAAACATAACGATGGGCTGGGGTTTTAGGGAATACATATGATAAATATAATACTTATGATGTATTTCTGGTGACTTAATAAGATAAATTATGATTGGAACCTAATAAAGGCTTGTCAGTGTGTAGAACAAAAAGGGAACGCCATTCCTTCTGAGAAAATAGTGGAGGAACTACGTTTCTACATGTTCCTGCTCGACGTGATTCCTGTGTTGCACACCTTAGTAGGGTTGTTTTTCAAGGCTACAGCTTTCACATCCAGACACCAGAACTTAGATTTTAACACACCAAAAGACTTTTTACCTAAATTGTGTTTTACCATGGCTCAGCCCAGTTTTTTTGACCAGTAACCAAGTTAGAATTAGCCTATCGCAGGGTTGTTCAACCATGGCCCTCCAGCTGTTTTGGAATTACGTTTTCCACAGGGCTCTGTCAACCTAATAAGTAGCTGAGAAGATGGAAGATGGAGTTCTGAAACAACAAGAGGACCAAGGTTGAGCACCCCTGGACTAGTGTTTCTTTGATGACTAACTGAACTGTACCAAGGAAATGCATCTACAGTAGTTACATTGCACTAACTTGGTTAAAGACCAGCATTTAGTGTCTAGATCTTACATTAGCACAACCCGTGAACTGTGTAGAAATGGTAAACATGTGGAATGGTGTATATCGTATGTTAGTCAAAAAATTGAAGGTAGATGAGCTAGATCTTACATAATATGTTTGTCATGAACTGCTTTTGCTGGGAATATGTCATCTAGAAAGGGGATGTTATTATGAAAGCATTGCCTTGGGTGCCCTAATATAATACCAACATTCACTATCCAGAGGATTCTCAGCACACTCTGACACTTCGTGACGTCACCAATAAACACAAGACCCTCGATGCTGGCGTATTTTTAGTTTTCATATAAAAGATAAAATCTTTTCCTCGTTATTTGGGGTTTTGTTCTCATGTGAATCTTCATTAACTAAGAATAAATCCCCTTCCACTGCCAGTATATGCAAGAAAATAAAATGAGATTGACAATACATTTTTTAAGCAGTATTTGTTTTTGAATATCAGTTTAGAAACTAAAACACAGAACAGCATAAAATGCATAGGAAATCATGCCTTGCATCATCTATACAATTTTACAACAGATGGTACGTTTTAAATATCATACATACTGGAGATATAACTTGTGTTTATATTGGATCCATTTATAATTTTTCATGCAATGCAAGTAGATTTTTATAAAGAACATTATAAGTTGCCTGTTACAAAGATTTCACGGATTTTTTTTATAGTTGGTCTTTTATAAACTTTCAGACCTGACTTTATGAACTAATAAAATGAAAGTCCCAACATCGTAATTTTTGACTATATCTGTTATCAGACTAAAGATTGGACATGATCACCATGTATCATTTTTATAATGTTTGCAAAAGTGACAGGAGTCAATAAAGCACGGCAGGACGCTTTTATTGTGTAGTCTAGTATTGGAGTCTATGTGAATTATAGAAGGTCTTCCATTCTTTTGCAGTTTTCTATTCCAACTTATCATTTTTAGAATATGGGTAGCAATAAATGCAGGTGAGGATCAGTAAAAGAAAATAAATCAGATACCAGGAGCAGAATTTCTGCAAATAATTAAATATAGAATGCCATGTACTACTGCTTTATCAGATTTCTAAACATGATTGATTTCAGCAGCTTCCTTCATTTTCCCCCATTATTATAGTTGCTTTTTTTCAGCCCCCCACATCTTTCAGTTTTGTTTTGCGGCCCCCCCCCCTCCAGTGTTTGGGCTGTCATCCTGTCATTTCTTTATTTCAGTCTTCATCTTTCCTTTTAAAATGCCTGATTTGTAACAAATTACTCATCAGATTCAGCTGGTAGTTTTTCTCTATTGATCACATTGAAAGTTCAAAACGTTATCCTCTTTTCCGGACCTCTCCTGTTCTTTGCCCCCCCCCCAACTTTCCTTTTCTTTTTCTCTTCCAATTCATCCCTTTAATATAATTAATGCAATCACAGGCTCTTGACTTACTTTCTTTCCTGTAATTTTATTTAAGAACCAAAGAAAGACGTGCATGTAAATATCTGAAGAAGGTTCATGAGTGGATAAACAAAGAGCGTGTGCCAAATGGTGCATAGCAAATAATGCATGTATGCTCGAACATAGGTCAAATGACACCTGTATGTGTCACTAAAAGGAGGAATCGACTAATGCAGACCATAGGAAGGGAATGAGTAGGAGAAGTGTCAGTGCTCTCGTATTGTCTGGATTGAACATCTGTGATTGTGTTCCTATCCGGCACTGTATGAAACAAGATACTGCAATTGAAACTAGAGGAATAGAGAGACCGACCACTTGGCTTTTGTGGAGTAGAGTCTCTTAGCATCAGTGATAAAGGAGAGATTTTAGTAATCTGTACAGGGGATAACAGATATCTTAGCTTCTTCCTAAAGATATCTTTGGGAAAGTACGACACCTACTCCTGATTCGGAAGCATCCAATTTCAATACAAAGGGTCTGTGAGCATTGGGGTAAACAAGAATGGATGTAAAGTCAAACATACTCGTCAGGGTTTGCAAGGCTTTGAAAGCTGTAAGAGATCAATTGTGAGCATTATCACACTTCTTGGTTATATAGGTAGAGGAAGGGAGTATATTTAAAAGGAAACAAAATAGCAAAACAAGAGGACATAGTCTTAGATTAGAGGGGCAAAGGTTTAAAAGTAACATCAGGAAGCATTATTTTACTGAGCGGGTGGTGGATACATGGAACAGTCTTCCAGTTGAAGTGGTAGAGGCCAAAACAGTAATTGAATTTAAGCAAGCATGGGATAGGCATAAGGCTATCCTAAACAAAAGATAAATCCAGGTCAAGTATCCATGTAATTGGGCAGACTAGATGGGCCGAAAGGTTCTTATCTGCCGACATTTTTCTATGTTTCTATGTTTCTATGTTTCTATATCATTATTAGTGTGATTATCAAAGAAAAGTTCTTGATAAAATTCTGATAATAGTTCCAAAAGCCTATAAAACTTTGTATAGCCTTGAGACCATGTGGTAGCGGCCTAGAACAGAGACTAGTTTATGAAGATCTTTGAGAAACCCCATGGAGGCGATGACCCAAAATTGGAACCTGATTCTTGTCAAATAAACATTTTTTGAGCTTATAGTAAAATCTAATTGGGAAAAGATACCTCTGAAATTATTATGATGGTTTTTCAAATCGAGAGAGTGGATCATTATATCATCAAGCTATACTTGGGCACAAACAGGAAGATTACCTCGTAAGACATTGTTTCTAAGATCTTGAAACAATGCAGGTGTATTACAAAGTCCAAATGGCATTACTATGTATAGACAGTGTCCACTATTCGTACTAAATTACGTTTTCCACTCACAAAGATTGTACAAGACTGCATGTTACCTAAGATCAAGTTTTGTGAAGTCTGTCGTCCCACACAATCAGTCGAAAAGTACTGAAATCGATGGGCGAATGTATCCATTTCACATTGTGGATAAATCCGCTAAATGCAATACACATTTTCAAATCTCCCTCTTATTTCTACAGAAAAAGGAATCCTGCCCCTGTGGGGGAGGAAGTTCACCTTCATCATATTCTTTTTACTGGATAGTGGACATATGCTGCTCTTAGGTGGCATTGTGCCATGGTACAGGTCAGTATGACAATTATAAGGATGGTGTGGTAGTAACTGTCATTCTCCTTTTTCTCATAAAACCTTTGCAGATCTTTGTATTGAGGTGGTAGAAGAATGCCACCAGATCTCAAGTGTCAAATAAGAAGACGACTTAAATATGAACAATGGATCCATAACATGAAGATGATGTAATGTAATGTAAGGGATGACTGCAAGATGAGTACATTAAACTGGAGTCAGATGGGAGGATAATAGGTCTAAAGCCAACTGATGTACATGGAAAAGGAACCACAGATGGAGAATTCCTGGTATGTCCCTTTGAAGTGACCAGAAACTGAAATCCATCCAGTCTCAGATATATAACACTGTTTATGTATATTTGTATGTAATATTTCTGTAAGAGGCATAGTGATCCTGGGAAGTAGACTATGAGTAAATAACAAATGGATATTAATAACAAGGTAATTTGAAGGTCAGCATGGTTAATATCTAGAGTAGGGGTTAAGTAAAGCCTGTCATGGTGTTCATGGTTACTGTTGAAAAATGGTCTAATATAATGAGTAGAACAACATAAAGTTAAGAAACAGAAGTTACTCTGAGTTACATTAACCTTCATTCAATCCAATTTAGTTTTACTTTTTCCTAATTTCCCATTCTTTTCTTCCATGTGTCACTTTTATTTTTAATAGTTGATCAGAAGATATTCAGCTCACTTATGCAGTCTTTACGTCCCACAATGCCTACCTTGTGTACAATCCTACCATGCAGATTACACCTGCTGCTCTCCTACGTATGTTCAATAAATTGTATGTGCTTAAACTACAGCATAACATTATGAAAAGTCTCCTGTTAGCATACGTAAACTATTGTGATATTTGGAATATTACTTAAGAACGTTTGTATAAGGTATTACAGGTGCACATGCAGAGCTATTATCTCGACGTCTTTCTATTTAATAGCACAACTTTTATAAGGTTACACAAAAGAATCTGCTGTTGTTATCGCTGACATCACTTTTTCAGGAAACAATGTCCTTTTAAATAATTCAGAATGTGACTATGAGATTGTCACTCATATAATTTCTGTGTTCCAATGACAATGCATAAGATTTTACATTTTCAGTGGTATTGACAATGTATTGAACTGTGACTTGTGACTAGGGATGAGCTGTTCGGGTTCGGACGGTTCGGAGTTCGACCCGAACTTTGGCAGTTCAAAAGTCTGCGAACTTCGAACTTTTTGGGTGTGTTCGGTTCGAGTTCGAAAAAAAAGAAATTTTGAAAAAAGTATAGAAAATGCTTAAAAAAATACTAAAAAATCTAGAAATAAAGAGACTCTTTACTGCAGAATATTATAAGCAACGGTTTATTAGATATTGAATTAAAAACTAATGTGTACGTGGAAAGATTATCAACTCTAAATGACCTCTGGTCACAAACGGGCATAACACCAGGTGTTTTTAGTCTGGTAATCAATTTGATACATTGTACACTATACTGAGGGGGTGGGGTGGTGTCTGCTTCTGATTGAGATTTGAGAATTAATTTCCCTCCTAAAACATCCTAATATGCTGCATTTAACCCTTTCGCTGCTGAGGCTTTTCACACCTCTGTGCTGAGGTCATTTTTACCGCTTTAGCTCATCATGTTTAACTGCGTTTTGTAGCCATATTTTGATATATGACCAAGACATATTATATATCGTTTTTTCCGGCAGACTTGGCAAATTCATAATATGTCATTATTATATGTATACGTTATGTCATGTCTGTATATTATAACAAAAATGCAATAAAATTTGAATTTTCAATAATTTATTATGTGTAAAGTGTTTTTTTTTCACATTTTAACATGCGATCGTTTGCGGTTATATTTTGTATGGGGTGCGCTTGTTAAAAAAATTAGAAATGGGGTCTCGTTACATTTTTTTTGGGGAAAATTTTGCTTTTTTTAACAAACGCACCGCATACAAAAATTGTTAGTGCAGCATTATTGTTCACATTATAATTGAAATGGGAACAATATTGCTGCATTAACAAAACAAAAACAAACAAAAAAACTTGTTTATTTTTTTTTTAGAATTTTTTTTTTTAATTTTTATTTTTTAATTTTTTAATTTTTTTAAAAAACATTTTTCATGCTCATGTTTGGTATCCGTGGAAAGGCCATGCTCTGGCCGATCCAACTATATCAAACATTAAGCTGCCACGGATCGGGAGATAGGGGTTCATTGGAACCCCCTATCTCCACCATTGGTGGCAGCTAGGGATTAACTCCAGGACTGGCGCCATCGTGCTATGCACGATGACGCCAGTCCTCAGGGGGAGTTCCTGGAGGCTTGGCCGACATCCAAGATGTCGGCCAGCTCCAGGAGAGGATCACGATCCGGCGCTTTTCAGCACCGATTCGTGATCCGGCTCCCCAGGGGTTAATCACAGCCACCGCTTGGAAGGGCAGGCTGTGCCCTTCCAAACGGTGCCTGGATTAACCCTCTGCCCCGGCGATCGGGAGGGAGAGAGGTCCAAAGGACCTCCCACCCTCCCTTTCAGGCGCTTCCTCCGCACATGCGGGGGGCGCCTGAATTAGATGTCATCACGCCGCCGCGATGATATCTAGTTGCTCCGCCGGGGTCCCGGAGTGCTGGGCTGACATCCAAGATGTCAGCCCGCACCGGGGGGGCGCAGCAATCCGCCGAAATCCGGCGGATTGCTGCCTCCTGTGCATGGACGCTCTCAACGTGTCCATAGCACAGGAGAACCACTTGGCTGGACGCGCTGAGCGCGTCCATAGCAGCCAAGTGGTTAACTGGTGTTTGAAAAAAATTCAAAATAACATCTAAGGCTAGGGTCAGATGAGCGCATTTTGTACGGACTGTGCGCCCGTGCTTTTCACTGACGTATTTTTTGACTGATGTAGCAGGGAAAATAAATTAAAATGAAAAAACGTTCTGTCCGTCAAAAATGCTGGACGTATAAATGCAGTCCATCTGACCTCGTTTCATCACTCACATACAAAGCTACACAGACGTTGCAGACGTGGCGCACTCCGCACGTCCGTTCTAGCAGTATTAAGTTCTTGCCTAACCTGCGTCCGTTTGCTGCGTCCGCCATGCATCCACACTTCCGTGCGGACGTACTTCGTGTGTGGGGCTCCATTGGTCAGAATGCTATGCTGCCACGGACGTAAAAATGTGCGGCAACACGGACGTGATAACTGCGCTCGTCTGACCCCAGCCTTAAGCAATGTTATTTTTCACCTCGGGATTAAACATTCACAGGGTTATTCAGAGAGCGGTGAAAAGCAGGAGAATAACTGGAGAAGTGAAAATTCTAGGTCAAAATAGCCAAACCAGAAAAATTCTCCCATTTAACTCACTTTCCAAATTGGCTATTTGGTCTAGATTGTTCTCTTCTCCTGCCAGTTCTCCTGGCTTTCACCTCTCTCTCAGGGTTGTTCAGAGAAAGGTGAAAACCAGGAGAATGGCAGGAAAAGAGAACAATCTGGACCAGATAGCTGATTTGGTAAGTGAGATAAGGCTAGGGTCAGACTAACGCATTTTTCACAGCGACCGAAAGTGCGTCCGAACGCATTGCCGTATTTTTTCACGGAATGCGCGAAAACGGTCATACGATGCGCATTTTTGTGCGTGATTTTTTACGGATCCAAACCAGGAAACTTTGGGTGTCTGGACATTATGTTGGCCGGACATGAGCAGGGTCTGACGTCTCCAAATCACGCACACACGCCGCTAGTGGACGCAGCGCGCTCTGTACGTCTGTACTAGCGGTTCTGCGTTCTTAAAAAAATGCGTTCATTTTCCACTTGCGTTGCGCAGCCGGACTTTCGTGCGACCGTACTTCGTATATTGGCCGTCATTGCCCGTCATTTGCTGCTAGTGCGGCCGTGATTAAGTGCGCCTAAACGCATGTTAAAAATTCGCTAGTCTGACCCTAGCCTAAATGGGAGAATTTTTCTGGTTTGGCTATTTTGACCTAGAATTTTCCATTCCCCAGTCATTCTCCTGCTCTTCACCGCTCTCTGAATAACCCTGACAGGGTTATCCAGAGAAAGGTGAAACTCAGGAGAATGACTGAAGAAAAAACTCTAGGTCAAAATAGCCGAACCAGAAAAATTCTCCCATTTATCTCACTTTCCAAATCGGCTATTTGGTCTAGAATTTTCCATTCTCCAGTCATTCTCCTGCTTTTCACCGCCAAAAAAATCAGTAAACTTTTTCTGCGTGTCCGAAAATGTCTCCTCTTTTCATACAGACTGCCGCCCCAAGCAGTTGTTTATGGATAGATTAAAGGAAAAGCATTTACCGTCATTTGAAATGTAATTTTTTGGTTTTTACATATTTCTATACATCCTAGAAATCCGCCACTTCACGGGCAGGTTATGGGGACCTCCTAGGCACGATATTTGAAGGATTTTTTTGTTTTTATTTTTAACCCTTATTTCATGGAAAACTCACTGTCCCTTTAAAAACGTTTTTTTTTTACTTTTTGTCCTTGTTTCCTGTCCCCCAGGGCACTACCCGGACCCCCATACACTTTTTATGGCAAATATCTAGCATATATGCCCTCTTGGAGGGCACTCTAAAAACCGAATTTTCAGCCCCATTGACTTGTATGGAGTTCGAGTTCGGGTTCAGGTTCGGATCCGAACATTTGGAAAGTTCGGGTTCGGGTTCGAACTCGGCTCATCCCTACTTGTGACATAATCTGGGAAACAAAGGGCCATATTACATTCTCTGCGCAAATGCGCTCGTGCAGCGCAATTTTTTTTGCGCACATTGTCCAGCGTTATCGCGCGAAAATTAACGTGATATTCGATTCCAAACGCATTTTCTCATCCATCAAAAAATAACGTTAGTAAAAAAAAAGCGCAAAACGAAGTATAATACGCGCGCAGTAACGTTGCGCATGTAAATCAGTGCGCGGACTGTTTTTTTTGCGGGATTCAGCCAATCAGAATTAAAAACCTTAATTGACATCAATTCACCTTATTTGACTCACTAACGTTTTTGCGCCTGTCAAAATAAATCTGAGTATACATGCTGCAGCAATAAAAAAAATATGCACGAATTCACAATTGTTGTGTTTGGGTATGTGTAGAATGTGTAACTATACTGTGCTGTATTTTTTTTTGCGTGCTGGTGTATTTTGTTTCGGTCAGAATGTTCAGATTTGCAGTTAACACCAGCTTTTAAAAGACATTAAAACTATGCGCGCAAACGTCGCTCGTAGGAAGTTGCGCATCTATTGAAATACCATCCGCGTAACGAATTTGCGCTCACAATGTTAAGTATAGGACGCGCATTGTTCATTATGCTCGCGCAAGTCCATCCGCGTTAAACGATATCGCGCATGGTTTGTCCAAACGTTAAATTACGACGTTCTGCGCTAATGGTTTTGTCCTCGCGCAAATGCGCATTTGCGTGCGCTCAAAACCGATGCGCGAGGAATGCAATATGGCCCCAAATGTTTTAATAATACACTTAATATTCCATTTGCGACAATAAAAAAAATGCTGTAACCTAGGAGTCTATATGTCACGTATAAGCAAATAGGAACGTTCTTTGATAGAGCTATACAAATAGAAGAAATGATGGTCATGCTGGTCTCATATGTATCATTTTTTGTGCTGTTCTCACCTTTTTAAGAGATATATATGTCTTAACTTTGACTGCTGAACATGTGTGAAAGATAAAAGTAAAAAGAGCTGAAAGTGAGCGCTTCAATTTACAGTGGCGCTAATCCCCTCCACTACAAAGCTTTTTTTGTTGGAAAAAACTTTATTCCTGTACAGTAGTGCAGTGGTGTATTTTGGCCTAGGCCAACAAGGCCTAGGCCTAGGGCGGCACTTTCCAGGGGGCGGCGGCCCGCACTGGTGGCCCCACCCCTAAAAAAAACATATATATATATTTTTATTTTTATTATTTTTACTTTTGCAAAGTATTTTGCAAGGAAGGATACATTGAGATTTCACTAATTTTGAAGTATGTCCTGGGTAGGCAAGGCCTAGGCTTTCACTTTCCAGGGGGCAGCAAAAAACCTCACCACTGAGTGGGTTACTCACAGAACACCGAAATGACGCCAACATTTTGGTGTTCTGTAGTTCCCTGCACTTCGGGGAATAAAATTTCCCCACCCTGTAGTGAATTCACCATTCACCGCAGGGTCCCCAAAGTGCATGGAGTCGGCCACTGAATGCTGCCACTGCAAACCCGTGGCCTGCTGTTTTCAAAAGAACTACTGAACGAAAATGTCTGGAATTTACGTATAAGATCCTATGATTGATAATAAAAAGTTCTGTTACAGAAAAAAGAAAAAACGCTATTAAAAAAAAGGGGGGGGGAATTTTGCTGAAAAATTACTAAGAGGTACTAAAAAAAAATCAATAAAGACTTTTTACTGCAGATTAAAATAATAAATGGTTTATTAGATATTGCATAAAAACGGGATTTTTTTTTTACATTGAAACCTATGAGGTTCACCTGAATAAACCTGCTGATTGAAGCCACCGAACATCAGGGCATTTCACTGCCATTTCTCTGCTGTTTGGTGTTCTCTGAATAGATTAACCATTACTTCTCTATGGGGATTTGCAATGCCTTCAAACAGCACCATACTTGCTGGCAGTTCGCCAAACTTGTATGTGAGCATATCACAGAACAGTGGTGCACTTAGGGGAGTGGCAGAGGGCGGGCCACCCCAGGTACCAGTGATTATTTGGGTGTCATTAGGGGGTACTAGGAGGTGCCACTGTCACTGTGTGTCAGCTTTGAGCTGTGTTCTCAAACAACGAGCAGCGGAGCAGGGCGTTTGCATACGGAATAAAATTAAATAGAATAAAAATCCCCCTCTCCTCCCTCCATAGCTCCTCCCCTGCCCCGCAGCAGCTCTAGGAGAGGGGAGGAGGATGTGATTTGTGCGCAGAGAGAGAAGATGACAGTAAATGGCAGGTAAAGGGGGGTATCAGCAGAATATGAAGCCCTGTCTGCTTACTGCTGTTTAAAGTGGACCTTTCCTTAACCAGCACTGCAGTGCTTGTCATTGAGCTGCCTGGCTCCTGGTGAGGCTGCATGCATGCAGGTCACGCGGTCCGGCCTCAGGTGGTACTGAGTCTCAGTACCACCTGACTGGCTGAACCACGTGACACGCACGCAGCTGCCCGCTCTTTTGTTAATACGGACTCTCACTCTATTCTGGACTGAACACCCACCGGGAAGGGAATCAAAGCCACGGTGCACCCTCTGGCAGTGGCACCCCACTGCTAACAAGATGGCTCCTCGCACAGGCACAGCCGTCCGCGATCCTAACGTGGCCTGGAGGGACCTCATGCTGAGTCCGTACACAGTCCCTGCTGACTCTGCACACAGCCCTACCGCGGACGGAGGCCGGTAAATATAGAATAAATAATTGTTGCATGCTCATATTCACTCGGTTTGCTGGGAATCTTATTGCAGTGGATTCTGATGCACTCATACACACCGCAAATTGCATTGCTGGGAGTTTTTTTGCTGTGGATTCTGATACGCTGACACACACCACACATTGCATTGCTGTGAGTTTTATTGCTGTGAATTCTGATACGCTGACACACACACACCGCACATTGCATTACTGGGAGTTTTATTGCTGTGGATTTTGATACACTCATACACACTGCACATTGCATTGCTGGGAGTTTTATTGCTGTGGATTCTGTGATACACACTGCATATTACTGTGAGTTTTATTGCCCTGGAGCTCTGGGATACGCTCATACACACTGCACATTACTGTGAGTTTTATTGCTGTGCAGTTCTGACATGCTCATACACAGTGCCCATTTCTGTGGGTTTTATTGTTGTGCAGCTCTGTGATACACTCATTTGCAGTGCACGTTTCTGTGGATTTTTTGTTCAACCAATTAGAGCGGCTGTGATCTTGACATGTGTGGCTGTTCTTTGTAAAAATGCTCAAATTTAAACATTTCATAATTTTATTTATCTCAATAGATACATTTGAAATGGTATACAAAATATACAAGTAGGCACTTGGTATCCACTTTTAATATAAAGAGAGGAAAAGGAGGAGCTCTAAGAGGAAAAGGTGGAGCTTAAAGAGGGGATTAACCAAGAAGAGGTGTGCCCTTGACAGGAAGGGGTGCCTCAAATTTAAATTAGGGGGTGCACGAGTTTAGTCAGGCCTAGGGCAGCACAAAACCTAAATACACCACTGGAGTAGTGATTGACCCCAGAGATTTCCCTGTATTCTGCACTCTCCTTGGCTGTTGTAGCAGCGAAGACGCTGAACTTTTTGTTACAGTGAGTGTGACAGCTGCTCCTTGTAGTTTGTTTACAATAAGATTGGGTGAAGAGAGATAAGAAAGTCAGGTCTATTCAAAGAAAGGTGAAACTCAGGAGAATGACTGGAGAAGTGAAAATTCTAGGTCAAAATAGCCAAACCAGAAAAATTCTCCCATTTATCTCACTTTCCAAATCAGATATTTGGTCTAGATCAGTGTTTCCCAAATCTGACCTCAATACCCTCTGCCTTACCAGGTTTACCAGATATCTGAAGCACAGCACAGGTGATATGATTTGCTGCTGAGTGATTGCAGGATTCAGTCTGCATTTCCCCAAGGTGATCTGCAAAATCTGGCCTGGTTGAGGGTCCAGAGGACAGGCTTGAGAAACACTGGTCTAGATTATTCTCTTCTCCTGCCAATTCTCCTGAGTTTCACCTTTCTCTGAATAACCCTGAGTTTATTTAGTTTCTCTGCTGGGGCACTAATCTTGCTTTAGAAAGGTTTACAAATAGGGTTTGATATGCTAATAAGTGCTTTTCAATGAATTACAAAGCAAAGTTAACTCGATTTGGGGAGTGAATGGTTTAAATTCAAAATAGGAAAGTCTGTATCTTTGTTCTATTTTCAGACATTTGCGTGTACATATGTTCTCTTTGGACATTACAAAAGGCTATTTGCTGCAAACAAATTTCATTGGCTGAAGTAGGTGCCCCCAAAGCTTTAGCCCTGTGGGCTAATACCCAAAGAGCTAAAACTATGAAAAATTGGCTGAATATCCTGACATCGGACATTCAGCAGCTGATATTCTAAAATGGACATGTTTCATGCCATGTCACATGGGTAAAAGTAATTTTGCTCATGACTAGTGCACTTTAAACGGTATAAACCATTATGCAACAAAAAGAGCATCAACAAAACAGTGGAACGCTGAGAAAAAATATTTAATAAATTGCATAGCATAAAAGTAAAAACGATTTCCAAGAAAAAGATTTATACCCTTTATCCGTGAATTCGAATGTCATTGCCGTTAAAAGATAAACTTTGGGTTTGAAAAGAGAAATATTAAGAGCAGTGAATCTTTTGTTGACACAGACAAATTGTTTTTCACATAACCCTGCTATTGTACATTAACCTATGTACATTTAATCAAAAGCAATTGAAACAGCACCTTCCCAAAATAGCTGCTGGCATACAGAATTTGACTGTGAAAGCAACCACACAGGAAGTTTGTGCAAGAAGAACATGTCCCAGTTGTTAAAGTTGTTTTATTTCTCCTGGGTGTGAACAAGAAACAATGGTGGTATAGAGTCCTCATGTCTCAAAATATGCATGTAATATTTAAATATACTATATGCATGGTTACATTGTATGAGCATCATGTTCTTTTTCATAGATGCCTTGGATCACTGGCTGGCTCGTGCATGGACATATGGTTTTAAGAACTGTGTCAAGATTTAAAAGTAGAATAATTCGATGTGCTCTATCGTTTGTAAGTTACGTTACCTGGCCTCGGCAGCACCGTTTTAAAGAGATTGTATCTTCTTGAGCATTATTTCCATTCTCCAATATTGGGCTTTAATTCAGATGAGAAGACAGTTCCCAGAATACCTAATTGCACGGATATGAAATAAGCATTAATTAAAGTAATTTCTGGAGGACACGAATTCCAAGAAGTGGGATTACTCTTAACTATTGTGATGGGAAACTAGCAGCAGTTATGTGTTTAATATATGTATAACCAGCTAGGGGCAGTAAGTTACTACGAGCTCACAAACCACTGCACTAACTTGAATTACTCTTGAGTATTTTTTTTCATATGTTCACCATAGCATAGATTGACAAGTTCCAAGGCAGCTAATGTCATCTGTGCATCCATCTAAATATCTTTGCAGCCAAGTCATAGTGTCATGCGCCACTCATCTGTACCACTATATTTGTCAGTTGCAATGGACTTACACAGGCACTCAATGCAGGTAAATACAGTAGAGGGGCTATGTCACAACAGTATTGATAATGCAATAGAAAAAGAACAAACACAGCCAGAAAGCAACTCCTCCCTCCTCTAATGCTGTCATTCGGTGACATTTCGGGGCCAGGTCGGCTCTCTCTGAATAACCCTTTCTGTGTGCCTAACTTGTATGTATATTTGTGGTTTTGTCCCACCCATCGTACAGCACTACAGAATCGTTGACGCTTTAATAATACTTGTAACTGTACATGTAACAACAAGCTGTTCCAATATTGTTCGATGCTATCATTTCAAAATAGTATTCCTAAAAGAATACTGGCTCTCAGAGCTTGGTGCCAAGTGATTTTGCTTTTTGCCCACACTGTCACACACATACACAGACACTGTCTCACAAAGGCACTGTCACATATTCACTGCTACATACACGGACACCGTCACACACAAACATGTTCCAGCACAAAACCTCTCACACATTCTGACACCACCTACCTGCATAAACATAAACTCTGAACACCCCCTTTAACATCACAACACACCTGACAGCTACCCCTTCCTCTGCAACCCTAAATGCAGAGCTGACTATTAGTTGGCAGGAGGTCTTGCTGCGTGTTTGCTCCTATGGAAGAACGGTTCAGAATGCAACACCCAGGGTCTCCCTTGCATGTCCATGCCAAGCTCATTGGGTCGACCCCACTCCCTGTGGTCGGCATGGGATGGAATGGATTGTGCAGCAGGTGGTTTCGTCCAAACACACAGCTACGTGACAGCTCTCATTGAATACATGGGAGACTCTCACCTCTCAGGGAGTGATTCTACAAAAGCTTCCTGGAGCCCTTCTCGCAGAGCTTGGCAAACTGTGTCAGCCACCAGGTAGCTGTGTCAGCCACCAGGTGCCTCTAATGCCACGGTGCCATACAGCTCCTATACCCCCAAGGTTGACCAAGTATTATTATTATTAATTTTTATTTATAAAGCGCCAGCATATTCCACAGCATTGTACAATGGGCACAATATAGGCAGGGTTACAATACAAGGAACAACATTTTGACAAACCAGTACAGGAGGAAATGAAGGCCCTATTTCTGTGGGAACTTTCGTGTACATTTTTTTTTCGGAATATCGACCATTTTTAGTATTTTCGTGTCACTTTGCTCGTTTTTTGTATCGACTTTTCGGAAATTTCGGAAATTTTCATTTTTTCGGAACTTCTGTTCTCCTCGTTTCAAAGTGTCTACGATAATTCTGGCGATTCTATCGTGTTTTTTTTTATTAAATAAAGATCAAATCATGAATAGAGCAAAAATAAATTTCGATTTGACACATTTCCATTCGAAAATTCCGAAAATATTTCATTTCGGCTCGGAAAACTTTTCGGATCTGCCATTTTCGGATCTAAAAATTTTCGGAAAATCGGCCGCATCCGAAAACACGAATCGGGAAATTTCGTGAAAATTCCGAAATTCCGAAACCCGAAACGCACATCCCTATCAGCGAGGCGGCCAGACGGACGTCAGACGAGTGGAAGACAACAGCTGGAGCCATTATGTACAAAGGCAGAGTCAGAATAGGGCCCTTTGTATTTAAAATAAACACTATCTGTACATTTTCATGACACCATACCACTTTTCTTTTTCTTATTTTGAGGAAAGTGCTTACCAGCAGAAAGGTTAAACACGCAGTTGTTTTATATCTCTCCAAACATCCCTCTTTTGCAAGGCGGTAGTGAAACTCTACTGCTGCCAGTTGGAATGTATAAAAAAATGTATTTGTACTATTAATACAATTGCTTGTGCATGCTTTAATAACAGCAGTAGACCTGAGGGAAAATATTCTGTTTCACATAGAATATAATTGAAATTGTTCTCTTTATATATTTAAATGTGTTTTTTTTAATGTATGGTTACTTAATGTGTTTTGAAACAGATTCTTGTTAGTAGTGTGTATCATAAATACTGTATATCTAAGTCAAGTAATATTCAATAATGTGAATAGCTTATAGGGTTTGTGCAAACTATTCCACCAACAGAAAATGATGGGTATAACTTCTGTCAGGAACCCAGGCAGGCAAGGGACAAACGTTACAGTTGCAAGATAACAGGTATCTAGTAGGGATGGGCTGCCGGTTCAAATCGGTTCGAAGTACGATTCGAACATCAGCTGTTCGAAAGTTCGCGAACTTCAAACTTTTCAGGACGTTCGCTGAAAGTTCGAGAAAAAAAGTTTTCAAAAAAATTCCAAAAAATGCTTGAAAGATCCTAAAAAAATCTAAAAATAAAGAGACTCTTTACTGCAGAATATAATAATAAACAGTTTATTAGATATTGAATTAAAACGGGAATATTTTTAACATTGAAGGATATTGGATTCATAAACATTTCCCACTCATTGTTGGTCAAACATTTCCCACTCCTTGTTGGTCAAACATTTCCCACTCATTATTGGTCAAACATCCCAGCGGTTAGCGCTGCTTTCCCAGGACAAGGTGCTGAGGTAGCGCCTGCCCCGGAATACCACGCTAACATGGGGGACGCTACTGGAAAATTGACAGACACAGTCTGCAATATCTGTCTACAGTGTCTCACAAACATACGCATCAATTTAAGAATTTGACCAGCACTGGCTCTGCTTGTCAAATACTTCTTAAGATCTGTAAAAGGACTGCAAACCTCTTTTACAATGTGTTTACAGTGTGTGTATGTGTATCTATATGTGTAGTTATATTTGTGTATGTGTGGTAGTGTTAGAGTTAAGACGTTTCCCATAAACCTGCTAGTTCTTACTAGAGGCTTTAGGAATACCACAGTGAAGGGGTTAAACATTTACTGTAGTTTTTCATTATTGAATTAGCAGCTCAGCCCTTTTTTTCTCATATTCAATAGCAGTTTTGTATAACAATGTGGGGGCTTGGGATCATTCTTACACAAGCTCTATGTTTTTGCAATATGCATAAGTTTAACATATTATTAGCTTGCTCGTTTGACATGCCATTTCACGAAATGGCAAAATATGGAAAAATATTAAAGTGCTTAATTCAGTTTAGTACTTGGTTTCTAAAGATATTTCAAGCCTCTATAGACATGTTGTTTTAGGGGGAAATAATATCTGCTTTTGACATTTTTGTGAAATCAGCCACACCAACAAGGTGTAAATGTAAATGCATTAACAAATAAGGCATATTTTATGCCACTATCATGGTTGTTGTGGTTATATTTTGGTCTTTAAAATAGGAAAAATAAATGGATTAAACCGACTCTAGACACCTCCCTAGAAGAGTAAAGATAAGGCAAAAAACCCTCTCCATTTCTCCCACTCAGTATCCCAGGCACTCCTCTGACAGCTAAAAGGCAGCTGCAGGAAGCAGTGTGTACTCAGATCCTGTGACTGTTAGCGCATGCGCAACCGGTATGCACACAGCCAATCAGATGCCTCTCAATGCTTATGTTATACACAGTTTGTTGATTTAAAAGGCCAAATCCCCCTTAAATCACATTAGTGCCTTCTCTAACCTTACCATTATCCCCCCACTGTGTCTACATCGTCACTGTAACATTACTGCAGGCTCTGGGTAAGCTTCTTAAGGAATATATTTATTGTCCCATCAGAGTTGTTAGAGAGCTAACATAATGGATGAGTCATATAACATATTATTAAATCTCACCAGTAATTGGATATTTGCTCACATGAAGGTAATAAAACTGTCTCTCACCTCCAATGGCAAGCGCTCTTTAAATGTCTCTATCGCCTTCAGGAACAATCCAGTTGGGAAGACTATGGGACAAGCTATACAAAGACTCCTTTCAATCTCCTCCCAAAGCTGAAACATTTTTCTGGAAACAACATCCATCCTTTGATCATGCCAAAAGCTGGATGTTTTTTCAGTAAAAGAAATTAACAAAACCTTCCTTTGTCACCGACTAGTGTTACAACAGCCAAACCCTAAGATAAACATTATAATTTATTTGTGACACTTTTTTTTTAAAAGGATGGTTGTATATTTCAAAGTTGCCTATCTTAAAATAATCCAATTCAGGAGGGACGGTCCAAATAGAAGTAAAAATTACATTGTCAAGATCAAGAGAGATAGAGGGCCATAGTTTTTAATGCTGATTAGGGATGAGCCGAACACTCCCCGAGTTCGGTTCGAAGCCGAACCCGAACTTTCCAAATGTTCGGATCCGAACCCGAACTCCATACAAGTCAATGGGGCTGAAAATTCGTTTTTTAGAGTGCCCTCCAAGAGGGCATATATGCTAGATATTTGCCATAAATAGTGTATGGGGGTCCGGGTAGTGCCCTGGGGGACAGGAAACAAGGACAAAAAGTAAAAAAAAAACGTTTTTAAAGGGACAGTGAGTTTTCCATGAAATAAGGGTTAAAAATAAAAACGAAAAATTCCTTCAGATATCGTGCCTAGGAGGTCCCCATAACCTGCCCGTGAAGTGGCGGATTTCTAGGATGTATAGAAATATGTAAAAAACAAAAAATGACATTTCAAATGACGGTGAATGCTTTTCCTTTAATCTATCCATAAACAACTGCTTGGGGCGGCAGTCTGTATGAAAAGAGGAGACATTTTCGGACAAGCAGAAAAAGTTTACTGATTTTTTGGCGGTGAAAAGCAGAAGAATGACTGGAGAATGGTAAATTCTAGACCAAATAGCCGATTTGGAAAGTGAGATAAATGGGAGAATTTTTGACCTAGAATTTTTTCTTCAGTCATTCTCCTGAGTTTCACCTTTCTGTGAATAACCCTGTCAGGGTTATTCAGAGAGCGGTGAAGAGCAGGTGAATGACTGGAGAATGGAAAATTCTAGGTCAAAATAGCCAAACCAGAAAAATTCTCCATTTAGGCTAGGGTCAGACTAGCGAATTTTTAACGTGCGTTTAGGCGCATTTAATCACGGCCGCACTAGCAGCAAATGACGGGCAATGACAGCCAATATACGAAGTACGGTCGCGCGAAAGTCCGGCTGCGCAACGCAAGTGGAAAATGAACGCATTTTTTCGAGAACGCAGAACCGCTATTATGGACGTACAGAGTGCGCTGCGTCCACTAGCGGCGTGTGTGCGTGATTTGGAGACGTCAGACCCTGCTCATGTCCGGCCAACATAGCGTCCAGACACCCAAAGTTTCCTGGTTTGGATCCGTAAAAAATCACGCACAAAAATGAGCATCGTATGACCGTTTTTGCGCATTCCGTGAAAAAATAAGGCAATGCGTTCGGACGCACTTTTTGACGGTCGCTGCGAAAAATGCGTTAGTCTGACCCTAGCCTTATCTCACTTTCCAAATCGGCTATTTGGTCCAGATTGTTCTCTTTTCCTGCCATTCTCCTGGTTTTCACCTTTCTCTGAACAACCCTGAGAGAGTGGTGAAAGCCAGGAGAACTGGCAGGAGAAGAGAACAATCTAGACCAAATAGCCAATTTGGAAAGTGAGTTAAATGGGAGAATCTTTCTGGTTTGGCTATTTTGACCTAGAATTTTCACTTCTCCAGTTATTCTCCTGCTTTTCACCGCTCTCTGAATAACCCTGTGAATGTTTAATCCCGAGGTGAAAAATAACATTGCTTAAGACTGGGGTCAGACGAGCGCTGTTATCACGTCCGTGTTGCCGGACATTTGTACCTCCGTGGCAGCATAGCATTCTGACCAATGGAGCCCCACACTCGAAGTACGTCCGCACGGAAGTGCGGATGCATGGCGTACGCAGCAAACAGACGCAGGTTAGGCAAGAACGTAATACTGCTAGAACGGACGTGCGAGTGCGCCACGTCGCAACGTCCGTGTAGCTTTGTATGTGAGTGATGAAACGAGGTCAGATGGACTGCATTTATACGTCCAGTATTTTTGACGGACAGAAAGTTTTTTCATTTTAATTTATTTTCCCTGCTACATCAGTCAAAAAATACGTCAGTGAAAAAAACGGACTGTTTGGCCACTACCTTGTTGTCAGTCAGTAAGTACGTCCGTACTGCACGGACGCACAGTCGTACAAAATGCGCTCATCTGACCCTAGCCTTAGATGTTATTTTGAATTTTTTTCAAACACCAGTTAACCACTTGGCTGCTATGGACGCGCTCAGCGCGTCCAGCCAAGTGGTTCTCCTGTGCTATGGACGCACTGAGCGCGTCCATGCACAGGAGGCAGCAATCCGCCGGATTTCTGCGCCCCCCGGTGCTGGCTGACATCTTGGATGTCAGCCCAGCACTCCGGGACCCCGGCGGAGCAATTAGATGTCATCGCGGTGGCGCGATTACATCTAATTCAGGCGCCCCCCGCTTGTGCAGAGGAAGCGCCTGAAAGGGAGGGGGGAGGTCCTTTGGACCTCTCTCCCTCCCGATCGCCGGGGGACAGAGGGTTAATCCAGGCACCGTTTGGAAGGGCACAGCCTGCCCTTCCAAACGGTGGCTGTGATTAACCCCTGGGGAGCCGGATCACGAATCGGCGCTGAAAAGCGCCGGGTCGTGATCCTCTCCTGGAGCTGGCCGACATCTTGGATGTCGGCCAAGCCTCCAGGAATTCCCCCTGAGGACTGGCGTCATCGTGCTATGCACGATGACGCCAGTCCTGGAGTTAACCCCTAGCTGCCACCAATGGTGGAGATAGGGGGTTCCAATGAACCCCTATCTCCTGATCCGTGGCAGCTAGGGGTTAATGTTATGGATCGGCAAGAGCATGGCCTTTCCAAGGATACTAAACATGAGCATGAAAAATGTTTTTTAAAAAAATTAAAAAATAAAAATAAAAAATAAATATTTAAAAAAAATTCTAAAAAAAAAATAAACAATTTTTTTTGTTTGTTTTTGTTTTTGCTAATGCTGCAATATTGTTCCCATTTCAATTATAATGTGAACAATAATGCTGCACTAACGATTTTTGTATGCGGTGCATTTGTTAAAAAAAGCTAAATTTTCCCCAAAAAAAATGTAACGAGAACCCATTTCTAATTTTTTTAACAAGCGCACCCCATACAAAATATAACCGCAAATGATCGCATGTTAAAATGTGAAAAAAAAACACTTTACACATAATAAATTATTGAAAATTCTAATTTTACTGCATTTTTTATATAATATACAGACATGACATAATGTATACATATAATATTGACATATTATGAATCTGCCAAGTCTGCCGGAAAGAACGATGTATAATATGTCTGGGTCATATATCAAAATATGGCTACAAAACGCGGTTAAACATGATGAGCGAAAGCGGTAAAAATGACCTCAGCACAGAGGTGTGAAAAGCCTCAGCAGCGAAAGGGTTAAATGCAGCATATTAGGATGTTTTAGGAGGGAAATTAATTCTCAAATCTCAATCAGAAGCAGACACCACCCCACCCCCTCAGTATAGTGTACAATGTATCAAATTGATTACCAGACTAAAAACACCTGGTGTTATGCCCGTTTGTGAACAGAGGTCATTTAGAGTTGATAATCTTTCCACGTACACATTAGTTTTTAATTCAATATCTAATAAACCATTGCTTATAATATTCTGCAGTAAAGAGTCTCTTTATTTCTAGATTTTTTAGTATTTTTTTAAGCATTTTCTATACTTTTTTCAAAATTTCCTTTTTTTCGCACTCAAACTGAACACACCCAAAAAGTTCGAAGTTCGCGGACTTTCGAACTGTCAAAGTTCGGGTCTAACTCCGAACCGTCCGAACCCGAACAGCTCATCCCTAATGCTGATATGCTCTATCGATCTATCTACCTTTCTGTCTGGTTGACAGACAGGTAGGCTAGCAACCTATCTGCCTGTCTATTTACCTGTCCAACTGTCTATCTACATACCTTTCCTTGTATCTGTCTACCTACCAGTCTTTCTGTCGGTCTACCTGTCTGTCTGTAAAATCAGAAATATGTGAGTGCTATTGCTACCTACTCAGTAAAGCACATTATTTTAATTCTAGATTTGCATTTAGTATTTAGAAAGAAAATATAGAAAAAGAGAGGGTTGTGAGGATCCTGAGAACGAGCAACGGCACTAGTGGCCTGCTCTACGGTGAGGCCGCTCAGGTCTCTCAAGGTTTTAGCTTGTTTATGCAGCTACTGACAGTTTCTTTTAATCAATCTCCTAAATTCAAGCGTCTTGTCATTCCTATGCAATCCTTGCTTTTCTCTCTCTAGCCACCGGCTCCACACTCCCCTGCTCACCTTTTGTTTCACTTACCTTTGTAGTTTAGATTGTAAGCTCACGGAATGTCTGACTGAGCACTTGATTAAAGTGCTGTATTTCCTAGACTAGCTATCCTACGGGCAAGGTTATCTTTTCCTTATTTATCATGTATGTCTCATGTTTGTTCGCCCCCATTCAACAGCACTGCGGAATATGTTGGCACTTTATAAATAAAGATTAATAATAATAATACAGGGACAATTGTTCCATATGCAAATCAGACTGCAATCACCCAGAAAGGGTGGCCAGTACTGAAATGCCAAGGATGTCATCCCATTCCCTGCATGAGAGGGATGGTGCACCTCTTGTGCAGGGATGATATCCTTGGCAATCAGTACTGGCCACCCTTTCTGGGTGAGAGCAGTCTGATTTGCATATGGAGCAGTTGTCCCTGTAATGGCACAATCGAGCTAAAACCTTGTGAGTCCTGAGCGGCCCCACCGTAGAGCAGGCCACTAGTGCCGTTACTCATTCTCAGGACCCTCACAAACCTCTTTTTCTCACAGAAAGAAAATATATATCAATGTCTTACATACAAATAATTTCCAAATTCTTTATTTTTAATATTAAAACAACTACCTATGACAGGGAGGAGTATTGTATTTCTTGTCTTGAGAAGCACCCGCTTAGCTTAGTAAAGGTTGAGTGCCAACCTCCTCGTGTATTCTGTATGAAAAGGGCTGACAACTCTCTGGTATGCACCCCTCCCAGTCACAGGCCTTCCATCCACACGATCTATTTAACCTTGAAATGCAGGGAGCTCCAGAAAGGACTCAGTCCTGGGTAATTGAGCTGACCCCATAATAGCAGTCATTGGGTGAGAAGGATAGGACCTGCCAAAAGGTGGAATACATTGGCGATGTTGGTAGGCTTAAGCAATTTATGGCCATATATTGTGAACTAAATTTCCACCATTTTCAACAGAGCTTAGGGTTCTAAACTTGTAAAAAGTCTTGAATGGGTTAAGAACTATTGTAATCCTGAAAGGGGTTAGGCTAGGGTCAGACTAACGCATTTTTTCATGTCGACCGTCAAAAAGTGCATCCGAACGAATGGACGTATTTTTTCACGGAATATGCGATAGCGGTCATATGATGCGCAATTACAGCCGTGATTATTGTATGGATCCGAACCAGGAAACTTTGGGTGTCTGGACGTTATGTAAGCCGGACATGAGCAGCGTCTGACGTCTCCTAGTCACGCACACACTGCTATGCGGATGCAGCGCACTCTGTACGTCAGTACTAGTGGTTTGACGTTCTCGAAAAAATGCGTTTGTTTGCCACTTGCGTTGCGCGGCCCCAATTCGTGCGGCCGTTCTTCGTATGTTGCCCGGCATTGGACGTCATTTGCTGCTAGCACGGCTGTGATTAAGTGCGGCTAAACGCACGTTAATACTGCGTTCGTCTGACCCTAGCCTAAGAGTTGTGAAAATTGGGTAAAATCTTTAAATGTGTCCATGTATAAGCTACTTTTGAAGTCTTTGAATGTGTTAACTGGAGTGCTCTCTTCTTGGTTTGTTGTATATATACACAGGTATATATATGTATATAGTTTGCCCTTTTCTCAATTAAATGCTGGCCCATTTTAAAGCTATTGAAGCGTTTATGCAGAGACAATTTAACCTCATTTATTTTCGCGTACAATGTGTTTTATAAAGATCACTATGCATAGAGTGAAAAGCAGACATGTTCCATTGTTCTACCTGCATTTATAAGGTTTTTCTCTGAACCATTTTGCTGTTTACGGTTCCATTTGCGAGAGACAGAGGAAATCGGCTGGCATGACATAAATATATGTTCTGCTGAAGCAGAAGTAAAGTGGAACCACATCCGCTAACATTTCACTGCCCAACCTGCTTGGTCACGAAGTTTCCAAAAAGTGTGGCAATGTGGTCAAACCCACCCTTTGTTTGGTTTCGACAAAAGAACAAAGCAGGAAATCGCACTCAGTTGCCAGGGTGCAATCATGCCACGACATTTATTGTTACAATGAACAAAAAGACAATAGTTTCTGGGGAACCCCCATTCTTAATGCAACCTGCTCTGTCTGTTTGGTTTGAGCAGTGAGAAAGACGTGTGTTAGTCAATTACAATTACAAATAAGAAGCCAACATATTCCACAGCGTTGTACAATGGGTGGAATAAAACAAAAATAAAATTAAATTATTTACTGTATTTATATATTTTTAAAGTATTTTACCAGGAAAGATACATTGAGATTTCTCTCGATTTCAAGTATGTCCTGGGCTCAAGAACATTGAAATGTTACAGTAGGTACAGAAATACAAAGTAATACAATGCAAGATATTAAAAACAACACAAATATACAGATTTACACATAAAACTTTAGACTGGGGGAAGATTTGATGGTGTCTGAAAGGTTAATTGCGGTGCTCTGTAGGAAAACGAGGATCGAGCCACTTTCTTCTTGTATTGTGGTTTTCCAAGCATAGGCGTCACTAGAAGTGGGCAAGGGGTGCCCTCCTGCCAGGGATCAGCATCCAGCTTCCCCCATTACATCAGACCGCGGTATCTCTGTCCCGGGCGTCCTATGTATGGACTTCTATCTTCTTATAGCCTAGGTCATCTTTATGTAGAGCAACAATTCTTTTTTCCCGATCCTCAGAGTTCTTTGCCAGGTGGCGTCGTGTTGAACTTCCAGTGACCAGTATGAGAGAGTGAGAGCGATAACACCAAATTTAACACACATGCTCCCCATTCACACCTGAGACCTTGTAACACTAATGAGTCACATGACACCGGGGAGGGAAAACGGCTAACTGGGCCTAACTTGGACATTTTCACTTAGGGGGTGTAGTCAGTTTTGTTGCCAGCAGTTTAGACATTAATGGCTGTGTGTGTTGAGTTATTTTGAGAGGGCAGCAAATGTACACTGTTATACAAGCTGTACACTCACTACTTTACATTGTAGCAAAGTGTCATTTCTTCAGTGCTGTCACATGAAAAGATATAATAAAATATTTACAAAAATGTGCGGGTGTACTCATTTCTCTTAGATACTGTATATATGGCAATGGTCTGCAACCTTGGCTGTTTGATGGTTTAGAACAACATCTCCCATGCTGCTTAGCCACTCATTCGAATAGCTGAGGCTTAGGGGAAATGTAGTTCCAAAACATGTAGAGGGCAAAGGTTGCTGACCATAACGCTGTGTGTGGCAGACTATGACATCCTGGCAGCAAACGATGCATGGCATCATAGCAACCCCGTGACTTTCTGGCAACTTCTACTTCCAACGGCCGACTGCCAAACTCAGGCAGCCCCCCTGCAGTCAATGATGACTATCAGTCAGCTGTGGATGGAACATTGGCAGCAAGGGGTTAAAGGTCACTTTGATTTTTTCATATGTTGTCTGCAGTTTACAGTATTACAATTAAATACCATGTTTGCCGTTTGATTTTTCTGAAATTCGAAATGCATACACACTGCTTACAATGCACATTATTGTCCCCATATTCAGACAATTCTTGATTTTTTTTATTTTTTGCAACCAACATAAACCAGGAAATCAGTATGACATGGTACATTGCTGCTGATGTGTTTATTACAATTCCTAGTGCTCAGGATTTATGTTTTTATTTTATTATTTGCGTCTCGAGAACTAATATTTCTTTTCAGACGAACACAGCAAAATCATCTGCATGACAATTAGTAATCAAGACTGAAAGACGTGCATTTAAACACACATTAGATCATTGTCAATGCTCAGTGAGGAGTATAAATGGGCTACCTGCAAGATAATGTGTAATCATAATAAGGAAGTGTCAGATCTTAACACGGACGGCCATTACTTAATATGATTTACTGCTGACAGTGGTTGCATGGCCAGGTGCTAATCAAGAATATATTGATTTTTTACAAATTTTACTATGCTGGAAGGTAGATGCTGTCATGTGCAATATATCATTGACTGTGCCAATTAAAGTGCTAAAAGCATTGACCCTTGCTAACTCAGCTGTGCTAGATTACTTAGGATCAAGTCATTCTGATTGCGTGTAATAAACTTAGGAGGCCTGAAGGATGGCATACAATAAGTCCTCATTTCAAATGTTTGGCCATTCAGCAAATATGCCTCTGAATAGTAATGCGTACAGCAGACATATGTTCCACCTTTCATCTGCAAATGAATAGGGGTTTATAACCATGTTTTGATGGTGTAAGCATTTTATGAGGTTTAACATCCTCATATATGGATTGAAAGATGGGTCGTACGGGCCTTGAACGAGGTTGTGCAGGATACCTTTAATGAGCAGGCGAAGTGAACCTCATGGTCCACAAAGATAGGGTTGACTCATGTTGCCCTTAGTCCTCCCAATCCATGGCTAGTATTGGACAGGTTAAATTGGAGGCTGTCAAACACCTGCAATCAAAAAGCAGGGTATGCAACTAAAAAAAGGTAAAAAAATTAAATTGGCAAATCTTTTCAAAGGTTTAAAGGTAATCATGATGAATAACATATTAAAGGGGTTATTCAGAGAGGTCTGAAATGTCACTGAAATGTAACGGACACTAAAATTCAGCGTACGGTGACATTTCGGGGCCATTCGGCTATTTAGAGAGCAGGTACTTCACCAACTTTTGGCAAATTGTCTTCACGTACGGTGCCTGTTTGAAGGCAGTGAGATCCCCCATAGAGAAGCACTGGTTAATCTATTCAGAGAACACCGAACCGCATTGAAAGGTTGCCAAAGTGCCCTGCTGTTCGGTGTTTTCATTTGTGACATTTATTCAGGCCAATCCCATAGGCTTCGATGTTAAAAATATTCCTGTTTTTATGCAATCTAATAAACCGTTTATTATTTTAATCCTCAGTAAAAGATCTCTTTATTTATAGCTTTTTAAGGATTTTTAAGTCGTTGTTTCTTTTTTCTGTAAGAGACCTTTTTATTGTCATTCATAGGACCTTATGTGTAAGTTTCAGGCATTTTCGTTCAGTAGTTTTTTTGCAAACAGCATTTCAATTTTGAAACTTTCAAGCGAACATTTTTTTTTGTTTTTTTTACCCCGTTCGTCAGGTTGTCTGCTTTTTCCAGCGGCGGCTGGTCTGCGCTGTGATCGGTGGTCCATCTGCTTTTTCCTGCGGGTTTTCGGTGGGATCGCGGTGGGTTTTCCCTGCGCTCCGGGGACCCAGCAGTGAATGCTGAATTCACTGCAGGGTGGGGAACTTTCATTCCCCGAAGTGCAGGGAACTGCGGGGAATGAGAGAGCACCGAGAGAGCACCGAAATGTCGGCGACATTTCGGTGCTCTCTGAATAACCCCTTAAGGGTATGATGGAGTGGAGCACTACAAGAATCCCAGCCTGTCTCGACAAAGAATGATCCAGTGTATATATACAGGTCTATTCAAAGAAAGGTGAAACTCGGGAGAATGACTGGAGAAGTGACAATTCTAGGTCAAATTAGCCAAACCGGAAAAATTCTCCCATTTATCTCACTTTCCAAATCGGCTATTTGGTCTGGATTGTTCTCTTCTCCTGCCAATTCTCCAGAGTTTCACCTTGAGTGAATAGACCTGTTAGAGGCAGGACGCAAAAATAAAAGGATATACTGTAAGTTTGCAGAAATGAGCAGAGCTTTAACCCACAGGACTGAAAGCAGTATTTGCACCTTCAGGGCTTGATCTACCATTGAAAAGGAGAACTCAAACAACCCATTTCTGCTTCGGTGACACATTTTGTGGTTCACATAAAAGTAGTTTGGATCTTCTGAAGTGTTAACGTTACGTGAATCAAATGGCAGAAAAATGCTTTAATATTAAATTGTAAGGCTACATAATGCAGAAATATTCTCCAGGGGTTGGGTTGAATATTTGTGGGAGGAATTTTATATAGAAGGATCTAATTCCAAAAAACTGCAGCGAGTTTAAGATTTTAATCTTCCTTTGTTTTAGCTACAATAAACCATGTGCCACATTAAAAGTTACTTAACAATGCCATGGTCTCCACACTTTATTATAAACACATTACAGACTTAACCCTTACGAAGCAGCCACAACCTAACTAAAACACATTTAAAGAAAAAAACAAATACTAAAAATAAAATGTAAATAACTGCTACTCTGTAAAAAACTAAATAATAAAATTAAAAAAAGCTACTCCTAAAAAATTAATCATACATATAGAATGCTACTCTCTGTTAAAAATAAATAATAATAAATAAATGCTACTTTTTAAAAAAAATGAAATAATAAAACTAACATGCTATTCTTTGGAAAACTAAATAATAAAAATAAAATGCTACTCTATAAAAAAATGAAATAATAAAAATAACATGCTACTCTCTGGAAAACTAAATAATAAAAATTAAAAAGCTAATCTCAAGAAATTAAATCATACAAATAAAATGCTACGCGCTAAAAAATGAAATACTAAAACAAGATGCTACTATATAAATAAAACTTTTAAAAATAATATGCTATTCTCTAAATAAATAAGGACGAGGCCTGCCCCCCTGTTCTGCCTTGGCCACACCTGTTCGCATTCCTATTGGTGCATGTACAGGTTAGCATAACTGGGGGCAAACCTTGTCCCCATAGCCATTCCATAGACCTGCAAATAAAATCGCGACTGAAACCAAAAAAAAAATATGTTCCAAAATAAACATGATCGATTCCAATCGGAATTTAACCATCGGCAACCAATGGTTAAAAGGAACATACTGACAGTTTTCTGTTGTGACAGAAGATGTGCCGGATCTAAGGGCAAAAGAATTTTCAAAGATGACGCCCGAAGGTTAAAAGGAACATGTTTCCAGCTTCCTGTTAGGAAGGGAGGAGGCCGTGATTGAGAACAGATAGGCATGATGCTTTCAACTGGTTAATTGGACAGTTATATGTGAATTAAGGTTGCTTTATATGTAATTTGTTTTATTCTGGGCACATATCCCTGATGAAGTGAGCTTAGGCTCACAAAACGCATTGGATGTGACACTTTTATTTGAATCATTAAATATCTTTTGTAACCTTTGAGTATGAATTTGCTTTATCGAGTGTTGCTGGAACTCTGAACACCGCCATCTCTTCGGCTGCTGGATATGAGGGGATTTCCCACTGCCACCACGTGCTGACACCATTTGTTTTGCCGGTGAACCAGGATACAGCTTGAGATCGACCCATGTGGGCTAGGAGCTGGAGTAAATCTCCTATTCTGGTGGGCGTGAAAATTTGCAGCATCCTGTGAGTGCGGTCATACTGGGGACCTATACACTAGTTGCAATTGCAGTATTATGCTATGATTGTTTAATTTTTTCCTATAGAGACTTCATTTTATTCACTAATGTTGCTGTATTATCGTGCCTATGAAGGAGGCCTATGGAAGTCTGAGGATATGTATACACATCTTTTTTCTATTAGCTCGTTCTCTCCTATTAGTAGCATGGTTTTGTTGTTGTTTTAACCCTAAGCTCTGTTAAAAAATGATGGGAGTTTTGTTCACAATATATATATATCTTTAATGTGAGAGCTTCTGTTAACCCCTTAGGGGGTTAACACCGGCAGGGCGTACTAGTACTCTGATGCAGCCCGCCAGCGCAGGTGATGCACAACCATCGTCATTGGCTGCACGGGCACAGCCTGAGTTCAGACCATCTTGCAGAAGCCAACGGTGTACTGTGCACGCTGGCTACGGGGAGGGGCCAATATGGCCCCTAGAAGTCAACACGGCCTACTAGTATGCTTCGCATCTTTTGAGCCCACCGCAGGAACAACCTAGAACGCCCTGCGGCAGGAAAGGGTTAAATTCGTTACATATATGTATGTATATATCCATCTGCTAGCCAGATGGAGTTAGTGCAGTTCTGGTCTGAATGCAGATCAGCTGGGATGGTGTAAGTCAAACACATTCCCATCTGGTTTTACACAGCACCTCGGCATCATGGCCGCACAACTAGGGCAGGCTTAGCTGGGAAGATGTCATAGACACATTCCCAACTGGATTTGAAAAGTGTTACCTTCTCAGGCATCACGCTCACGATGCTAACACTTTAGAGGTATATTCCAAACCCAAATGCTAATGAATTTATATTTCATTTCGAGCATTATGGATCTAGGATTTTTCAACATTTTTCCAGTTTTTGGAATCTGGCTAAGATTCGAAAGCCACGAGGAGCAGGGAAGTGGAAAGGATATATAGATCTCAAGACAGTAGTAGTAGTAGTAGTGTATTTATAGCAAAATAATAACAAATATTCTTTATAATGTTGGTAAAATTGTACAATCCTTTCTAATACCATAAGAATTGCATAAAATTGGGTAAACCAGGAACTTTTTAAAAAATATGGGACTGCTAAATCAAACAGATTTTAAACAAGAGTTCGAAACTGTCATGGTAATGGTATTTTAAGAATCTGTTCTCTGATTTGTCTTGTTCTTCACTTAGGGCAGGACTGCAGACAGATAAACTAATTTGCACGAGAAAGCTCCCTAAAGTATCTGGTAAAGACTCATCCATTAATAAAACACTAACAAACTTACTTCATCTACAGCTCTACAGACATTCTATGTGTACAATAAAATAGAAAGTAGACAAAAACAAGTCAAACACTGAAACAGACTAACAACATTCCAAAAAAAATACAAAAGTGTGTTCAAAAGCTTTGTATAATGTATTCGGAAACATTTGGGTTTTTCTAATGTAAACAGTCAAGCCCTTTTATGACATATTATATATCTGTCCCATAAAAGAAATCACTGCTGTGGTATTGCATCAAAATTCCTTTATAAATGTTTGATATGTTTAAATGCAGAGGAAGAGAAAGAGAAATTGTATCATAAAATATGTTATTTTGACAAACTATTTTTGGTGGGATTTGTTATACATAACGGATTCTATAAAATTGTCATTTTAAACATGGTTCCCACACTATGATTTTCGATGGCTGTTACTGAGGTCACAGTTTCCGTGCAATAACCAGAGCTGCATGGAAGGATGTAGGAATACTTGGGATATCCATACGTTATTTTGTTATCTGTAAAAAACTCTTTTTGAAAATTTCTTGTTTATATATTGACAGCTCCAAAATGGTGAACAAAAATCTGATCTGAAAAATGCACATAAAAAAACTATTTGACACATAGTATTATGTTATACGCAGGAACAATTTAAAAATGTGCCAGATCCAAATCTTTAGCATTATTATTATTATTATTATTATTATTATTGTTATTATTATTAAGAAGCCGTGCTATGAAATTATATATTTTCATTTAAAAAATTGTAACAAAACAACGAAAGAATTATTTTTTTTACTTTTAGGAAATTTTCAACACACCCAAAATCTCTACTTACGCAGCAAATTCTCTTTACACGCATCACATATAGCCCAGGGTACAGAAGGCTATTTAAGGCACTGGGTGCTGATGTATATACGTCAATGCAAGCTCAAAAATGTCCATGGTTTTATTCGGCACTTCAAACGTACAATATAGAATAGCCTATTCAAAAAAATCTAGTAATAATGATACTAAAAATTACTATTTTAAATTTAGAAATTATATTTACTATTTCTCTTAACACCAGTTGTATGCTGACTATAGACCTTGCTTAGCTCTTGTGTAATTTTAATACACTGGCTCCATGTTTCCATTAGAATCCATTTCAAAACACTGGTGCCCACACACAAAGCTCTCCATTACCGCGCACCTCCCTACATCTCCTCCCTTATTAGCAGGTATATTCGCTCCACTTCGCTCTGCCAATGATTTGATGTTATCAGCTCCTCGTACCCCCACCCCCAACTCTCGCCATCAAGACTTCTCCCGAGCTGCCCCCTTTCTATGGAACTTCCTCCCCCACAACATTAGACTCTCCCAAATTCTCCAGTCCTTCAAGAAGTCCCTGAAAACACATTACTTTAGAGAATTTTATCTGCTCTCTCCATGAGTCTCCCACTGCACAATTCTTGCACCCCCTTCCCATGCAACCCACATGCACCCCGCTACTTCAGGTTCTTTATTTACCCTCACCTACTTTGTCACCCCTCTCCTCTTAGATTGTAAGCTCTCAAGCAGGGTCCTCTCTCCTACTATTCAGTGTGTTTAATTTGTATGTATATTTTTTATTCTGTCTCACCTATTGTATGGCGCTGCAGAACTTGTTAGCACTTTATAAAAACTTGTAACTGGATAATAATCCTTGGTCATCAGCACTGTGGCACTCCATGTGTCTTCTGAACAATGTAAATTCCTAATATAATTGACCTCCTTTTCAGTCAAATTTTACACCTTTGATAGCTTCTTACAAAGGTTTCTTAGTCACTTTGGACCACAAAACGTAACGTTTATAGGTATGCAGCCCACACATTGACCAAATGAAATATGGACCCAGGTTTCTAAGCAAGGTAGGAGGTCAATCTTCTTGAACCGGCACTTTGTTGTTGAGAAAATATAATTTAGTAGTCATCTTCCGGATCTAGTTTTGGAGATCAATGCACAGATTGAGGTGTTTGTTAGGCTGGGGTCAGACGATCGCAGTGCGAACGTGTGTTTACCAGCACTTTATTACGGCCGTGGTAGCAGCAAATGACGTCCAACGCAGGCCCACACACAAAGTACAGCCGCACGAAAGTTCGGCCGCACAACGCAAGCGGCAAACGAACGCATTTTTGCAAGAACGTCGAACCGCTAGTACTGATGTACAGAGTGCGCTGCGTTCGCATAGCGGCGTTGGTGCGTGATTAGGAGACGTCAGACGCTGCTCATTTCCGGCCAACATAATTTTCAGACACCAAAAGTTTCCTGGTTTGGATCCGTAAAAAATCACGGCCGTAGTTGCCCTATCGCATATTCCGTGAAAAAGTACGTCCATGCGTTCGGACGCACTTTTTTTACGGACGATGCGAAAAATGCGTTCGTCTGACCCTAGCCTTAATGTATTAAGAAGAGATTTTAATTCATTTTTTCAGTTGTAAATTTGCATGTGCATAGAATGTCCATCTATAAGGAACTAAATAGGCTGCAAATGTTCAGTCTCTTCCTTGTTTATAAACATTACGAACATGTTTTAAAAACAGGTATTCTGCTACAATGTATGACTGAGGGTGGGTGGGGTTTGGTATTTTTCCTTAGTGCGCTCTTCAGTGTTTTTTATACACAGAAATATTTTGAAACATAACACAAATATACATAGGGGTTGTCACATCTTTTAAAGGTTTGACAGAATAAATGTTTCTTCCCTTTGCATTTTATGTTGCTCAAACCATGTGAAAGAAAACAAATGCACAGATAAACTATTTCCTGCATGCCGAAACACAGTAACAATGTAACATGAGTAAAACGAAATAACCCAATATGTAAAAAAAAAAAATTGTGGTGTTTCCCCTTTGCCTGGTACTGTATTTATTTATTTATTCATTTATAAAGTATTTTACAAGGAAGGATACATTGAGATTTCTCTCATTTTCAAGTATGTCCTGAGAATGGCTGCCGATTCATATATATACATAGATATATACACACAAATTCATAGTAGTAAGGACGCACTCCCCAGGACTTTAGTACAGCATATCTTTTATTACATCCAAAGAAAATAATATCAGCATCTCATCTCTCTGGGAGTCTTTATGAGAGAACCGAAACCTTGATCCTGTTTTATTCAGATGAAATAAAAGGTATGTTTTGTTGAAGACCTTGGAGTGAGTCCTTGCTACAATGGATTTTTGTATATTGCTACTTCTGACTGAGGATTTCTTTGCACCAGATCATATGGATTGCTGAACAGAAGAATTATGTGGTGAGTGAGTGCCCTGCATCAGGATTAATATATATATAAAGAGAGAGAAAGGCACACACAAATCTGGAAACTAACGCCTCAAATCGAATTCCTTTGTAATCATTTGAAAGTGCTTATGCAATCATTTAAAAAAAATTCTAATGATTTACCTACAGTCACCATTAAAGTCTATGGGCTAAATTACAATCTTCACGCAAACGTTTGCGCCGGCGCAAAAAAACATTAACGCGAGGGGTGAAACCATTTGCGCCGAATGCCGTATTACATAGTCAACGCAACAACCGCGTGCAATCGTCTACCGCGGGTGAACCTGTGCGAACCCTACGCGAGCTTACTGTACTTTGCGCGTCCTATACTTAACATTGTGAGCGCAAATGCGAATGTGCGCTGGTACGAGTATCGTATTACAATCTATTCGCTGTAATTACCGCATAGCCTTTCCGCGCATAATTTTAGCAACTCCTAAAAGCTGGTGCTAACGGCAAAATCTGAACAACCTGGCTAACCCCAAAAAAAAAAACAGCCCATAAAAAGTAATGCAGCAACAATATAATGGATGATGGTAGGTGTGTGTGTATTATTACTGGAGCATATGTGCTCATTTTGCATCATAGACGCAGAACCCGTCTCCGATGCCTCTGGCAGACGCAATTCAGTTGCGTTTGATAGGTGTGTTTCTTCATTTTGATTGGCTGAATGGGTGCAAAAAACTGTGCACGCAAATTTTTTGAGCGAGACAGTACAGCGCCTGCATTTGTGCGCGTACTGTTTGTGCGCGCAATTGATCGGGGGAAGAAAAAACTCACGAGGATTGTAATTCCAGCGGTGATTTGCGCACGCAAAAGTTTAACGCATGCCAGCAAAGATTTTCGCTTTGCGCATGGCTTTCTGCGTGAAGAATGTAATATAGCCCTATAAGTGTTATTCAAACAGAAATCCCCCTGACATTTTGTTGCTTTTTCGTTCGGCGCACTTCGGTGTGATTCAGCGATTCAAGTTCCCTGACCCTGCTGTGAATTCACTATTCGCCGCAGGGACCCCGACGTGTGCCGAATGCAGAGCTGCCGAACAGAGTGCCGAAGAGCGCCGAACTGACTGCCGAATGCTGCCAAACTGCAGGGAAAAAAAATGGAACTCTGGTATTTTTAAAAAGCATTTAGAACAATAAAACTGGATGATAATGTGTAAAAATAATAAACAGGTCCTATAAAAAATAATAAAAAGGGTTGTTACAGAACAAAAAAGAACATTATAAAAAATGGAAATCCAAAATTTCACTTAAACCCCCCCAAAAATACCTAAAAAATAAATACCATTTGGTGGCAAGTTCAGTGTTCTTTGAATAACCCTTTTAGTGGTTTATAAACACTTTTTCTATTGCCTAAGGGTGTTCAGGGGAAGCAAATTGAAGTGTCTTATTTATTCATTTAATTTAACTGATTTCATCATACAAATACCATCTGTCAATGATGTGAAATTCACTGCTCGGTGCCATTCGGTGGCAAGTTCAGGGGTCTTTGAATAACCCCTTTATGGGAATTCTTGTAGATAATCCATTTGAAAATGTTCTAACAGATCGCAATCATTTGGAAATGTTTGTCCAATGGAAGTAAACTGATGCCAAACTGTGAAACCTTTCAGCAATTTCTACAATAATTTATAGTGTAGAATATTCTCAAACAACCTTTTGCACAGGGAAAAAGATTTCTTTTGACCTAGATGCTGTTGACATTTCCCATTGTTCTCACTGGGGTAAATCTAGACTACACTATCACAGTTCCCTCCTACCATATGACAAGCCCCCCCCATTAGCAATAAAGCAACCATGTCTGTTTCTCTTCCTTTTCCCATATTACAATCATTCAACTTTGCCAAATCTTGGATTCCCTTCCGTATGACAAGCCCCCCCATTTACAATAAGGCAACCATGACTGTTTCTCTTCCTTTACCCATATTACAATCATTCCACGTTGCAACGTCTTGGATTCCCTTACGTATGACAAGCCCCCATTAACAATAAAGCAACCATGACGGTTTCTCTTATTTTTCCAATATTACAATCATTCCACGTTGCCACGTCTTGGATTCCCTTACGTATGACAAGCCCCCCATTTACAATAAAGCAGCCATGACTGTTTCTCTTCCTTTTCTCATATTACAATCATTCCACTTTGCCACGTCTTGGATTCCCTTACGTATGACAAGCCCCCCATTTACAATAAGGCTACCATGACTGTTTCTCTTCCTTTTCCCATATTACAATCATTCCACCTTGCCATGTCTTTGATTCCCTTCTGTATGACAATCTCTTAAATAGTCCCCTTGAAATTCTATGTACAGTATATAAGTGAGTAAATAGATATTCACACAATTTTTAGCGCGAATTGGGAATATCCTCTTATTCTTATCAACAAACACGACTGATCAAACAAAGCTAATCTTTCAGTATACTGTAAGAAAACATACTGCTATGTATGGTCTAGCCATAATGGCTCGGCTGTGAAAGGGCCTAAGGTTAGTTTTGCGTGACTGTTGCGTACAGTCTGATGCTATTTTCATAGACACAGACAGTTGTGTATGGCACAAACCAACAAACCTATGATAATATAAGGACACTAATCTAACAATGATATAGTCATAATGAGTTAGAATCTTTGTTCTGTTAATGCATATATTGCACTTTAGACAAATTCCATGCATCCTGTTACAAGGTACACTGATTTTATCCAGATATAATGTTTCAGACCTTCTTCTGTAAAAAAAATGCAGATTTACTGCTCCTTATGCCATTCATTTTGTGTTTCACGCTTCCTCCTTTACCAATGTCCTTGCTGAGAAAGTGAAAATTAATATCTTACAGTTACAGTTCTTTTTGCTTGCGCGTAACCTATTCCTGCTATAATTCCCAAGAGCTTTCTGAGCCACGTCTGCAGGACAAGAAGGAAGAGAAAGTTTCCCTTTAAAGTTTTGAGAAACTTTTGCTTCCCAGTTTTGTTAATTAGCTTTTTTTTTTATTCTGTAACAGACCTTTTTATTATTTTTATAGGACCTTTTTTTATTATTTAGGCACATTTTAATGCATTTTTATTGCTTTTAACACTTATTAGAAGAACACTGAATTTTCACAGAAATTTTGCTGCTATTTGAATAAGCCCTATAGTGTATTTGTGGTTGCCGATACCCATTAAAAATAAAATTTCATAATATGCCACGCAGGGTATACCTAGAAGAATATAGGGCATACCATGGAGAAAATATAAGTGAAAAGGACCAAAACAGCAGATATAATGGCAGCTACATGATGGTTGATGGAGACACAAAAGTCCCATTCTTGATGCACATATTTGAATATTATTGTTGCGCATGAAGATTGGGTCTAGGCTCCCCCTGCCATGTGATTTTAAATAAAGTGTAATGCCTGCATGATGGGATTTTGTTATACTTCCTACTCTGGCATCATCCACTCCCAATAAACATGGGGAAAAAAAAGAAAATAATCTATAGCTGAAGGAGGAGTAGGGATGGAAGTAGTATTATTTCTTCCTGTGGGACTCCTAGCTCTCCATATACATATCAAGTTGCTCTTTGCCTTGTCATTTGGCCTCTCTAGTGTTCAAAGCCAAGGTTCCTCCCCAATGGTTCAGTGTAGGGGATCCTGCGGCATTCATATCTCCCCGTACTATCATCATGCCATATGCATGTGTAGAGATAAAAAAAAGGTGTAAGGCAGGGGTGTGAAACTCCAGCTTCCCAGATGTTGATTGACCACAATTCCCAGAACCTCTTTGAATGCAACAAGTGATCAGAGTATCATGGGAACTGTAGTTCAGAAACATCTGGTGGGCCGGAGCTTGAAAGCCCTGGTGTAAGGTATTCCAAAAGTCAAGATCTCTAGTGTTGGGTGTATAAACAGAGATTTTGGAGTGTAATTTAGTGTCCATATGTCAGTTAATCGTTCTATATGCACGTTCATCATGATGCACCAATGTTACTTTAAGGGGACAAGAGTTGCTGAGCAGTATGGTTAAACCATTTCTTTTGAAACACACGCGGGAGGAAATCTCCTTGGAGTAAAGATGGCCTCCTTTAAGGAATTTGGTATCTCTTCGTAATGTGGTCTACTGGAGTAAAGCAATGGGAAATGCCTCTCTTCAGGGTGCTTTGAGTAAGAATCCCTTTACGGGGGAGAATTTGCTCTTTACTATTAAAGAATTTCACTTTGATTTCATGTATTATAGAAAAAAAAACGATTTCACTGCATCTAAAGCATAGGTTTCCAAGGTAGAGTCCTACTCTGTGTATGTACATAAGTAATGATTCGGGGAGGTTGAAAATAAAACGGGGGAAAGACACTATTATGGGGTGATAGGGGCAGGTGGTAAGGAAACAGACCAGTTTGTGCCTTAACTTGATTGATTACCCAAAGGGTTTAGAGCCTGGTGGTGTACAGCAACGCCAATCCATTACATGTCCCTATCCCTTCTACGGGAGTTTATTTTTATACACTTTTATTGTTAACTGTTAAATCAAAGGGTTTCAGAAGAACATAGCCAGCAATATTATTCATAAGGGCACATGCAAGGCTACTTCAACAATGGTTTTACGAAAACAGGAATAAGCATATTACCATGTTAGAAATCAACAGGAAATTAGAAATCCGTCATCTGTACAGTTCCACATTTCACAGCTATTTTCAGCAGCCTCAGCAGTGAAATAATTGAAATGTGATCTCTTTTGCCAGAAAACATTGGAGCCTATAAAACAATGTGGAAAAAGAAGAGTTCAGTACGTGTGAAGCAGTATTTCTCGGCCAGCTAAAACAGAGGTTTGTTGAGGTCGGGCAACATTTTGTTATTTATATCAACATTGTAAACAGCATTATGTAACCAGCAACTATAGATGGTTCAAGTCATGTGATCCTAGTTCTTAAAAGCCAGTAATTTACTTGTACATGTCGAAAAACTGAAGTCAGAGTACGTGACTGTGTGTCATAGGCATGCACAAAAGGGTGTGCCACTTGGCAAATTGCTCCTGCTCCTGCTTCTAGTCTTTTAGGTTTCTGCCTACACCTTTTTTTTGGGGGGGGGGGTTATATTTGGATCCTGATAAAGAATATCAAAATTAACATTTTGTGGTTATATACAGTTTTTAATGTAATAATTATATCATGTGTGTACACCTTAAAATATATGCTGTGCACACCCTTTCAGTGTGTACATAGTGGATTCCTGGCTGACTTCCACAATGGCCATTGAGCAAACCAGGTGCACATCTGGTTGGCTGATTGCGGAGCCAAACAATTCCCAGTTGGCCCCTATAAGGCTGGTACATAGAGAACAAAAATCCCCCTAATTAAGCCCAATGTAGCCTTACTGCTGTAGGGCTAAGTTTTTCTATTTTTCCATTCATGATGCCTCAGCCACTAGCCCTTGATGGTCCTGGTCCACATTTAACCCCATGCTTGTAAGATTCATGCACTGTGCAAATATAATTGGCAACCTCTGACTATCCAGATATTGATGATTGATTACAATGATAATCTCAGTAGTTTGCTGAACACAACCAATAGGGTGATTGCCATTGCAGGTTATGCCATTTCGTTATAAATGTTTGCAGAAAATTTATTGAATCTATCTAGTAGTTTTTAATGCAACCCTTAATAAATCCAGCCAGGTAAAATACACATTTTAGGAACTGTTTGCCTATTTTCTACCTGCAAGACGTTAATCTGATTCCTTTGGCAGTTTACAGTGGCCCACAAACCTTAGCACTAGTCTTCTTATCTTCCTAGATCGACATGGGAGGGGGGATTGCTTTTGTATTTAGTGTCAAGGGTCAGGACTTCGTTTATGATGACCAAGAAGAACATGTAGATTCCCTATGTTAGTGAATAATATAATTATTTGGCTAGTTTAGACTAATGTCAGACGAGCGCATTTTGTACGGAATGTGCGTCCGTGCACAACGGATGTACTTTCTGACTGACGACAAGGTAGTGGCCACACAGTCCATTTTTTTCACTGCCGTTATTTTTGACTGATGTAGCAGGGAAAATAAATTAAAATGCAAAAACATTTTGTCTGTCAAAAATGCTGGACGCATAAATGCAATCTGCCTGATCTCGTTTATCACTCACACACAAAGTTATGCGGACGTTGCGGATGCAGCGCACTCTGTGCGACCGTTCTAGCGGATTTACGTTCTTGCCTTACCTGCGTCCGTTTGCCGCATCCGTTATGCGTCCGCAGTTCCGTGCGGACATACTTTGTGTGTGGGGCTCCATTGGTCATAATTATATGCTATAACGGACGTACATATGTGCGGCAACACGGACGTGATCAGTGCGCTCGTCTGACATGGGCCTTAAATGACATCCATAAAAGGAGGGGTCAAGTCGAACAGGAACACTTGAGAATTCAGTTTCTCCACTATATATTCAAGAAGAACAGAGATGCCCTTTGGTCAGCACAAGGTTTATATTACCTTAACAAGTCACCAGAAAAATGAGATTTACTACAATTATTAAAACGATTGCCTAAAACCCATCATATCCTTATATTTAAATATTAATATGAAATTTGAGTGTGGGGTGGTGGGTTAATTTCAACATGTCAATGGTTAATTGGGGAGAAGAAATCACTTACCTTTTTAGGAACAAACCCCTGCATAAAACTGATTATAGGGATATTATTGAGGAGGATTAGATTAGTGTGCCCATAGTAAGGGGAAGAGCTGTAAAAGTACTTTCGCTGATCGTAGGAAGTACAGTTGTGTTCAAAATTATTCAACCCCCAATGCTGTAAAGGGTTTTAGGGAATTTAGTGTACATTTGTAATTGTATTCAGAATGAAATCCTACAAGGACTTTTTAAAGAACCATATGCAACTAAAATGACATCAATTGGTTTTGTAATACAGTAGTAAATGTTTCTTTTGTGAATTCTTCATTGACACAATTATTCAACCCCTTAAAGACTACCACTCTGAAGAACAGAGGTTCATTCAAGTGTTTTCAATCAGGTATTGAAAACACCTGTGGATGTCACGGAGCAGCAATAAAGCATAATAAGCACCAATTAGGCAGCTTTAAAATGACTGTGATACTCAGCTCCTTCTAGACATTTACTGGTGTGGTTACAAACATGGTGAAGTCAAGAGAATGGTCCAGGAAGACAAGAGAAGAGGTGATTACTCTTCACAGGAAGGGCAATGGCTATAAGAAGATTGCAAAGATGTTAAACATACCAAGAGAGACCATAGGAAGCATCATTCGCAAATTCAAGGCAAAGGGCACTGTTGAAACGCTACCTGGTCGTGGCAGAAAGAAGATGCTGACTTCGACTGCTGTGCGCTACCTGAAGCGTAGAGTGGAGAAAAGTCCCCGTGTGACTGCTGAGGAACTGAGAAAAGATTTGTCAGATGTGGGTACTGAAGTTTCAGTTCAGACAATACAGCGCACAGTGCGTAATGAAGGCCTCCATGCCAGAACTCCCAGGCGCACCCGGTTGCTGTCTCCAAAGAATAAGAAGAGTCGACTGCTATGGAACCGCTCACTCTCTCTCTTTTGTCCACCGCACTTGGAGGTAGCGGGAACTTTGACTTGGCACTTCTTTTTGTCTCCTAGCTCCGAAGTTAGTGTGACGCTCATTCCACGTACCCCAACGAGCTGCAACCCACCCCAGTGTAGGTGGTACGTGTGGTCTCTCCCGACACCTCGTTAGGTGCCACGGGTTTGTATACCACGCAAGTTGCTCCGGCTCTTTTGACTTTTTTCTGATTGTTTCACATATTACTGTTGCTTTTGGTTTTATCGACTGGTTTCCCCCCCCCCTTTTTTTTTTTTTTTTTTTTTTTTTTTCCCCCTACGCATTCATAGTTAACGTTAACTTCAACTGATGGCGTTTATTCCAGACACCCTTAAGGTGCTAACTTTAAATGCAGGTGGCTTGAATATACCCACGAAACGACATATAGCCCTACGGGAACTTTTTAAATTACGTGTTTCTGTGGCCTTGATACAGGAGACGCACTTTGCATCTGACAAGGCGCCGAGCTTTCGTAACCAACACTTTCCCACGGGCTATTTCGGGAATTGTAAAGAAGGCAAAGTCCGTGGTACCGCTATCCTGTTTTCCAGACATGTCCCCTTTACGCTCCTGGAAGATAAATATGACAAAGGAGGTAGATATACCCTGGTTAAAGGCACCATAGGCACTCAGACATACACCTTTGCGTCTGTCTACTTACCAAACAAGAGACAACATCATGCACTTCGGGACATACTCCGCATAGTCATGTCATTTGCAGAGGGAATACTTCTGGTGGGAGGCGACCTTAACCTGGCACTTGACCCCCGAGTAGATACTTCCCGTGGCACATCCAGTGTGGCGCCCTCAGTACAACGACAGGCCCGACTTCACCTACACGACAACAGACTGATTGACTGTTGGCGGGCTTTACACCCAACAGTTAAGGACTACACGTACTACAGCAACATACACGATCGATATTCTCGAATTGACTATCTCTTTCTGCCAGCCAACTTTGCACACCTCATGCAGTCGATTACCATAGGCGCCACGGCTTGGGCGGACCACTGCCCGGTCCTCATGACTTTAGCTACCTCACTTCACCGCCCCAAATCTACACACTGGCGACTGAATGAAACGCTCCTGGACGACCCTGTCATACTAGAGGGACTACGCAACACGCTCAGACATTATTTCATAGAGAACACCACCCCTGACTCCCCACACTCGATAGTCTGGGAAGCACATAAGACGGTTGCAAGGGGCTACCTGATATCGCAGGGCGCGCGCCTTAAACGGGAACGGACCCAACGCGAAACTGAACTAAGCACCCTCATCCGTGACCTTGAATTGACGCACAAGACTACACTCTCTGATCAGACTTACGCGGAACTTATGATACACAAGGCAGAATTACACTCCCTGCTTAATATCAGTGCTTTAAGCACCATGAAACGCACCAAACAACTTTTTTATGACCAAGGGAACAAATGCGGTAGGCTCCTAGCCCACGCCCTGCGCAAACGCAATCGTGCCATGTACATCCCTAAGCTGCGTACGCCAACAGACGCGGTACTCACGCACCCGCGGGACCTGATGGACCTTTTACTCACTCACTTCACTGACGCATACAATATCCCCGCCCCCCCCGCGTCCCAGATACAACCCGCCATTGACACTTACTTACGGACCCACCTTGACAAATCCCTTCCACTTGAGGCTAGAAGACTGCTGGAACAACCGATTACGGACTCAGAACTATCTGATGCCATTAAACAGACGCCGACGGGAAAGGCTCCCGGCCCTGACGGATTACCCCTTATGTACTATAAAACTCTTCGGGAAACACTTGACCCACAATGGCTTGTGACCTTTAATTCCCTATCGGAAGGGGACTCACTGACCGCCCAAACCCTGACGGCAACAGTAACCCTTATCCCTAAATCGGGAAAGGACCCGGAGCTCTGTGGCAACTATAGGCCCATATCCCTGCTAAACCAAGATGTGAAATTATTTGCTAAAATACTTGCTACTCGCCTCAACTCGTATATTCCGCAGCTTATCCACACTGATCAATCAGGCTTTATCCCGGGGAGGGAGGGCAGGGCAAATACTGTGCGGGCGATTGACCTGATTCACATGGCATCTAAGACTAAAAATGAACCCATGCTGCTCTTATCCACGGACGCGGAGAAAGCATTTGACCGCGTCAGTTGGCGTTTCCTCTTCAGCACACTAGGCCATATAGGTCTGGGCCGCAACATGTTGGCTTGGATAGGAGCATTGTACACTAACCCCTCTGCTAGACTTAATGTGAATGGGGCCCTCTCACCCCCCTTCCGCATCAACAACGGCACGAGACAAGGATGCCCCCTTTCCCCGCTACTGTTTGCCCTCACCCTTGAGCCCTTCCTGCAAGCGATCCGCGCGCACCCACAACTGCACGGAATGACGGCGGCGGGAGTGGAGCACCGTGTGGCGGCATATGCCGACGACATTTGTTCTTCGTCCGTAAACCGGCGGAGTCACTGCAGCATTTAACAAAACTTTTCCAGGAATATGGCTCCATTAGCAACCTCCGTATTAATATGGAAAAATCGGAAATTTTACCCATATATGTTCCTAATGACCAACGGGTAACCCTTAAACGCGCGTTCCCCTTCAGATGGTGCACCACTGGCCTCAAATATTTGGGGATCACCCTCACGGCGGCCTGTAAGGACTTGTATAATACTAACTATAGACCTTTGCTGGCCGCCCTGTTGGTGGATTTGCAAAACTGGTCCTACCCACATATATCATGGTTCGGCCGTGTAAATGTAGTTAAGATGAACATCTTGCCCCGCGTCCTCTATCTCTTTCAGACACTACCTATCTTCTTACCGACCGCCTTCTTTGCGCAGCTCCGCACAATGATCTCCACGTATGTCTGGAACTCCAAGAAACCGCGCATCAGCTTGACATTGCTGATGGCCCCGAAACAACTAGGGGGTGTTGCTCTCCCACACTTCAGGCACTACTACATGGCCTCACATTTACAACGCATAGTAGAATGGTCCACCAGCTCGCTAACTAGGGCCTGGGTTACAATAGAACAGGAAGCGGCGCGGTGTCCCCTGCCCTGTCTCCCCTGGTTGCCAATATTCACACAAAAGGCCATGGTAGAACCACATCCCCTAATAAACGCCACCCTGAAAGCTTGGCGCTCCTTGCATCGCGCAGCCGGTATTGCTCCGTTTCCTTCGCCTCTCATGCCTCTGCAGTGGTTACCGGCTTTCTCAAGGTCCTTATACCCAACGACCACAGACGGCCAACCAACCCCCCCACGACCCAGCCATTTCCTGAACGAATCGGGCCCAATCTCTTGCGACCAACTGCCCATTCCGAATGCGGACTCTTTCCTAACACGGTTCCACCACCACCGACTCATACAATCACTGAGATCCATTGCCCCACTTCCAGACTACAACAGACCGTTAACACAATATGAGATGCTGATAGAAAGGGGTAGATACCCATCGCACTGCCTCTCTTTAATGTATGATATGCTCCAGGCCACATCCTCACAGAACAGCCCTGCCCGCGCTAGCTGGGAACGCGAATTAAATTTTGCCTTCGAAGACCATCAATGGCGCGCAATATGCCAACTAGCACATTCCAGTTCCACGGCAGTGAGAGTTCAGGAAGCCAACTATAAAGTGCTCACGCGGTGGCACAAGACGCCCCAAGTACTGGGCCATTACAACAAGGGGGAGGTCAGCAAATGTTGGAGGTGTGACATACCTGATGCATCAACACTCCATATTTGGTGGGACTGCCCGGCTCTTACTGAGTTTTGGCGCTCCATCCATAACTGTCTCTGCGACGTCACGGAACCATCACCCCCATTTACACCAGAATACTGCCTTCTTAATCACACTGAGGCCCCACCAGAGGTATTTCGGAAATCGATCACCATCAGACTTCTACACGCCGCGCGCCTGGTTATACCCATGTTCTGGCGTAAACCCACTGCTCCATCCCTCTCTGTATGGCTCCACGAAGTGGAGAGTATTCGATCGGCAGAGGAAAGGGTCGCCCTGTCCCTAGGTAAGGCTCCTGAGCATTATCGCTCCTGGTACTACTGGCTACACACATGCCTGCCCCGCATGGGCCGAATCACAGCCCGACCCTGTTAGGTCTCCTTCACATGGGTAGTACTCTCCGCATGGTCTTCGCCTCCCGTCGGGACCCCGAACGGTCCATGCCACATACACACAGACGCTTGCCTGTCAAACCCGCCCCGGGCATTGTATTGTATTGCATTTACAGTAATAGTCGTATTCTATGCTATGTTTTATGCTTCCTGCCTTCGTTATTGACATATTTTGTAAAGCTGATATTGCTGCTGTATAACTTTTTCAACTTATCAATAAAGCACAATATGTTAAAAAAAAAAAAAAGAAGAGTCGACTGCAGTATGCCAAAAGTCATGTGGACAAACCACAGAAGTTTTGGGATAGTGTTCTGTGGACTGATGAAACAAAATTAGAACTGTTTGGGCCCATGGATCAACGCTATGTTTGGAGGAGGAAAAACAAAGCCTATGAAGAAAAGAACACCTTGCCTACTGTGAAGCATGGCGGGGGGTCAATCATGCTTTGGGGCTGTTTCGCTTCTGCAGGTACAGGGAAGCTTCAGCGTGTGCAAGGTACCATGAATTCTCTTCAGTACCAGGAGATATTGGATGACAATGTGATACAGTCCGTCACAAACCTGAGGCTTGGGAGACGTTGGACCTTTCAACAGGACAATGATCCCAAGCATACCTCCAAGTCCACTAGAGCATGGTTGCAGATTAAAGGCTGGAACATTTTGGAGTGGGCAACGCAGTCACCTGACTTAAATCCGATTGAGAACCTCTGGTGGGACTTAAAGAAAGCAGTTGCAGTGCGCAAGCCTAAGAATGTGACTGAACTGGAGGCTTTTGCCCATGACGAATGGGCGAAGATACCCGTAGATCGCTGCAAGACACTTGTGTCAAGCTATGCTTCACGTTTAAAAGCTGTTATAACTGTAAAAGGATGTTGTACTAAGTACTAAGATTGAATGTCACTTGGGGGTTGAATAAAACTGATAATGATGTGAGCACAGAAAAGACATTTGTGGTTATTTCATTATAAATGTTATGTTATATTTGTCTGACCTACACATGCCTCTTTGATTTAATTGTAAGCAAGATGACTGAATGATCAAAATCAATGTCAAACTGGCCAAAACACTCAATTTCAGTGGGGGTTGAATAATTTTGAACACAACTGTAGGTATGTGAACATTTTGCAGGAGCTAATTACTGGTGCTGTCAACATATGCTAACATATTTAAATATATGCGTGCACAGCCCATATTTTATTGGGTGCGCACACATGACACCTTCATTGCTTACAGACTGTAAATAAGCACGAACTGTCAATGAACCAAATAAGACCCCCCTCAAAAATGTGTAGATGGGAGCATAACAGTTCGGATTAGCCGAGCAGGCACGAGATTCTGATCACGCCTATGATCCTTCCCATACTACAATCTCCTATGTTGTCCCTTACATGTTTAAGAAAAGCATGTAACTATTCCTGCCATCTTTTAACAGCCGTGCAATGCTACAGATTAATGCAAAAGGTTTTTTTTCCCCTAGTGTCATTGTTTTTAATAAATGCAATTAAAAATCAATTCTTCTGCTGGCATTCATTCCCAGGGGCAATTGATGCAGTGAAGTTCAGAAATGATTATATGTTCAGGAAAACTAATCTAATTCACCAACATTGCTGGCTTTGTCAATTGGTTTAATAACGGTGTGGCGTTTAGCATTTAATAGGTGTCAGGATATCTGTTTCTTGGCAGTTGTATGGCCTGGGGTGTATGTTAGGCTGTGGGAGGGATTTAGGGGATTTAAAAGTCATTGCGAAATAGTAAAGATGTTTCAGTGTTGGACTAGCACACATTTATATTGTACATCTCTTAATATTTTGCACATATGTTAATTTCATATTTTCTTGGTCGCAAGAGACATGAATTAACTAACAGGAATATTACAAAGAGCAAAAAATTACTGATTTCTGTTGATTTTGAAAAGTCTCCAATTTGGCTTTGGTTAAACCATTCTTCTGCGAATTAGCTTGGAAAGCAGCCTTCATGGAGACACAGCAAAAACAAGTCATTGCTTTATTCCTTGGTATTGAAGAATTTTATTGTACTAGGAGGTCTATATGATGATGTAATGAAAGGTTTCTAGCCATACAAAGCACACCATGACAATGATCTGCTAATGAGTGGATAGACTCAAGATACCAACTGAGATTTCTAGAGATGGGCAATTAGTCTCATCTCACTCGTTACAACAAATCTATATCATCTAACTTAGATACTGTTACATATTGGTATGATCCCAGCATGCAGTGAGGTCAGAGATGATCGTGGGAAAGATATATATATATATATATATATTAGATAGGTCGTGTTAGTCCAGATGCTAAAATCATGAGTATAGCAGTGCGTGGTGATACCTTTTTTTATTTTTTTGACTAACATTAAAAGACAAGCTTACACTTGTAACATAAGTTACATTTAAAAGACAAGCTTTCGAGAGAGGTCTGACGGCACAGCTCCCACCTCCGTATTCTCTCGCGGTGCCTCTCTTACTCTCGAAAGCTTGTCTTTTAAATGTAACGTTAGCCTAATAAAAAAGGTATCACTACATACTGCTATAATCATGATTTATATATATGTTTATATAGGTATGTATGTATGTATATATATATATGTGTGTATTACTAGTCCATAGAGTGGCCCAACATGACAATAATGAATTACACAACAGCGCTTTTGTAAGAGCTATAGTTACAGTCATGTATATAGTGCCAAAAGATTCTACAGCGCATTACAATAGGGGAGCACAAACTTGAGACATTAATGATACATGAGGAAGAGACGTCCCTGCCCAAAGGATAATTGCCCTGCTGATACAGTGCTATGTACAGGTGCTCAGCCAGACATCCCGTGAGCTTACAATCTAAGGGACAGTACTAGATGAAACAAATGGGAGCAGAGGGAAGGTGGAGCTGGCGACTAGAAAGCATACCGCAGGGATTGCATGGATAGGACCAGAAGACTGGGCTTTGTAAGGATAATCAGAGTGAAAAGTGGAAAAAGCTGGAAAGGAGAGCTGAAATTTAGAACCAGGACTGGGTCGGAGGGACTGCGGAGTGGAAAAATTGGAGTTCAGTGAGGTCTGTGAGTATGAGGTTGATCTGATTGCTGTATGTAGAAAGAGACACAGTACAATTTAGCAAGAGTGAGCCGGTTGTATTGGAGGTATTTAAAATACTGGTAGAGGGGCAGGGAGAAGCAGAGGCTTTTATTCTAGCAAAAGAGTGGGAAAATTAAAATACAACTAATCAGCCAGAAATTAATTATTATCATGGGGTATTTCTATTCAGAAGCTTTTACTAAAGCTACAAGACAACTGTCAAAAAGTCAGCATTTCTGATGCTATTTTAAATGACCTATAGATTACACAAGGTATAACAGCTTTCCCCATGACATTTATATTACATCTTATAGTTCAACAATTCAGCTACATAGTTACGGTGTATTTTAGTTTGTTTATTCTTGAGGTTTCGGCACCTGCCAATGTCAGTAACTGTTTTTTGGTTAGTCTAGGACAGGGGTTAGCAACCCGCGGCTCCGGAGCCACATGCGGCTCTTTCATCGTCCTGCTGCGGCTCCCGGGCAGGCGTTCCCGCTAGCGCGCAGTCAGCCCCGACCCAGGTTCCCCCAGACTCCGCCGGGCACTGTCAGCCATGTTCCCATCATCACATTGCGCCTGCTCCTTGCTCTGGGCAAAGCGTGATGGAAGACATCGGCGTGCGGTAGCTGTCCAGCAGAGAGTGAAGGTAGGGGGGATAAGCCCACCCTCTCATCATGATGGACAGCCACGTCGCGCCAGAACAGAAGGAGGATGAAGGAAACAAGGTATGAGGGGACCTGGGGATTATTCTTTTATATAAGTGGGGACCTGGGGATTATTCATTTACATATGTGGGACCTGGGGATTATTCATTTATATATGTGAGGACTTGGGGATTATTATATGTGTGGATAAGAAATATAATAATTATAAATAAATGGCATCAATCATGGCACGGCTGCATTAAGCTTTCCTGCAGAGTCCTCGCTCCTTCTATTCTGTGTGTGTGTAACGTGTATGTATATTTGTTATTCGGTCTCTTCCATTGTGCAGCGCTACGGAATTTATGGCGCTTTATAAATGCTTGTAACCGTAATTAATTTAAATTATTTTTTATTTATATTAATGGCATGGAAATTGCCTTATGTGGGCTTAAAATAATTGACTTTTTTTTATATTATTAAAAGTTTAAGTTTAGAGTAACCCTGCCCACCCCAGGGCAAATTGTTGTATTTGTTACTTTCTTTTACTTGCACAAACGACATATATTAATTTACCTAATTTACTTGAAGTAGGCAGCCTGCATACATTTATTAATTTAAAATTAATTAAAGTAAATTAAAAAATTTATATGTGCATTTTGTGCATGTAAAAAACATAACAAATACAACAATAATATAAATAATAAATAACACACTATAGTTTTTTTACACATAGCATAAAGGTAAAAAGCGATTTATGCAGTGTTATTTTCATTTTAGATGTCAAAAGGGGTTTGTGGCTCCCAGTGTTTTTTTTTTGTGGAAAACGAGTTCAAATGACTCTTTGAGTGTTTAAGGTTGAAGACCCTTGGTCTAGGATGTTTAATTTTTACATTATATTCAGATTGCCTTTTCTGTACGACCTCTCTCTAATGTCAAGTATATGTCAAATAAGGAATTACAGTTTACATCAGTTTTGCAGGGCCGAGAACTATAGACCTTGAAGACTTGCATGAGTAAATTGAGGACATTGTGTTGTCTCATATCTTTCTAGACACGTCTGACAGAAGCGAGTACCTGAAAACTAAGCTTTTTGCAAATTTTAGGAAGCTTATTGACGGATCTATCAAATCGAGCCATAACACCTATGAAACAAAAAAGGATGGTAAGGCCACTATGGACAAAACTAAATAATACAGAACCTTTCCCCGATCAGGGACAGTAGAATACACTTAAGTGACAGGATAAACCATGGTCAAAAGCCAGAATGACTTCTCAGACTAGCTGGGTCAGTATCCAAAACAAATTCTCATACAAGCCAGGTCAAAAGCCAACATAAGTCCTCAGTTCAAAAACTAGGGCCAACTAATACGGAAATGACTGACAAGGATAATTACTGTGGTGCTACCCCAAATTGTCCCCTGCATCTATTTTACTATGGGATGAAGGGGAGTAAGATCTAAATATGAAGAGGGTAGGTGGGGGGCTGAGAGAATCACGCACCACATTGTAACTGGGCTGCGCACAGAATCATTGTCAACACTTAGGCTAGGGTCAAACGAAAGCATTTTTACACGCGAACGTAAAAAAGTGCGTCCGAACGCATTGATATATTTTTTCATGGAATTCGCGAAAACGGTCATACGATGCGCATTTTCATGCGTGATTTTTTACGGATCCAAACCAGGAAACTTTGGGTGTCTGGACGTTATGTTGGCCGGACACGAGCAGGGTCTGACGTCTCCAAATTACACAAACACACCGCTATGTGGACGCAGCGCACTCTGTACGTCAGTACTAGCGGTTCTGCGTTCTCGAAAAAATGCGTTCATTTTCCACTTGCGTTGCGCAGCCGGACTTTTGTGCGGCCGTACTTCGTATATTGGCCGTCATTGCCCGTCATTTGCTGCTAGTGCGGCCGTAATTAAGGCTGGTGTCAGACGAGCGTAGTGTTCACGTCCGTGATTGCGCCTAAAAGTACGTCCGTGATAGCATGAAAGAAAGTCCATTGGACCCGACACATGAAGTACGTCCGCACTGAACTGCGGACGCACAACGGCCTCGGCAAACGGACGCAGGTTAGGCAAGAACGTAATACTGCTAGAACGGACGTGCGGAGTGCCCACGTCCATAACGTCTGCATAGCTTTGTGTGTGAGTGATGGAGCATGGTCAGACGGACTGCATTTATACGTCCAGCATTTTTGACGGACAGAATGTTTTTTCATTGTAATTTATTTTTCCCTCCTACATCCGTCAAAAATAACTTCAGTGAAAAAACGGACTGTGTGACCACTACTGCGTCATCCGTACTGACGATGTCCGTACTGCACGGACGTACAGTCCGTAGAAATCACGCTCGTCTGACCCTAGCCTAAGTGCGCCAGAACGCACGTTAAAAGTGCGCTGGTCTGACCCCAGCCTTAACTAAAACCTCAACTTGCTAAAGAGCAATGAAAGATCAAAAAGACACTGACCACGTACAGATCCTTCCAATCTTCTCATCTCATTGGCATTAGAACTGAAGGTATGCTTTAATACATGGGGATGCTATGAACGGAATTCACAGAAATGTGGGATAGAGAGTTGAAAATGAATAATAGGAAGCTGTAGGTACCTTATACAAATTTCTGTGTTTTTGGGTATAAATTACAATATAAAACATAACAAAAGGTTGTCATTTGCACTTATCCCTATGGCTCCATAACAAACAAAACAGAGGTTTTAGTTTCCTTTAACGGCCATTGAAGTGTTAAGCCCACCAGCCACGTCATGACACCTTTTTCAAGGTGGGTCCATACCTATTGTAATCAAAATTGCTTACTACCAGCAACTGCATATCCTCCTGCTGTTTCTCAGCTAAGAGACAAACTGGTGGGTTTATATTTATTCCCTCACCAAGACATTTCCACTTTGGGATTGAAAAAGAAAACACGGAAAGGGACAGCAGCAAAAATTAAGCGAGCTTCATAAATTACAATATACTCGGAAACCTTGCACAGTGCAACATTTAGGTATTGAAAAACACATATTCAAAAGGTTGTAATTTATATAAGTGACTTAAATGGTACTTTCAATAGACAAACCCAATAGCACAAATCTATACTTACATAGCCATACAATGACTCTACATTTATGTTTTGGCAGCAAGATCAATAATTATAAGATAAACAGGGTTATTCAAAGAGAATCGAAAAGCCACCGCACGTTCGGTGACTTTTCGTTCTCTTCAATTCGGTTTGATTTGGCGATCCCATTTCGGCGACCCTGCGGTGTATTCAGCAAGTACCACCGGGCCGCCGAAATGCAGGGAAAAGTCACCGCAAACCCACCAAAAACTCACCGCAAAATGAGGGCGAACGCACACCGAAACCCCCAAAAACATCTGGATTAACCTGCCGAAAATGCTGGAAAAACCAGAGCAGGAGCCGATCACACGCAGAGCAGCCCCCAGAAAAAGCCGACGCCGCAGACGAATGCAGTGAATAAATTAGAAAAACAGTTTGCTTGAATGTTTGAAAAATGAAACGCTGTTTGCAAAGAAACTACTGAGCGAAAATGTCTGAAATTTACATATGAGGTCCAATGAATGATAATAAAAAGGGCTGTTACAGAAAAATAATAAAGTTAAAAAAATAATAAAAAAATAAAAAACATAGGTATTTTTTTTTTAAAAGCAAAATCCCGAAAAATGCTTAAAATATCCTAAAAAAATCTATAAATAAAGAGACTCTTTGCTGCAGAATATTATAATGAACGGTTTATTAGATATTTTATTAAAACGGAAATATTTTTAACATTGAAGCCTATGGGATTCGCCGGAATAAATCTGCCGCGTGAAGCCACCGAATGGCAGGGCAATTCGGCAACTTTTCACTGCTGGCTTTTGCTCTCTGAATAGCCGAAGCATTGCTGCTCTTACGGGGATTCCCTGCCCTCGAACAGGCAACGAACAGGTACCGTATGTGCAGGCAATTCGCCAGGATTTGGCGAATTGCCTTCTCTCTGGATAGCCGAATGGCCAAGAAAGGTAACCGAACGCTTATTTTCAGCGTTTAGTTCCCTTTCGGCAGCCCTTCGGATCTCTTTGAATAACCCTGTAAGAATTTAAACCCATTTTCTCCACAATGAACAATATAGAAATAATGCATATTTGCCTCTACAATTCACCTTTTTAAAGGACCAAAAACCATAGTAACTTAATTGGATACAACCCCCCCTCCGCCAAATAAAAGTACATACAGTTTCCTGTATAAAATATTTAAAATGTATATAAGCAATAAAACACGCCACAGCTGCAAAATGTCCAAAGATAAGAGATCAGCAAAAAGCCATTGAAACATATAAGCAGATCACTCGAATTTGGGAAAGCACAGTAGCTTCCTACTCTTAATGTTTATTTTAGGATTTATACAATGAATTATTTCATAATTAAGATTTATTTTTCTATACCAAAAATACATTCTAGAATTGACATTTTGCTCATGAAGGGAGGTCACCATACAGAGTGCACAGAGGGTTAAACTGAATTTGTTTACTCCATATCCTTAAAAAGTTCCATTTGAGGACAGGAACAATGGCTGGTGTATGTTAGGAAAAAAGCTTCAAAAGGAATAAGTGGAAAGATGCCAAGGTTGGGGTTTTTTGCTTTTCCAGAGGGGATTGCTGTCATTACCCCCTAGGCTGGGAAAAGCTCTTTCTCTCATTTAATTATAAAACTTTATTTGGATCAAAATAAGTAAGTAAAGTGAATAAAAGTGAATTTTATGAACTAGTTGGGCAATGGGCATTATATGACTGTTTATGTTGTTTCATGGAAGCGTAACTTTGTATATAAATTTTATTATTCTTTGCTTTCTGAAGAACTCTTGGAAATCATGATCAAAACCCACTTCCAAAAAACACCAAAAACGTATAGGAGCCAACCAAAACATGTAGTTTATCTGATGAACAATTTATGGACTGTGACTGTGACAATAGTCCTATTAACTTAATATGATTTATTATGATTTTTTTATAAATCCATTAAAATAATACAGCTTTTATATCGTAAGTTCATCGGTTTTGTCCATTATTTAAAAAGCTCTAGAACCAACTAATGTTTTCCAGACACATATCAAGTGAACATTCCACAGGAAACACTTTCAGGGTTATTCAAAGAGATCCGAATGGCTGGAGAAAGGTAACCGAACGCTGAAAATCAGCGTTCGGTTACCTTTCTTGGCCATTCGGCTATTCAGAGAGTAGGCAATACGCCAAATCCTGGCGAATTGCCTGAACATACGGTGCCTGTTCGGTGCCTGTTCGAGGGCAGTGAAATCCCCATGAAAAAGCACTGCTTCGGCTATTCAGAGAACACAAACCAGCAGTGAAAGGTTCCCCTAATGCCCTGCCATTCGGTGGTTTAATTCGGCAAGTTTATTCAGGAGAATCCCATAGGCTTCAATGTTAAAAATATTCCTGTTTTAATTAAATATCTAATAAACCGTTCATTATAAAATTCTGCAGTAAAGAGTCTCTTTATTTATCGATTTTTTTTAGGATATTTTAAGCATTTTTCTGGATTATTTTTTTTTAAAAAAAGTCTGATTTTTTGTTTTTTTAACTTTACTTATTTTTTCTGTAACAGCCCTTTTTATTATCATTCCCTGGATCTCATATGTAAATTTCGGACATTTTCGCTCAGTAGTTTCTTTGCAAACAGCGTTTCACTTTTCAATCATTCATGCAAACTGTTTTCCTAATTTATTCACTTCACTCGTCTGCGGTGTCGGCTTTTTCCAGAGGCTTCGCTGCGTGTGATCGGCTCCTGCTCGGGTTTTTCCGGTGTCTCCGACGGGTTAATCCAGATGTTTTTACAGGTTTTCGGCGTGCATTCACCGGGTTTTCGCCAGGTTTTCGGCTGGTTGTCGGCAGCTTTTCCCTGCACTTCGACAGCCCTGTGGTGCTTGCTGAATACACCGCAGGGTCGCCGAAATGGGAAAGCCTATTTGCACCGAATTGAAGAGAACAAAAAGTCACCGAACGTGCGGTGACTTTTCAATTCTCTTTGAATGACCCTGTTTGTTGTACTTCATATTGATAAAACATAGCATAGGAGTGTCTGTGAATTACGTCATCGTTTTTGCTTTTTCTCAGACTCAGTACTTGATCAGACCTCAACATTGTATAAAGAAATAGAACATTGATGTAATAATATTTGCATTACAGAAGCTTTCTTTATATAACTGTTAATTTCACAGGAAGTACATTGTTTTGTTTTACCATAGACAGCTTCGTTCAAGTACGGATTTCCCACCCTCACAACACCAGCGACATGGAAATATATTGTGTTATCAGTTCTGAAGCACAGAACACGTGTACTGAAGCCAACTTGCTGATGTCATATGAATAAACAAATCCTCCTTACACAAACCGCTCCAAAACAGCTCTCAAAACGGCTCCTGTGTTATGTCTGTTTATTTTAATTATAATTCTCTTAAATAAATACATAAATATATATATAAATGGTGAAGATTCAGGTGCACACAGAGGATGTATTAAAAATAGAAAATATTTATTGCATATGATCAACGTTTCAGTCCCAACAGGGACTTTTCTCAGTCCTGTTTGGGACTGAAATGTTGATCCTATACAATAAATATTTTCTATTTTTAATACAGCCTTTGTGTGCGCCTGAATCTTCACCATTTATGTATGCTGTCTGCAGTCAGGTGGAGCACCAGAGCAAGAAACACTTTTGTATAGCGGTGTGGGGGGGCTCTTGGACTTTGTGTTTAAATATATATTTATAGTACTTACAACGGTTGTGGTATAGGACAAAAAGTGAGATAAAAAGCCTCCACGATATAATGGTTAAGTTTATTATTGCAGAAGCCACTTGCACATCACAGCAATTCAAAGAACTGCATCCCAGAGCTCCTGTGCTACATTCCCCATATGCAGCAAGGAATTTTGGGTAGGACATGCAAATGACATCTGACTCACTTTTTTACATCCTGTTTTTGCACAGAACCCTTAAATCAATGCCATGCCATACTAGATGCCTTTTTTTTTTTAGCAGAGATCAGGTTTATGCAACTGGTCAAAGCCATGTCCTACCCAGAATTCCTTGCTGCATATGGGGAATGTGGCACAGGAGCTCTGGGATGCAGTTCTTTGAATTGCTGTGATGTGCAAGTGTTGCTTGCCGATGTCCGATAACTGCTTTGGCGACTCCATTTTCAGCAAAATACTGTGAACATTAGTGATTGGCAGAACACCCCCGTGTTCAGTTTGCATTCGAACTCGAACATCCGAAAAAGTTCAACCGCGAACTCGAACACAATGCGAACACCATGCAAATCAATGGGGCTCGAACATTCAAAAATTAAGGTCCCCTCCAAGAGGGCATATATGCAAGATATTGGGAATAAAAGGTGTATGGGGGTCCGGGTACTGCCCTGGGGGACAGGAAACGATGAAAAAAAGTAAAAAAAACCTAAAATGTTTTTAACCCTTTCACTGCTGAGTGCTGAGCCATTTCACTGCTGTGCTCTGAGCTCATTTTTACCGCTTTTGCTAATGTTTAAACGCGATTTGAAGCCATGGGAAATGTTTTAATGTTTGACCAACAATGAGTGGGAAATATTCCCGTTTTAATCCAATATCTAATAAACCGTTTATTATTATATTCTGCAGTAAAGAGTCTCTTTATTATTCTGCAGTAAAGAGTCTCTTTATTTTTATATTTTTTAGGATCTTTTAAGTATTGTTTTGAATCTTTTTGATTTTTTTTTTTAACTTTCCTCGAATGTCCCGAAAAGTTTGAAGTTCGCGAATTTTCAAACAGTCGATATTCGAATCGAACTTCGAACCGATTGAAACCGGCAGCCCATCCCTAGTGAACATTTGAAAAATAGCGAATTCACCGAATTTATCAGAGTAAGTTGAAATGCAAAGCACTGAAATTGCGTTCAATATCAGTGCTTTGTGAACAGACTCCATAGTGTTTTCTGTCTGTTTACTGACCTGGCTTTCATATTTTACCTTGCTTCTGTCTATTGTCCCCATGTACCAACTACAACCACTTTCTCGATTCCACTTTGTTTATTTCATGTGTACCGACCCTGACCTGTTTCTGGTTTCTTCTTTATTTTTATAATGTCCATCCACCCCAGGGGCTGGTATTCAAACTTTGCATTTATCTCCTTTTATGGAGGTTTCGATTCAGACACCTTTTAAGCCCAGCCATTAGTAAGGACTGGTAATTGGATCTGGTTCGTGTCACAGTCCACCCCGGGTGCCTGCTGTTGTACCTGTCTTGCACACCTGGATCTAAGAACTTTCCCTGGATCTCTTCTTTCTTGGAATCCATTCCAGGTTTTGCCCAGGCTCATGGAGATCCAGCCTGGGTCTTCCTTTTCTAGCCCTGGACTTCCAGCTGAGGTCCATCCATGATTTAGCCTCCATAAAAGGCAGAGAGAGCCAGCCAGCAGTGGTTCTGCATTGTACTCCCTGACTGAGGTCATCTGGATGTGTGAAAACCTGCTCCAGCTTATCCTGTGTATCCAGTATCCATCTGTCTACCCTGTTGTTCCTGGATACATCTCTGTCTGTGCAAGGGACTCTCAGTGATCTCCACCTGTGGATTACAGTTCATCTCTGTCTCTGACCTTTTGATCAAGGTACCACTGTCCGCTGTCCAGACTTATCCTTGGTGGGCCCTGTCTGCAGTCTGGGACTGCATTGCCCACAATCCCCAGGCTCTCCAGTCAAGAACTCTCCCTGGACTTTATATAAATCCTTTGTTCTTTTAAGTGCCTGCAGTTAAGGCCCATTTATGTTTCATTAAAGAATATTCGTTGCGTGATTCCTGTCTGGCCTCCCCTCTGTGTCGCCGCCTGCTGGGCTCATGCCAGAACCGCACACGCCACGTGACAGTTCGGATATCTCCGTTCTTCCACAATTTTTAAATGCACTCAATTCTAGAAGTGTTGCCTGTTTTGGCTCAGAGATTTTTTATCATTGTGAGTTGGGATCTCCCACTTCACCCCGCATCCCTCATATATACTGCCATCTGTTTTGACATTACACATTGCATTCCCGACCATTGCGTTCCTTCGAAAGAAGAAATATTAAGAAGAGGCTAAGCATAAAAAAAATACCCAGCATAGTGCTAATAATTCATATATTACAATTCCAAGCTCATTTTCAGTCATAAATCTCTCTACAAATAACACATAAGTGGAATTATGCTTTTATTTTATTCACGACATTAATAAAAACCAGCAGTGATTAACTAAGAAAACTAAGATTAATCCATAAAACAGAAGTTTGACAAACAATGAAATAATTTGAACACGATGCACAAACAATAGCACCATGCATAAGTGACAGAAAAAAATGAATTCCTTGTGCACACATACTGTAACAGGGTTATTCAGAGAGCACAGAAATGTCACCGAAATGTCGCCGCACTTCAGAGAGTCCTATTCGCTGACCCTGCGTTGAATTCAGCATTCCATGCAGGGTCCCTGTAATGCGGTGAATAGGCTGCCGATCGCCGCCCCGCTGGACAGCTGCCGCAAACCCGCTGGCAAATGAACCCCTTCACACGCAAAATAGAGTTAACTCGGTTTCGCATTGTAATACATTGAGAAGCACTCATTAGCATATCAAAAGACCATGTTCACACCTTTTAATGCAAAACTAATATGCCCCTGTGGAGAAACAGCATTCTTTGTTTTATGTCTCTCCAAGCACCCTGGAGAGACACAACAACCAGCTGCAAATAGCAGCCCTAAATCTCACTGTAATAAAAAGCCCATATAGATTACTGATTCTTTACAGCTGCCAAGGAAAGGGAAGAATTCAGGGGGAGCTCTTGGGTCACTCACAGCTGTACAGGGATACGATTCAGGGGGTGACTGAAAATCCCTGTGTGGTACAGATACAAGTGTTCCTGTAATTTCCATACGGAGACAATATGAGGGCACATATACATATTTTTATATTCTATTGGTATTTTATGGAAGCTGCATTGCTAATAATCTCACTATGATCACTACAAATCCACATAAGCAGGAGATCTGACCATTTTTATTATTTATCTTTTTCCCCAGTTAATGTTTCTTACACAAAGGCCATTTTTGCCTGTATGATAATAATGCAGAACCAGTGTGAAATAGTTTAAGATAAGGGACACCAGCTAATGCTCAAAGTCTTACATTTCAACAATATTTCTGTAAAGGATAAACAAATCCATGGAAAATAATTAAATTAACATAATTTTAATTTTTTAACCCAGGATAGCAATGTTTGTACGAAACTTCTAATTCACCCTATATTTAATTGTTAACTTCACATCCCATATTTCAACTAAATGTTTAAACAAAAATTGCTTGGTAGTGAAGGGGTTAATGGCTCCTATACAAACAGAGTTATTCAGATTGAGGTGAAACTTAGGAGAATGACTGGAGAAGTGAAGATTCTAGGTCAAAATAGCCAAACCAGAAAAATTCTCCCATTTATCTCAATTTCCAAATCGACTATTTGGTCTAGATTGTACCCTTCTCCTGCCATTCTCCTGCTTTTCACCTTTCTCTGAATAACCCTGAAAGTATATAAAGTATAGGGGCCATTAATTTACAGTAACGAGCCTCAATAACTAAGCCGCAAACTGAGCTAGCGGAAAGGTCAGAATAGCAACTCGAGCCGTTATGAATTTAACTGTAGTCAGTCTGTATAACGGCTCCAGACGATATGTTATCGGCAACACTGGAATAGGGCCCTTATATAAAAAAATTTAAAAGGTTTAAGTACATTGGGAATACACAGGAAGGTGTTTCAAACTTGTAGTGTAAGTGTAATCCAACTGTCACTATAAATCTTCCCTGGACCACCAGAAAATAAGGGAGGACAGGGGACTATTGTGCTTGGCCTATGACCCTACAAGGTCGTGGGGTGGCCTTTATCCAAAGTCATACTTATACAGATATCCTGGCAATCCAGCAGAACCATTTCCCATAAAAACATTATGTAGACTCACAGAATATTATAATTAATAATATATCCTATAACCTCCGATCCAGGACCAGCACCTTACTTACAATATCACAGTACAAGAAGAAAGTGGCTCGATCCTCATTTTCCTACAGAGCACCGCAAGTATGGAATAACCTCCCAGACACCATCAAATCTTCCCCCAGTCTAAAGTCACTTAACCCCTTCACTACTGATAGAGATATCTCGGGCTTCAAAGGCACCATCTGGTGCACCGATGTTGAGATATTTCGGTATGCTGATCTGCAGCCCAAAAGCAAATTAATTTAATTTGCTTTTGGGATGCAGAAGGTGCCCCCAAAGGTTTAGCCCTGTGGGCACAATTCCCAAAGAGCTAAAACTGTAAAATCAGCTGCTCAAAGCTCTGAAATATCAGGCTTTAAGCAGCCGATGCAGGGAGAAATAGAAGAAAATAGACCAGCCGCTCAAACCTCTAACTCAATTTGGCAGTAGATGGCGCCATCTACTCGCCAAAAATAGGTTATTTACAGTAAGAAATACTGGGCCACATTACAATCTTGACGCTAACGTTAACGCTCACCTGCGCGAGCATTAATGTTAGCCGCGGTGTCTACCACATATAACAATCCAAACGCAAACGGGTAAGCAACCCGTTTGCGTTTGGTACCTTCTGCTTTTCAGCACGAGGTTACTGTACTTTGCGCTCCCTATACTTATCATGGGGAGCGCAAAGTGTTAAACAGCGTTAGGATTACAAAGTCCTAACGCTGATTAACATCCGGCTCTGGTTAGCGAAAAGTTAACCAGAGCCAGGACTTGGTGTTAACACAGCCAAAAAAAATTAAAAAACAAATTGTGGACTCATCTCCTGTCCCTCGGCAAGGACTGCGGCTCCAACCGCCTCCTCCATCCGGCAGGAGCAGGGAGAGACTGGGGGAAAAAGTTCCTCAATCTCCCCCTGCGTATCACTATGCCAACCGACTGGATCTCGCGAGGCGAGATCCAGCAGCTCATGTGACTGCCGGCGTCTGGCTCAATGGAGTCCTATGGACTCCATCGAATGAATGCTCGCGGTGGCGCTCAGCATCCAGGGTCTTTGCGCGTGGTAACAATGCAGGCAGCTTTTTAAGCACCTGCATTGTAAATCCACGCTAAAATGGGGGCGGTACGGAGAAAACTGCAGGTCACATGGAGAATGTAATGTGGCCCACAGTGGGCTATGTTACGATCATCATGCTAAAATGTGGACGCTAAGGATAAAAATCTGCATCTCACATGACCTGCAGGATCTCGCCTTGCGAGATCCGGCAGGTTAGCATAGTGAGTCGCAGAGGGAGACTGAGCGACTTTTCCCCCAGTCTCTCTATGCTCCCGGTGGAAAAAAGAAGCAGATGGAGCCGCCATTCTCACCGAGGGATGAGAGGTGACTATGTGATTCTTTATTTTTGGGGGGGGGGGTTCAGCTGGTGTTGACTGATTCCGCAGAAGTGGAATCTGTTAGCACCAGGGCCTAGCTGTGGTTAACTTTTCAGTTAACCACAGCAGGAAACATAGAAACATAGGAACATAGAAAAATGTCGGCAGATAAGAACCTTTCGGCCCATCTAGTCTGCCCAATTACATGGATACTTTACCTGGATTTATCTTTTGTTTAGGATAGCCTTATGCCTATCCCATGCTTGCTTAAATTCAATTACTGTTTTGGTCTCTACCACTTCAACTGGAAGGCTGTTCCATGTATCCGCCACCCTCTCAGTAAAATAATGCTTCCTGATGTTACTTTTAACCCTTTCAATGCGGTGGACGCGCTCAGCGCGTCCACCCGCATTGCTACTTCGCTGCGGAGGACGTGCTGAGCGGGTCCTCCCTTTGCAGCCGCGATCAGCTGGTAATCCTGCCTGATCGCGCGGCCCCCCGGTGCGGGCTGACATCATCGATGTCAGCCCAGCCTCCGGGACCCCGGCGGGCACGATAGGCGTCATCGCGCATGCGCAATGACGTCTATTTCAGGCACCCCCCGCCATTGCAGGGAAGGTGCCTGAAGGGGAGGGGGGAGGTCCTTCGGACCTCTCCCCCTCCCCTTCCCCGCGGGCCAGCGATTAAGCGGCGGCTGTCTTTAACCCCTAGGGGGCTGGATCACGATATGGCACTAACATGCGCCGTATTGCGGTCCCCTCCCGGAGCTGGCCGACATCTTGGATGTCGGCCAAGCTTCTGGGATATCCCCCTAATGACTGGTGTCATCGCGCAGAGCGCGATGGCGCCAGTTTTGAAATTAACCCCTTGCTGCCACCTATAGTGGAGATAGGGGGTTCCAATGAACCCCCTATCTCCCGATCCGTGACAGCTAGGGGTTAATGTTTGCTATCATTGGAACGGCCAGAGCGTGGCCTTTCCAATGATACCAAACATGACCATGATACCAATGATACCAAACATGACCATGATGTAAAATGTAAAAAAATAAAAGCAATTGTTTTTGTTTTTTTTGCTTTTTTTTTCGTTTTATTAGTGCAATAATATTGTTCCCATTTCAATTATAATGTGAACAATGGTGCTGCTCTAACGATTTTTTCTATGGGGGGCGTTCGCTAAAAAACACATAATTTTTCCCAAAAAAAGTAACGATTCCTCATTTCTAATTTTTTTAACAAGCGCACCCCATAGAAAATATAACCGCAAATGATCGCATGTTAAAATGTGAAAAAAAACACTTTACACATTGTAAATTATTGAAAATTCTAATTGTATTGCATTTTTTGTTATAATATACATTTTGTTATAATATACATCCTTTTAATATACATGACATAACGTATACATATAATGACATATTATGAATCTGCTGAGTCTGCCGGAAAGAACGATATATAATATGTCTGGGTCATATATTAAAATAAGGCTTCAAAACACGGTTAAACATGATGAGCGAAACCGGTAAAAATGAGCTCAGCACAGAGGTGTGAAAAGGCTCAGCTGCGAAAAGGTTAAACCTTTGCCCCTCTAATCTAAGACTATGTCCTCTTGTTTTGCTACTTTGTTTCCTTTTAAATATACTCCCTTCCTCTACCTTGTGGATTCCCTTTACGTATTTAAATGTTTCTATCATATCTCCTCTGTCTCGTCTTTTTTCCAAGCTATACGAAGGTAATTAGTGTTAGGACTTTGTAATCCTAACGCTAATTAACACTTTGCGCTCCCCATGTTAAGCCTAGGGAGTGCAAAGTACAGTAAGCTCGCATTGAAAAGCGTAAAATCCGAATCGCTAATGGGTTTTTTAACCCGTTAGCGTTCGGATTGCAATATGGTCCAACCGCGCTAGGGCAACCAAGGCTAACGCTAGCAGATGAGCGCTAACGTTAGCGCTAGGGCTGTAATATGGCCCTATGGGTATCAGTTAAAATATTTTTTACTTTATAATTAATTAGAAATGATTTTAAAATGCACCTGTAAACATGTAACATAGTGAGTATATTTCCTATTTAATTTTTGTTTTCTGTTTATCTGTATATTTGTGTTGTTTTTTAAAATATCTTGCATTTATTACTTTGTATTTCTGTACCTACTGTAACAATTCAATGTTCTTGAACCCAGGACATACTTGAAAACAAGAGAATTCTCAATGTATCCTTCCTGGTAAAATACTTTATAAATAAATAAATAAAATAAATAAATAAAATGTAGCTCTAAAACATCTGACTACTGACTCCATTTACAGTTCTTAAAGTTTCTCATAGCTGTTTCAGGCACACATTGTTTTTTTTTACTGTCACACTAGGAAAATAATTTGATTTAAACTTTCATATACTTGACAGGTACAAGAAATGGTATGACTGATCATGTCAAGATTTTTAGAATTTATAAATGTAATATAAAAACATAAATTGACTCTGCATTCTTCAGACCAAACAATCAAAAAAGTGTCACTTGCACTCAATATCATGTTTGTCACTGTTCTGTTGCTATGGTTTGCTGCTGAATATTTTGGAAAGTTTAAAAAAAATTATAGTTATTCATAATAAACACACTTATCAACATAAATAACCCTTTCACAACCAAGCGATTTTTGTTAAAAATAATGCTATCATAACATCTATTCGAAACACAGGATGTGAAGATAACAATTAAATACAGGGTAAGATAGATGTTTCGCACCGAAATCATTATTCTGAGATAGGTAAAAAATTTAAATAATGTTAATTTGTTCATTTTAAATTTTTCAAGTATTCATTTATCCTTTATAGAAATATTGTTGAAATTTAAGATTCTGAGCTCTATATTTTGCCCTTTATCTTACACCTTTTCAAACGGGGTCTGCATTATCATCATACAGGCAGAAATGGCCTTTGTGTTAGATACAGTTACTGTGTTAAACATAAATAATAAAAACTGTAAGATTTCCTGATTATGGGGGTTTATAGTGATCACAATGAGATTATTAGCAATTCAGTTTCCGCAAAAACAGAATATAAAAATAATATGTGTATGTGGAATAATGCCTGTCTATGGAAATTAGAGTAACACCTTGTATCTGTACTGTACAGGGATTTACAGTCATTAGAACTCCCGAATCTTATCCCTGTAAAGCAGTGAGTAACCCCAGAGCTCGCTCTGTATTCTGCCAAATGCCTGGCAGCTGGAATGCAGCAGTGACCTATTTCAGTGGTTCCCAACCACAGTCCTCAAGTCCCCCCGGACCCAACAGGCCAGGTTTTGCAGATCACTTTGGAGAAATGTGGACTGAATCCTGCAATCACTGAGCAGCAAATCCTATCACCAGTGATGTGCTTCAGAGATCTGGAAAACCTGGCCTGTTGGGGGTACTTGAGGAACCACTGATCTATTTGAACTTTTTGCTACAGTGAAGTTTAGGACTGGTATTAGGAACTGGCTTTTCCTCTCTCCAGGGTGCTTGGAGAGACATAAAACAAAATATTTTGGGCCACATTACAATCTAGGTGCTAACGATAAAAGCTCACCTGCATGAGCATTAACATAAGCCGCAGTGGCTACCGCATATTACTATCCAAATGCTAACGCGAGGTTACTGTACTTTGCACTCCCTGTACTTAACATGGGGAGCGCAAAGTGTTAATCAGCGTTAGTATTACAATCTACTAGCGCTGATTAACGTCCGGCTGCAGTTAACAGAATGTTAACCACAGCCAGTATTTGGTGTTAACGGATTCCGCTTCTGCAGAATCCGTTAACACCATCCAAAAAAATAAAACAAATCAGATACTCACCTCATGTCCCTCGGGGAGGACCGCGGCTCCAACCGCCTTCTCCGTCTCACGAGGTGAGACCCGGCAGGTCATGTGCCTGCCGGCATCTGGCTCAATGGAGTCCTATGGACTCCATCAAGTGGATGCTCGCGGTGGCGCTCAGCGCTGCTGCGAGCATCCCAGGGCATAGCGCGCGGTAACAATGCAGGCAGCTTTTTAAGCGCCTGCATTGTAATCCCACGTTAAAACCGGGCGGTAGAGAGATAACTGCGCACGCAGTTTTTTTTCCCTAGCGCCCTCGTTTTAACGTCAGGAATGTAATGTGGCCCTTCTTTTCTACAAAGGGTGCACACTAACCTTGCTTTAAAAAGGTGTTAAAATTGTCTTTTGATATGCTAATGAGGGCTTTTTACTGCATTACAATGCAAAATCGAGATCACTCCTTCACACCCAAAATCGAGTTAAGCAATATCATGTTAAAAAAAGAGCAAAATATGTTCAAAATTAAGTGACTGTATAACTGTTTGTTTTTTTATATAAAAGAAAATGTGCTTGCAGATGCTGTAGCCGTAGGCACCAGAATATCCGATCTGTAATTGATTAGGAGTTATCAAATGCTATTGTAGCGCCTTATTACTTTCAAAGCATATGCGACCACACGCACTTATTTTCTGCGAAATGTTACGGATTTCTGTTTAAGTTGTTATTGTGTTCTGCACTGAAAACAATGTAAGAACCATAAAAACAATATTAGGAACAGATGGTAATGCCATTGAATGATTTATGCAACGCAGCACATAAAGGAAAAAATTAGGAAGACAAGAGATTACACAGGCCGCAAATTTAAAGGTCATAAATAAGAAAAAATTCTAAATTTATGGTGGTGTTATATGAATTTGAGGTGCTGAGTGCAAAAGCTGACTTCAGATTTGCTCCGTCACGTGTAGTTCGTTTACAACTGGCTTTGACGTTTTTATGTTTGGTTCTGAGACTGAATGAAATTAGTGCTGAATGACCACATGAAAACTGTTTTATGGCTGTTTTATGGCTAGTTCTGAATATTTATGTACAAGTAATATACCAGTTGGTTATCTGGACTGTTGTGTAGCGGTGTATCAACACTAGCTATAGTACACAGAACACAATAAGAACCTGACCCTTCCGAATCCTAAAAAGAGAAAGAAAGAGATGAATGTCTTCTAACAGATATTCGAAATACCTCAGTTCGCTGATATGAAACACAGAAATCAGTTAAAAAAATATAGCATAGAAATTGTGTAATACACGGCAGGTAGCAGAAATCAATTCTATGGTAGCAAAATATCGAAATTGTGAAAAACCTGGGGGTGAGATGACATTTTTATTGTGATTTTCAAAGTCAGTATTCAAAAATACATTGAAACCAGCTAAGGCAGGGGTCAAACGACCCGGCCTAACAGCTTGAAAAAATTAATTTTCATAGCAGACCCATGTCAATTTTATCATCATTTGTATAGAGCTAACAGCTTACATTAAAGGGCCACTACCACCAAATAATGAAATGTCCCTATTTTGTTTATTTTATGTTGCTGATATCTTACATGTGCTTTGTTTGTTTAGTTAAAAAAATATTTTACTCTATGTATGTCACTGGTTGCATCCATTATGTGATCTTTTGTGTTGTAAACTGCCCCTCCTCACAGTATCTTTACCTTACTTGGTCCTCGTTTTGGCTATATAATTGAGTCTATGGGTCAGGCAAGCAGACTCACATCATTGTATTGTGCGGGATGTATCCAATAGACACCACCCGGCTTTAGATTAGAAGTCTTCTAAAATCACTGTCATATCCCATTCAGCTGGCATCTCTTATCTCATGTAGCCTGGAGAAAAATAGCCTTATGTAAACATTCCATCTTCCAGCTCATTAAATTGTAAATATTGTAGATTATATAAACAAGAGCCACAAAGCAAAGCTTTTGATAAATGTTGCATCATGTGTTGAAAAAATGGCGGAAGACATTGGGGTGACACAGAATGCAACATTGCAGGGTGTCTGTTATTGGCCCAAAATAGGTCAAAGACACCCCAGTTGTTTCCTATTAAGAAAATCAAGAATCCTCGAGGCACAGAGTTTTTCTAACCACGTGTTGATCTTACATCCCTGCAAAAAGTGGATTTCTACATTTTCCACCTCTACCTCCAGTCCATGCACATGTTGTAAGGAGCCTGAAGTCTTTGGGTAGAAGGCATCAACCTCATAGCCAATGATTTTAGTAACCAGGAATGTCGAAGACCTATAAAACTAATACAGGGAATGTTGCACACAGGAGAGGGCTGGGAATGCTCACATTCCTACAGGTTGAGCACCTTTTATGTGGAATGATGTGAACGCCAAGCTTTCTGGATTCTTCTGGATTTCAGGATCTTGGAGAATACAATGTTTCAGAGGATGGAGATCACAGTGAAGAGTCATGTTCTTCTTGCTACTGCAGCCCCCAGTGCATACAAATGCTGACAGTGCTCTACAGCCTTTCTTGGGGACCATGCTGCCTGGAGTTAACATGACTCTGAGCAGCATGACTTGCTGGGGTGGGCCAGAGGTTTCCAGTGTGTGCCGCAGTCTGCCACAGAGCTTGGGAGCCTTGTTGCATAGTGGAAGCATCTGACACGATTTGCCCCTAATCCGGAGTCAGGATAATCTGGACGGTTCCAAAAATTCTGTTTTTTGGAGTCTTCTGGATGTCAAAATTCTTGATAAGGGGTGCTCAGCGTGCAATTACTAGGAGAAACACCCCTTGTTTGCATACTGTCATAAAACATTACCCAGCTCCGTCAATGGTTTGTAAATACAAACACCCATCTTTTAAAAAGTATTTAAATCCTGCATGTTTGTTTATTTAGTTTACAGTTCACAATTTTAATTAATTGAATCACTTTGTTTACTATCGAGAACATCTGTTTGACAAGATTTTCATCAAGCTGCCCCATATAAATAATCATACAATGTTGACCAGAACAAGATGTGGCAGATATGAAATACAGTAATGGTATTTTATTATATTCTAAATTATCCAGCTGTTCAATTTTTAATATTGTATCCATCATGGGAGATGTAGATTCAAAACATCGAGGGCAAGGTTGCTGAGTCCCGGCTTAAAAACTTCAACTTTGCTCTCAGTACTGAAACATAATTTACTGCCGTAGCCTGGCGAGCAATTAATCATTATTAATCTTTGAGAGAGATCAAACCTCTCAGCAAGGTAACACTGCTAAACATTAACAGTGGGATTTAAATAAGCTAAAATCCTTCCATGTACAAATCCTCTCGATTTGTAGGGAACAAAAGAGTGTGTTGGCAGCATTTACTCCCAGCTTTAAGGCTCATGATGTAATCACCTGTAAATCAAGTTTTGCATTGGGTCCTGCTGTTAAATACTTCCAGCTCCTCTTTTTCATTGAGTGACCGATGATCACATTCTCCTTTAGGTATACAGATACCTGGCTGGGATTTTCTTTGATGTTTGTTACAAGATAAAAAAAAAGCTAATTAGAATTCCATCAATAAAATTGGATACAACGCGATAAAAAAAGAATTAATGAACAATTGAACAATTAGGTATCAGAACAAACAAAAGAAAATAAGATATAAATTCCATAATTCTAATATGCCGGTGTAGAAGGCAGGAGACTAGCAACATTTGATTTGTCTTTCAGTCAGGGAGTATTACACAATTGCTTTGGGACAGGGGTCTCAAATTTTGGCCCAAGGTCAAGGTCTTAGAGGGAGGGAAGATAAGAAGTTCTGTTTTTGAGAGTTTGAGCTTTAGGAAAAGGGAAGTCATCCATTCGGAGACAGCTGAGAGTCAGGCCCAAACACTGAAGGATAGAGATCGGTAGAGGAGAGGTAGATTTGGGTGTCGTCAGCATAGAGTTGATAATTGAATCCATAGGAAGAGATGAGGTTGCCCAGAGAGGCAGTATAGATTGAGAAGAGTAGGGGACCCAGAACAGAGACTTGAGGTACCCCAACTGAAAGAGGAACAGGTGGTGAAGAGGCACCAGCAACGAAGACACTGAAGGAGCGAAGAGAGAGGCAGGAAGAGAACCAGGAGAGAATAGCATCACTGAGGACAAACTGACGCAGCATGAGGAGCATGAAAGAGGGTGGTCAACAGTGTCGAATGCAGCAGAAAGGTCAAAAAGAATAATGAGGGATAAGTGACCTTCGGTTTTAGCGGCAGCTAAATCATTAGTCACCTTGGTCAGAGCAGTCTCAGCAGAGTGCTGGGAGTGAAAGCCAGACTGGTGCGGCTCAAGTAGAGAATTAGCAGCAAGAACACTGGTGAGCTTGTTACAGACCAGGAGTTCTAGGATTTTGGAGGCAAAGGGAAGCAGAGAGATGGGACGGTAGTTCGAGAGGGAGGTAGGATCAAGAGATGGCTTTTTTAGAATGGGGTGATCAGAGCATGTTTGAAAGCAGAGGGGAAGACTCCAGAGGAGAGGGAGAGGTTAAAAATATGAGTCAAAGTATGAAACAGACGTCGGGAAGAGGATGAGATAAGGGATGAGAAGTAAGTTTGTTTAGTGAAGGATAAAGTGAGATTGTAGAAACAGAGCATGAATTTGTAGTGGAAAAATTCAGCTGAAGTGTGAGACTTCCTCCAACCGCGTTCAGCTGCTCTGGAACATCGTGAAGATAGTGTTTGCATTTTGTGTGCCACGGTTGGAGTTTAGGCCTGTGTATAGGTCGGAGAATGGTAGGAGCGAGTTTGTCAAGTGATGTGGAGAGGGCGTAGTTGTAGATATTAGTGGCTTAGTGCAGTTAGATTTTGTGATCGGAAGGAGAAGTGGATGGATAGTGGTGGAGGGTATCTCAGGATTCAGGGCACCAAGGTGCCTTCGAGGTAGAAGAGGAGTGGGAGTAGAAATAGGATGCTGGGTTGGTGGCATGAGAAGTTTCCAGGAATTAAGATGCGTCATAATAGTGTGAAGTTCTCCAGATGACCCCTTCCAAACCAGAAACACGTCATCAATGTAACACATAAAGGCAGCCCTGCTCCAAAAGCCGGCAAAATATGCTCCTCCTCATATGCAAACATGAAGCCATTCGCGTACATGGGGGCCATTGTTGCCCCCATGGACATGCCCGTACATTGTAAATAAAAGCGGTTTTCAAATCAAAAGTAGTTCATGGTTAATGTCATGCAAAGTACAGAAAGTAAGCATTCAATAGGATAGCTCGTGGCACCAGCAGATGTCAACACTCTGCCCATGGCTTCAACACCTGCCTCAAGTGGAATAATAGTATATAAACTGCTGACTTCAATGGTCACCAGGAGCGAATTAACCAAAGAAGATTTAAACATTTTCAAACGAGGAATAACTTCTGGAGTATCCTTCACACATATATGTAAGGCTAGTACAGGCTCCGTGAATTCTCTATTCAACCAGACACACAAAGTCTCCAGTAGTCCACCAATGGCAGACACAATGGGTCTGCCTGATGGATGTAGAGCATTTATGTGAATTTTAGCAAGTGTGTCAAAGATAGGGTATTTCGGATGAACAACATACAAGTATTCAAACAGTTGACATGGGATAACATTAGAATCAACTGCATGCTGGAAAAAAACTTTAATACGTGCATTAAATTCTGGTCCTGGATAATGGAACAATCTGTAATGAACTGTGCCATCGCTCAATTGTAAATGAATGTCTGCACAATATTCAGAATAATTCATAATATAACTTTGGCCACTGGTAGATGTGTGCAAAAACTCAAAATTGTAACTAATTTCTGCAAATTTCTGGATCAAAGATTTCCTGATTTGGGAATTTTTCAAATTTTCCGATTTGACTTGATCTGAAACTTCAGACAAATTTGAAACATTTTCAGAAATGTTAAAAAATTTGCAGGTGCTTAAAATTTTAGCCCTATACCCTTACCCTCCTTTAAACCCCTTCCTTACCACCTGCAACCAACCTGCTTTATACTACCCCCTATACACCCCTCTACACCCCCAATTATTAGTTAGGACTAGGGTTACTTCTAGGGTTCGGTTACTGTTAGGGTTACTGTTACTATTTATGTTTGGGTTAGGGTTATTTCTAGTGTTGCGTTACTGTTAATGCTATGGTTATTGTTAGGTGAACTTGTTCTGTTTGTGTAAGGATCAGGGCTGTCCCAAGACATTGTGCTGCCTGGAGCGAAGGATGAAATGCTGCCCATAATCCACCCACATTCATTATGTTATATCATGATATTTATCATTGATATATACACTTATAAAGCACCAACAAGTTCCATAGTGCTGTACAATCGGAGAGACAGAATGATAAGAAAACACATTGCACACAGAACATTAGGAGAGAGGACCCGGCTCAAGAGCTTACAATCTGAGAGAAGATGGGTGACACACTAGGTGAGGGTAAATAGGGTATGTGAAGTAGTGGGGTACATGTGGGCTGAGTGGGGGAGATGGAGCAAGAAATGCACAGTGGGGGAATCATGGAATGAGCCGATAGGCTTCTCTAAAGTTAAGTTTTCAGAGACTTCTTGAAGGACTGGAGAAACAGGGATATATACTGATGTGGGGGAGTTTCTCTGTCATTAATTTGGGGTTCTCAGTGATTTAGAGGCCTCTCAGTCGCTGAGTTGGGTTTGTAGCTGAATTGGGGGTCTCTGCCACTGAGCTGAGGGGATGTCTCAGTGATTTGGGGGAGTTTGCAGTCATTGTGTTGGGGGTCTGGAGGTGACAGGCACATCTCCCTGAGCAATGTGACAGGATTGCTCAGTGAGACAGGCCTGTCACTCCCAGCCAGATCCACGGAGTCCGGTGTTGCTTACCCGTTCTCTGGTCCCCTCTAAGGCTAATGTCAGACGACCGCAGTCTGAGCGCACTCTGCGTGCGTAATGGACATACCGACGGAAGATACTGTAGATACCACACAGTCAGTTTTTCTTGACGAACGTAGAAAAAAAGAGAAATGTGGGAAACAAAATTAATATGAAAAAGGATATGAAAAGCCATTGTGTGCGTCAAGGTGCTGGAGGTCGCAAATGCGCTGCGTCTGACATCTCATCACTCACAGAGGACGCTACGTGGTCTTGGCGCACTCTGTGCATCCTTGGTAGCGGTTTTACATTCTTGCCTAACTCGCGTCCGTTTGCGTTGTGCGTGCGCAGTTCGGTGCGGACACACTAAGGCTAAGGTAAGACGAAAGCATTTTTAACGTGCGTTTAACCGCACGAAATCACGGCCGTGCTAGCAGCAAATGACGTCCAATGCCGGGTAACATACGAAGAACGGCCGCACGAACGTTCGTCCGCGCAACGCAAGTGGCAAACGAATGCATTTTTTCTAGAATGTCAAACCGCTACTACTGACGTACAGAGTGCGCTGCTTAGCGGCGTGTTTGCGTGATTGGGAGACGTCAGACGCTGCACACGTCCGGCCAACATAACGTCCAGACGCAAAAAGGGTTTTATTGATGATCCGTAAAAAATCACGGACGAAAATGCGCATCGTATGACCGCTATCGCGTATTCCGTGAAAAAATACGTCCATTCGTTCGAACGCACTTTTCACGGACAACGCGAAAAATGCGTTAGTCTGACCCTAGCCTTAGTGTGTGGGTCTCTATTGATCGGGATTCTATGCTACGAAGGACATTAAACTGTGCAGCAACACAGACGTGATCACTGCGTTCATCTGACGCCGGCCTACAAAAAGAAAGAAAGAAAAAAAATCTTTCTATTTCACTGTCCACGTTTACAAAAATAAATGTAAACGTGGATGGTGGAATTGAAAGCGAAATTGTTTTAGAGGGTACTGGCGGGCATGTAAGGAACACCGGGCACCTTGGATCTTGCTTAAATGAATAAATAAAATATTTATTTTATTATTACTATATATTTTTATTTTTTTATTTACTTTTTTGGGATTTATGCAATTCTCCCTATTTTACAAAAACCCCAAACACAAAACAGAAAAGCAAACAAACACTCAGACACATATACTGTACATACTAGTCTACCGCAGGGTAGGGTACTCACATAACAGGAGGGTGGCATTTGCTGGGGCAATGTCAGCTTCCAACAACCCCTGGGCTGAGCAATTCACCAGGCAGGATGCAGCAGGATCAGGCAGGCTGGCAAACGTGCAGTTGCCCAGGCACTGTTCAGCAGCGGCTGCTGCCCCGATCGTACCCCCAGCAGACGCCCGGCACAGAGAAGGTAGAGGGGGCAGATCCGCACTCCCAGAGCAGTGGGGAGAGGAGGCAGCATCTATACTCATTGTTGCAGCCGCCAGCCGGTCATTTCCATGATCTTTTATGCTAATCTCATTCTCATTATGCGGGCCGAATCTCATTCTGCAGCAGAGCTCCGGCCTCCCACACACGCCTTAATCTGTCTCTGGCCGCCTGCATGGATGTGGGCAGGGTCGGCGCCGGCGGCTGCACTGCGCCGGTCTCCAAGAGATGCCGGTGCAGCGCCAATAAAGAAAATAGTGCACCGGCTGGGCTCAGCGGCTACATTTACCGCCCCCCAAAATTTGCCGCCTGGAGCAATCGCTCCATACAGCTCCATGATCGGGCCGGCCCTTGTAAGGATTACTGTTCGTTTTACTGATTCTGTTTGTGTTAGGGTTACTGTTAGGGTCACAATTACTGTTTATGTTTGGATTAGGGTTACTTCTAGTTGTGGTTTACTGTTATGGTTATAGTTATTGTTAGGCATACTTGTTCTGTTTCTGTAAGGATTACTGTTCGTTTTACTGATTCTGTTTGTGTTAGGGTTATTGTTAGGGTCACAATTACTGTTTATGTTTGGATTAGGGTTACTTCTAGTTGTGGGTTACTGTTATGGTTTTAGTTATTGTTAGGTGTACTGTTCTGTTTGTGTAAGGATTACAGTTAGGGTAATAGTTACTGTTAATGTTTGTATTACGGTTAGGATTAAGGCTAGGGCTTGCGGTCTAAGTCAACGGTCCAGGCCAAATTGGACTTTAATCAATGAATTGCTTTATAAAAGTTCTATTTGGGCATATAAATGTAATCTTTGTGAATGATTAGCGTAAAGCAATTTCTTGTGTTGTTATCCACAGTTTAACCTTTTCAGGAGAAACAACATGTCAGCATACCAGCTTGTTTTCTTAATCATGGGACAGTTGACTCAGAAATATCAAGAGAACCTTAGAAATCATTCTGATATATCCAAATGACAACAAGTAACATGGGACAGCTGTCTCTTCTTATGTTAAATGTGATGTGTGTGCACAGGCCTCCAAAGGAATTCATGAATGTTTCTCCTAGATATCTAACCAGGAAGGAACAATTCTTGACAGTAAGATTTAGTCAAGCTCATCTTTGTATATGTTAAATAGCATACACATCCTCTCAGGAAATCATCACAATATACACACTCTATGATGAGTGAGATGTATGCTAATTTACACTATATCACAGTAAGTGGAGTGATATGCTGACAGATCCTAACCTACTTGCTATCTATTGTATATAAATATTCACTCAAAGGAAACAGAGTGACACTCAACACTCAGCTGTTTACAATATAATGGAGCTGTACAATGAATAAGTAAACCAATTAAGAGCACTAAATACTGTAAATATGTGCACGTGTAATACATACATTTACACACTTATGTGAAAAATATTATTGGCCTTTTTTTAATAGTTATCTTTTCCAGGAATAGGGTGTTATAAAAGTTTACTGAGTGTCAGGTCTTATAGAATAAAATATATAAACAAAACAGAAACACTAATTGATATTAATTACAGAAAATGCATTGCTGTTTTGAAAATGTTGATTCCCAAACTGTCATCAAAATCCACTTATGGGTCATGTTTCTGGCTAGTGATAACTTTCATCCAAGAGTAACCACAAGTTTGATTCAATATTATTCACATTGTTATAACAATTGTTTAAACAAATTTTAAGCAATGCCGTAACGGATAAATTATGCAATGGTATAATGCATAAAATTACTATTGTTATGTTTTGTTTTCACAATAACAGTTGAAAGTTATTTTGAATGAAATATATGCCAAGATTTGCCTCACAAAGTGTTACTAGACTAGAAATAATTTTTATTAGTGCATAAATTAACATCAAGAGACTCTAATCTCCCCTAAACTCACCATATCTATTCCCTTGACTACTTAGCTTCCGTTTCCTCTTTTATCTATCTCTAAAACCTCTTTATAGCTCCTAATGTTTTATGTTTCCATACCTCTAGAATCTTTTACCCGTTTTCCCAATGAGTGGGTGTCAGTCCTCTTTCAGACACTACTCGAAGATACCGCTCTCGGTGGGAGCCGAAGCACAAATCCCCGCAAGGTCCGCCAGACGAAGGATGCCGATGTCCCTGCACTCGTACCAGGAAGGAAAAGCGGCAAGACCTCCAGCAGAGAATAGTTGGTGTGCATAAGTTTATTCAGGGGAAAGCAGCCCCATCAAAATTTTGATGGGGCTGCTTTCCCCTGAATAAACTTATGCACACCAACTATTCTCTGCTGGAGGTCTTGTCATTTTTCCTTCCTCTTTCAGGCACTGGCAGACCTCTGCGCTCCTCGTCGCCAGCTCTGGAGCCGGTGTGCTGCCTCCAACTGGCCTCTTGTCCTGTGAGTATGTGCGGCCGGCGGCCCGTCGCACAAATTACGTCATCGTGCCTATGACGGCACTTCCCGGTGCCCTATAATGATGCTGACCTATCAGGTGCAAGGACGCAATATTTATAACACTGAAAACATTTTTTCATGGCCTTTTCGTGGTTCCAGTGTATTCTGACTCTTAAGTGCGATATATATTGCTTCTGACTGTGTAGGAATGCGCTGTAAAACGCCCTACGCCCAAAGATGTACAGTAGCTTCTTTGGGGCGTATTACGGCACGTTTGCGGCCATAGACATCAATGTGAACGCGCTGAAATGGGCGTTTCCGTGTTTTCGTCATCAAAAACACGTGTATGAACAAGCGTTCTGCACATGGCAACAGGCACAAAAGGCACTAAAGTCTTTTTCATTGGATGCCTCTGAAGTATTTTTCATTGGACACCTCCGTAGTCAATCAAATAATGTGTGTACGATGCGCGTTTCTAATTGTCAAAAACGCCAGGTAAAACGCTCATAAAACGCCCAACAAAAACACACGTAAAGCGCGCATATGCGATACGTTCAGGTGTGAACCCAGCCTAAAGGACTGGTATCAGACCTGGGTATAGAGCTTTTTAGTCCTATGTGTCAGGCTTACCCATAACACACTCCAGAAATCCCTCCAGCCAGCCCTACAGTGGGATCATATCTCATACTGTTGTGTTTTTTCTTTGTCTTCTGACAATAGGTACCAGCAACTGACTGTGACAGACTGAGAAGTATAAATCCCTGCAACATAGAGAAAGCCAGTGCAATAAGGACAAATACGGTATAAATTCAAATGTATGCAAATGATTCCATCCACCCATAAAAATCCAGGTCCAAGAGCCGTGTATCCTGAAAAGGAACCCCCAAAGCATTCCATATGTAGTAAAGGAGTAGTAGGAGTAAAGGAGAGATCAGAGTCAACGAGGACACGAGTGTGTGAGGTGGAAGCAATGATTGAACTATTCACCAGAAGGGAGAAGGATTGCAGACTGTTAGCCTTAGAGGGAGGGAGGATACAAAGTTTAGTTTTGGAGAGGTTGAGCTGCAAGAAATGTGCAGTCATTCAGTTAGAGACAACAGATAGGCATGCAGTAACATGATCCAACAATAGGGAAGAGAGATCTGAGGAGCAAGGGTAGATTTGGCTGTTGTCAGTTGCATCGTGATTGGAATACTTGTGCTTATGCTTATTACATTGCACTATTTTATTACAAACTATGGGCACTATACCAGATGAGCTGGTAATAGGGAGCCAAAATGGCAAAATACGGCAGAAGAAGATAACCATTATTGGCTGTCTATTGCCAGTCCATTTCTAACTCTATTACGAGTGAGCTGCAGCATTTGCACAGCTCTTGATAGAGACTTGCAAAGCAAATTTCTACAAATCGAAAAAGTGTCAACCAGAATTAGTGCTGCAAGTTAACGGCTTGCCAGTGAAAATATGCAGCAAGTTTGCAAGACTTACAATTCAAATGTGGCACAAGTTTCTGGGAAGTTATCTTACTATCTGGGATCTGCCTGTCAAACGAGTTATTACACTAAGAAATACATTGAGAATATCCCAGGATAATTCTTACAGAATAATAATTAATTAAAAATCACTTGGTAGTGAAAGGGTTAAAAAAATGCTTCAATCTAGACCAATAAGCGACTGTGGAATTGCTATAATCATTATTCCCCGCCTCCCTCTACATTAATGTTTCTCAAACATAGGATAGAAAGCAATAACCTGCTGTAACAGCCAAGTCGTAACGAGGGATTAACGACTGGAATTGCAGTGGAGCCGTTAACATTAGTGTTTGGGGCTGTTTTTACTTCATGGCTCAGTTGTTATCGCTACTGTGGATTATAGCACTATTTAAAATTAATGGCATGCTGAAGATACAGGCTTTTGCTAAAATCTGTCCTATATACTGTAGCAGTGGTCCCCAACCCTGGTCCTCAGGGCCCACTAACAGGCCAGGTTTTAAGTAGGGATGGACCGAATTCGCTCGAGTTCGGTTCACCATCAAACCCGAACAATACCCAAAGTTCGTTTTCGCGTGCGAATATAGTTCGGATCCAATGCAAGTCAATGGGACTCGAACGTTTGTTTTTTAGAGTGCCCTCCAAGAGGGCATATATGCAAGATATTTGCCATAAAAGGTGTATGGGGGTTCGGGTAGTGCCCTGGGGGACAGGAAACAAGAACAAAAAGTAAAAAAAAAAAAGTTTTTAAAGGAACAGTGAGTTTTCAATGAAATAAGGGTTAAAAATAAAAACGAAAAATTCCTTCAAATATCGTGTCTAGGAGGTCCCCATAACCTGCCTGTGAAGTGGCAGATTTTTCGGATGTATAGAAATATGTAAAAACCAAACAATTACATTTCAAATGGCGGTAAATGGTTTTCCTTTAATCTATCCATAAACAACTGCTTGGGGCGGCAGTCTGTATGAAAAGAGGAGACATTTTAAGACACGCAGAACAAGTTTAGTGATTTTTTGGCTAAATTATTGTGAAACTTATGCAGGCTTTGGATGAAAGTAACAATAGGTGCTTTAAAATTGGGCCTTTAGAGTCGGCAACAGTGCCGTCACACAGTAACCCCTCTGAGGATATGAATCTGGTACAGGCGTCAGTGGCAGTGCACCCAAATATTGTGCCTATGGTGGCAGGCCAGCAAGTGCCATCATACAGTAATCTCTCTGTGGTATTGTGGAAGAGTGCAGTGGTGGACCATGTGGCCCTATATTAAAAAGATATGAATCTGGTAAAGGCGTCAGTGCACCCAAATATTGTGCCTTTGGTGGCAGAAAGTGCCATCATACAGTAACCTTTCTGTGGTATTGTGGAAGAGTGCAGGGGTGGACCATGCGGTCCTATAAGATATACAGAACTCTGGTATAAAGATTGGAGATATGCAGAACTCTGCTATAACTCAGCGAGACACCCTGATAGCTGGCAGCAGTGACAAGACACAGATTACAACAATTCCCAGATATTTGCTAGAAGTGAGACCCCAATAGCTGGCACTGAGAAGACACAGATTACAATTTCCAGAAATTTTATGGAAGTATGTGACACCCCTGATATCTGGCTGTCAGTGACTGAGAAGACACGGATTACAATTCATAGAAATTTTATGGAAGTATGTGACACCCCCTGATAGCTGACTGTCAGTGACTGAGAAGACACACTTTTCACCACCAATTCCCAGATATCTGCAACAAGTGAGCCCCCCAAATTGCTGCTGTCACTGACTGAGAAGACACACTTTCCCCCACCAATTCCCAGATATCTGCAACAAGTGAGCCCCCCAAATTGCTGCTGTCACTGACTGAGAAGACACACTTTCCCCCACCAATTCCCAGATATCTGCAACAAGTGAGCCCCAAAATTGCTGCTGTCACTGAATGAGAAGACACACTTTCCACCAATTCCCAGATATCGGCAACAAGTGAGCCCCCCAAATTGCTGCTGTCACTGATTGAGAAGACACACTTTCCATCACCAATTCCCAGATATCTGCAACAGGTGAGCCCCCCAAATTGCTGCTGTCACTGACTGAGAAGACACACTTTCCACCACCAATTCCCAGATATCTGCAACAAGTGAGCCCCCCAAATTGCTGCTGTCACTGACTGAGAAGACACACTTTCCACCACCAATTCCCAGATCTCTGCAACAAGTGAGCCCCCCAAATTGCTACTGTTACTGACTGAGAAGACACACTTTCCACCAATTCCCAGATATCTGCAACAAGTTAGACCCCCCAATAGCTGTCACTGGCAGTGAGAAGGCACACTGACAGAACAATCTCCTCTGACTCCTGCAGAAAAACACGTGCTGGCTGGGCTGGGTTCAAGCCTTATATAGTGTGCTGCGGAATTTAGCTCTGTGAGCCCATGATTGGGCAAAATTTGCCCAATCAGGACTCTGAGCCGTGATTGGCATAGTCTTGCACCTGTCTTGTGGTCAGGTCCGAGGCTCTAGCCAATTACAAGCTTCAGGGAAGTGGAAAACTGCATTGTGGTCCATAGTGGTGCATTGTGGGCGAACTCGAGACGAACACGCGGAAATGTTTGCAGTCGCAAACTATCAAACATGCGATGTTCGATGCGAACTCTCGAACGCATCGAACCGAACGCCCATCATTAGTTTTAGGGATTCCCTTGGGGAAATGCAGACTGAATCCTGCAATCAATGAGCAGCAAATCATATCACCTGTGCTGTGCTTCAGATATCTGCAAACCTGGCCTGTTAGTGCTCCCTGAGGACCGAGGTTGGGAAGCACTGCTATTTAAGACCTGTGACAGCGCCGTTATTTTGCACAGGCTTATAAAGAATATAAAACAGTCAATACGGATCGGACTTCACTCCTTCAAATGTTTTTCATACACTGAAGTTTCCAAATCATTTTTAAGATGGTTCTTCATAAATCTTAATCTGGATATGATTGTGCTTGAATATTTATCCCATGACAATAGATGTTCCCAGGCATTAGGTTTATGAGAAATATAGAACTTTTTAATAAAGCAAAATTCTGTGTGGCAACAAATATAAACAATCTTGCATTTCAATTATGCTCTTTTTTTTCCTGTTTGCAAATCGTAGTCAAACATCAGTTACTTTGTAATGATTTAATTATCAGAAGAACAGTTTAGTTTTTCCTGTGGTTACATAAAACAAAACAAAACACACAAACATGACAAATGTTATCATGGAACAGGAAATATCTCGGATTGCAGAGCCTCTATGTCTGCATTTGTACATAGTTCTAACCCTTTTTTAAAAGAGTACTGATCTTATGTGATTAAAGCCACAAGCTGGTGAACAAAAAATAGGTTTCCCCACAGTGGGTTCGACTAATGATCCATCCACTAATGATCTCACTAATGAGGAGGTGAACAAGTTCTGTCAAGGACTGCAGTAAATAAGACTAAAGAAAATCGAGCCATCAAAGGGCTCTATTACATTCTTCACGCAAAAATGCACAGTAAACGCGTGAATTTTTGCATGAAGCGTCAAATGTTAACGAGCATAAATTATCGCTGGTATTACAATCCTCACGCATTATTTCATCTGTCAAAAAATAATGCGCGCAAAAAGGAGCGCGCATTAATGTTGCGCGCAGAAATCGCTGTGCAGACTGTTTTTTCACGCGATTCGGCCAATCAGAATTAAGAACCACAATTGTCTCACGTTAGGTTTTTGCGCCTGTCAAAGTCAATCTGCACATATATGCTGCATCAATAGAAAAAACACGCACAACTTCTCAATTTTATTGTTTGAGTATGCGTAGAATGTGTAACTATACTTTGCTGTATTTTTTTTTTTTTTGGGCTGGTGTATTTGGGTTCGGCCAGGACGTTCAGATTTGCCTTTACCACCAGCTTTTAAAAGACGTTAAAATTATGCGCGCAAACGCTGTGCGTTAAATTTTGCGCATAGATTGTAATACCATCCGCGTACCAGCGCATAAACGTATTTGCACTCACAACGTAAGTATAGGACGCTCGCAGTACAGTACGCTCTTTTCTGTGTGCTTATGGTTAGACTCTAACCTGACTTTACTCCTTCAAAATTGGATCCTATGCTCTAACAGGGTTAGTCAGAGAGAGACGATCTGGCCCTGAAATGTCACCGAACGGGAATTTCCCCATACGGTGAAATTTCTGGGCCATTCGGCTATTCAGAGAGCAGGCAGTTTGCCAAACTTTGGCGAATTGCCAGCAAGTACGGTGCCTGTTCGAAGGCAGTGAAATCCCCCATAGAGAAGCAATGGTTAATCTATTCAGAGAACACAGAACAGCAGTGAGAAGTTGCCGAAGTGCCCTGCTGTTCGGTGGTTTCATGCGGCAGGTTTATTCAGGCGAACCCCATAGGCTTCAATGTTAAAAATATTCCCGTTTTTATTCAATGTCTAATAAGCCATTTATTATTTTAATCTGCAGTAAAAAGACTCGTTATTTCTCGATTTTTTTTTAGGATCTTTTAGGCAATTTTTGAGTTTTTTTCGGCAATTTTTTTTCAGATTCTTCGTTTAATTTTTTTTTTCTGTAACATTCCTTTTTATTATCATTCAAAGGACCTTATATGTAAATTCCAGGCATTTTCGTTCAGTAGTTCTTTTTGCAAACAGCGTTTCAATTTTGACACTTTCAAACGTATCGTTGTTTTCTTTTTACCCCGTTCCTCAGCTTGTTCGCTTTTTCCGGCGGCTGGTCTGTGCTCTGATCGGCAGCTCGGCGGCTTTTTCCAGCGTGTTCGGCATGAGTTTTGCGGCGGTTCCGACGGGTTCTCAGCAGGTGTTCGGTAGGACTGCGGCGGGTTTTCCCTGCACTCCGGGGACCCTGCGGTGAATACTGAATTAACCACAGGGTGGGGAACTTTGATTCCCCGAAGTGCAGGGAAGTGCGGGAAATCTCACAGGAAGCTTTAGCAGAGCTAAACCAGTGACGAGCGCTTCAGCTGGTTTTGTGACAAAGCTCTTCTTTGAAGCACAAGTTATAAAACACTATTTGCATATACAATACATCTGTTTTGGCTATCATTAGGTAATATATCCTCGTCTCTCCGCAGGCACATTTCATATTCTTTTACACCAATAAGCTAATTACAATATATCCCGTGGTGACAAAACAGCAGGGATTTCCCATTTTCACTGTATAGGGAAGAGGAAACAATGTATTTACTTGGTGATAGAAAATTTCCCCTTTTATATATACTGTATATATGCAATTATTTAGATCTGTACTCGTGCAGTCACAGCCTTGGGGAGTTATTTTGAATTTGCATAGCGAACATGACAATGCATAAAATGTTGAAAATTGAGTGTGGAATGGATGACATTTTTACAGCGTTCCTTGGTGTAATTTTATAGTGTACATGCCTTCTTCTTAGTAACTTTGGCTACAATTCTATGGTTTACTTGCGTAACTTTTTAACTTTACAAGCTCGAAAGAATTTTCAGACACTTCTAGTTAGTAATTCTGCACTTAATTGTTTTATACGTTCGCTTTATATTTTTAGGACTTTCTTTAAGCTCTTCACTACAGTGATCATGTACACACGAAGAGCAGACAAAGCAGCCAGAGATCATGTCAACATGATCTGGGGCCATGCTGTATCATTGCAAATTAAATTTATTTGTCGTAAACTAAATTTATTTGCATTTGGGGGGCAGAAGCTGCCTTTAACATTTTAGCACCCTGTGCATGATCCCCAAAGTGTTAGCCCTGTTTTAAATCAGCTGGAGAATGTCTCTAACAGACTTTTCCCCAGCTGATAATGCATGGAGTCTGGAACTGTAGTAACTCCATTTGGCCAGCAGATGGTGGCATCTGACATCTTCATTCCCATTCCTCTGGACACAAAATTAAACAAAAGGATGTTCCGTGCTTCCATGTGTTCAAGTGGTTAAACCAGGGATCTTAAACTCCACCCCCCTGATGTTTAGGGCCTACATTTCCCATAATTGCTTGAATGTAATAGATGGCCAGAGAGTCATGGGAAATGTAGTTCAGGAACATCAGGGGGCCAGAATTTCAGATCCCTGGCTTAAGCTGTAAACTGTAGAGTAGCAGTAGTTCGGTAGAATAAGTGGCAGGGATTTATTTAGTCAGAATTCGTTTTATATAGTAAATATTATAATTAACTGTGATATAAAACCACCTCTTTTTTGGATTTTAATTTATTTTATGTACATATTACACAATTTAATGACTGCTTATTTTATGTTGATTGCTTATGGATTGAAATCCATGTATCTCCATTTGCTCTATTTTAGAGCTGTGCGGCATGTTGTAGAAAAAAAGCTAAGCCACTTTTTATTACTTAATAAGCCGTCTTTCCAGTTTTATGATTTAATTAATAGACTTGTCGCAAGCTTATGAATCAAGTTATTAAACCAGGTTGTAAAATCTGGAAAGATAGCCAGGGTTCGTCTCACATCTATGAATCGCTGGGGAATAGTGATTTCTTTCTATCTGAACTGCTTTAATATGGAAAAAAACCAAGGTTTGTGAGATCCTGAGAATGAGCAACAGCACTAGCGGCCTGCCCTATGGTGGATCCCCACTCAGGTCTCCCAAGGTTTTAGCTTGATGGTACCATTACAGAGACGACTGCTCCACAGGCAAATCAGACTGCTGTTACACAGAAAGGGTGGTCAGTTCTGAATGCCAAGGGCATCATCTCTGCACAAGAGGTGCAGCAACCCACTACCATAATTTTGGTCTTGTTAGGCCTGCACAAGAGGGTATAACTGATACCCCTCTAGGCACCTTGACCAAGGTGTCCATGTCTGGATCACCCCAGGTCTGGATTACCCCAATGTGACAGATGCCGCTACTCTGAGGGAGTAGATCCGCCGTAGGTGCCGGGGTTGCTGTGCAGTGAGTTGAGGTATGAGCCATAAGCTAGCGGTCAGCAGTAATAAATACCCACTGGATAGTTCCTTTTCCCAAAAACTCGTCGATGCGTAGTACAGGTTAGGCAGGTTGGTTTATTATGGACACACACATACAGGGTACTTTGATACAGTACAGCTCCATTTTTCTCTCCCCTTCCTGCCCTTAGACATCCCGACGCCAGTTTTACCACTGCCTCCAGCCATAACCCTTTTCGTATACTTAACATGGGCTACTACAGCCCCTTGCTCGATCCCAGTTTTTGGTGCCGCACTGTCTGTAACATTTCAGTGTTCTTGAACCCAGGACATTCTTGAAAACAAGAGAAATCTCAATGTATCCTTCCTGGTAAAATCCTTTATAAATAAATAAATATACTTATATTGGACAAAAACAAGGTTTGTGAGAATGAGCAGCAGCACTAGTGGCCTGCTATACAGTTGGTCGCTGCTCAGTACTGGCTGCCCTTTCTGGGTGATAGCAGTCTGTATTACATGTGGAATAGTCGTCTCTGTAATGGCATGATCGAGCCAAAACCTTGTGAGTCCTTAGTGAGGATGCACCGTAGAGCGATGGCATTGTTCATTTGTCACACATAAAATAAGAAATACCACTGCCATTTCTCACCTTCTCATTTCCCACACTGGGAGCAAGTTCAGTGGTTTATACATAGTCATATTATTCATAAAACACCATATTTCAAAGCACAAGCAAAAATTTACATTATTTATTTTTCATTTTAGTTAAAATTGTGTATTTTCTCAAACAGGTTCCCATTTTAATGATTTAATTATATTTAACAAGAATGCCGTATAGAATATATAACCACAAAGGTTTGGATGATGAAATGTGAAAAAATTATTTTACATGTTGTAAATGATTGAAATCTGAAAATTTACTCACACAGTATCTGCATTATTAAATAACCTAACATATGTTTCGCTAAGTTCCAAAAAAATCCTACCAAAATCTTCAGCTCCAGGCCCATAGTGATCTGAATCCTGCCCTGGTCTTAAGGTAAAAGTATTACAAATTTTTGAGACTAATCCAGAAGATGCATTGAATATCCCTATTAACTTGTATGTATGTATTATAATTTAATACACAACTACACAAAAAGTGTATGCATGCAATATTTAGTATGTTTCAACAGTGCTGTTTTAATGAATAGTTTCTTGCATCTTTATGTGTTGTTTATTTTATCAAATGATTGTTAATAATTCTTTTGCAATTTAAATATTGTGGCAGGGCTTCCTTCTCCAGCACTACACTTTAAATAGTTGTGCCATGTTATTACTTATGTGCAAAAGCAACCTATTAATCTTTTCCTGGTAAATGTAATAGATAGTGAACATATACTTTACATGGTCATAAAGCCTTACTAATCCCTAAGGACTAAGGCAACTCTAAAGAACCAAAACACAACTTGCAGGGCTATTCAGAGAGAGGTGAAAACCTTGAGAATTGGTAGGAGAATGAACAATCTAGACCAAATAGCCAATTTGGAAAGTGAGATAAATGGGAGAATTTTTATGGTTTGGCTATTTTGACCTACAGGGTTATCCAAAGAGATCCGAATTGCTGGAGAAAGGTAACCGAATGCTGAAAATCAGTGTTCGGTTACCTTTCCTGGCCATTCGGCTATCCAGAGAGCAGGCAGTTCACCAAATCCTAGCGAATTGCCTGCACATACGGTGCCTGTTCGGTGCCTGTTCGAGGGCAGTGAAATCCCCATAGAGAAGCACTGCTTCGGCTATTCAGAGAACACAAACCAGCAGTGAAAGGTTCCCCTAATGCCCTGCCATTCGATGGTTTAATTCGGCAAGTTAATTCAGGAGAATCCCATAGACTTCAATGTTAAAAATATTCCCGTTTTAATTCAATATCTAATAAACCGTTCATTATAAAATTCTGCAGCAAAAAGTCTCTTTATTTATAGATTTTTTAGGATACTTTAAGCATTTTTCTGATATTTTTTATTTTTTTTTAACCACTTCAATGCTAAGGACGCGCTCAGCGCGTCCTCAGCATTGCCGCTGGTATGCGGAGGACGCGCTGAGCGCGTCCTCGCATTGGGGTCAGCGTTCGGCCGGGTTCCGGCCGATCGCTGGCCCCTCCGGTGCGGGCTGACATCCTGGATGTCAGCCCGGCATCCGGAGCAGTGGCCGCCATTATTATGTGTCATCGCGCCCCCGCGATGACACATAATTCAGGCGCCCCCCCGCATGTGCGGAGGAGGCGCCTGAAAGGGAGGGGGGGGAGGTCCTTCGGACCTCTCTCCTCCCGATCGGCGGCTCACAGGGGCTTAACCCAGGCATCATTTGGAAGGGCACAGCCTGCCCTTCCAAATGATGCCTGGCATTAACCCCTGGGGAGCTGGATCGCAAATCGGCGCTGAAAAGCGCCGATTTGCGATCCTTCCCGGGAGCTGGCCGACATCTTGGATGTCGGCCAAGCTTCCGGGAACTCCCCCAGAGGACTGGCGTCATCGTGCGTAGCACGATGACGCCAGTCCTAGCATTAACCCCTAACTGCCACGAACTGTGGAGATAGGGAGTTCCAATGAACTCCCTATCTCCCGATCCGTGGCAGTTAGGGGTTAAATTTTGATATCGTTGGATCGGCCAGAGCATGGCCGTTCCAACGATACCAAACATGAAAGTAAAAAAATTGTAAAAAAAAGAAAAAAAAAGAAAAATAAAAATAAAAAAAAAATAATAAAAAAAAAATAATAAAAAAAAAATAAACACTTTTTTTTTTTTTTTTTGTTTTGTTAATGCAGCAATATTGTTCCCATTTCAATTATAATGTGAACAATGATGCTGCATTAACGATTTTTGTATGCGGTGCGTTTGTTAAAAATGGTGTCATTTTCCCCAAAAAAAAATGTAACGAGACCCCATCTCTAATTTTTTTAACAAGCGCACCCCATACAAAATATAACCGCAATTGCTCGCATGTTAAAATGTGGAAAAAAACACTTTACACGCTGTAAATTATTGAAAATACATATTTTATTGCATTTTTTGTTATAATATACAAACATGACATAACGTATACATATAATAATGACATATTATGAATCTACCGAGTCTGACGGAAAGAACGATATATAATATGTCGATGTCATATACTAAAATAAGCCTTAAAAACACGTTTAAACATGATGCGCAAAACAGGTAAAAAATGACCTCAGCACAGGGGCGGGAAAAGCCTCAGCAGCGAAAGGGTTAAAAGTCCGATTTTTTTTTTTTTTTTTTTCAGTTTACTTACTTTTTTTGTAACAGCCCTCTTTATTATCATTCCCTGGACCTCCTGTGAAAATTTCAGACATTTTCGCTCAGTAGTTTCTTTGCAAACAGCGTTTCATTTTCCCAGATTCATACAAATGGTTTTTCTAATTTATTCACTGCCTCCTCTACCTCACAGCTGCTTCGGCTCTGTGTGATTCGGCTCATGTTCGGCTCATGTTCGGCTCCTGTTCGGCTTCTTCAAAGTTAATCCAGATGTTTTTGCTTGTTTTCAGCGTGCATTCGGTTAGTTTTCGTCAGGTTTACGGCAGCTTTTCCCTGCAATTCGGGGACCCTGTGGTGCTTGCTGAATACACCGCAGGGTCACCGAAATGGGATCGGCAAAAGGAACCGAATTGAAGAGAACGAAAAGTCACCGAACGTGCGGTGACTTTTCGAATCTCTTTGGATAACCCTGCTAGAATTTTCACTTCTCCAGTCATTCTCAAGGTTTTCACCTCTTTCTGAATAGCCCTGTTGAAATTTGTATTGTAATTCCTTTATTTATTACCCGAAAAAACACAATGTATCCTTCCTGGTATAATCCTTTATAAATAAATAAATTCTCAATAAGTACACTAACACTTACTATAGGGGTTATTCACTAACATACAAACTAGTGCCCGAAATTGTACCAAACGGTGAACTACACGTAGGTGCAATTTTGGGGCAATTCATCTATTCTTAAAGCTGTCAATTCACCAAACATAGGCGAGTTAAGAACAAAATGCGGTGCAATTCATCACATTTTGGCGGCACAGAAATTGTCTCATAGAAGACTATTCAGTCTTCTATTCCCAGAACGTTGAATTGCATCGAAATTCCTTCGAAATGTCCAGATTTTGACAAGTTTAAAAAGCCGAATCCTATAGGTTTCAATGTAACAAATGGAATATTTTTTTCTATTTTCTTTAAAGACCGTTTATTCATTTTATTATTTGCAAAAAAAGTTTTATTTAACCCCTTCACTACTAACAGGTCTATTCACTAAAAGGTGAAACTCTGGAGAACTGCTGGAGAAGTTCAAATTCTAGGTCAAAATAGTCAAACCAGAAAAATTCCCCCATTTATCTCACTTTCCAAATGAGCTATTTTGACCTAGAATTTTCACTTCTCCAAAAGTTCTCCAGAGTTTCACCTTTCTCTGAATAACCCTGATAAAGTTAGGCTGAGTTTTAGGGAATTGTTATGATAATTTTAATTTATATCATAAATATCGGGTGACTTATTAAGTTCCTATCATATGTACTTACTTACTTACTTACTAAAGCAATTTTCTTAATAGGGAGTCCTGGAGGGCTCTGAGTGCACAGAACAAAACTACTGGGCTGCACTCAACTTGAACATGCACATCTCATAACAGCGCTACTGAGACCAACAGGCGCTACGTACAAAATTCAGTACACTCAACCCAAACATACATCTAAATGTATAAAAACACCTAACTTGGGTATCAAATAGAATGGGGTTATTTACAAGATGTTAACACAACATGCATATCCCTGCCATAACGTCAATGCCAGGGGTGCTCAACTTTGGCAACTACATCTATGAAACTCAGCCACATCAAGAGGTTGACCAAGCTTTGTGGGAAATGTAGTTTTGAAACATCTGGAAGCCCAAGTCTGAGCACACCTGCTTTATGTCTTCTCATGGACTGTCAACTGGCTGTAAGACTCACTTCAGGTTCAAGTCAAAATGTGTTGTATTCTGCCTCGCTAGCAAAGCTGTGAGGCGTGGGTGCTTGGGACTAACTCTAAGTCTGTATTTGACCATTACTCACACGATGGAAGTTCAGCAGACAGCGTCAACTCAGCAAAACTGACACGTAGAAAGATGAATCCAGTTGAAACCTTTATTGATTAGACTGACAATCTTTATAATATGTACAGCAATGCAAGTGAAAAAAACATTCGTTCTGTCCAGCATAGAGCTAAGATGGCTGCTAGTGACCCTAGCCCCGTTCAATACCTCAGCAGCTGCTGAATTGCTGCAGCGCAGCAATTCAGTTTGCTGCAGCAGTGTCATTGAACGCTTTGGATGCAAATTTTGAATCCAAAATGGCCGATTTTTTAATTAAAGATTCAGATTGTTATTCATATCACTCGGTCAAAATATGATAAAGAAAAGCAGTCAGCACAATTCCGTTTTGTATGCACACACCACAAATGATATTTTTATTGAATAAACGTTATGTTTACTTCCGAAACAAAATATAAATTGAGCTGTAATATATGTCTACGTGCAGGGGTAAATAATAAATAAATATTTTGTGCTTTGGTGATCAAAAACCTCAAAATTAACATTGCTGTACGGAATTGTTACTTGCTTCATGGCGGCGGCCATCTTTAATACGTCACACTCAGCTACTCGCAGCATCTCCTCGGGTCGCTGCAAGTGCTAAGGCTAGGGTCAGACGAACGCATTTTTATGTTGTCTGTGAAAAAGTGCGTTCGAACGAATGGACGCATTTTTTCACAGAATACGTGATAGTGGTCATACTATGCGCATTTTCGTCCGTGATTTTGTACGGATCATCAATAAAACACTTCTTGCATCTGGACGTTATGTTGGCCGGACATTAGCAGCGTCTGACGTCTCCTAATCACACACACACGCCGCTAGCGGACGCAGCGCACTCTGTACGTCAGTACCTGCGGTTTCACGTTCTCGAAAAAATGCGTTCATTTTCCACTTGCGTTGCGCAGCTGGACTTTTGTGCGACCGTACTTCGTATATTGGCCGTCATTGCCCGGCATCTGCTGCTAGTGCGGCCGTGATTAAGTGCAGCTGCACGCGCGTTCGCACTGCCTCAGTCTGACCCTAGCCTAAATTAGCAGTGCTGAGCGCTGAGTGGTTGAAAGGGGTTCAATGGCAAGTTGCTAACTTAGCACTTGCAGCGGCTGAGGTATTGAACGCGCCTCAGAAGTACCTCAGAAAACTTGCCTGAGGAAAAAGGGGCGGAGCTAGCTGGATAGCTGGATGCTATGGTGACCCAGCAGGAACAAAATAGCTATGAAATCATAACTGTAAGCAGTAAAAGGCAGATTCAACACATAAGATTAAAATATATAAATAAATGCTGAATCATGGGGCATGACACGTTGGATGCATTTCAATGGATACAATTTGCTAGACAATGGCTGCATAGCAATGCCCTGGCTCTTGAGTCATTCCCTTTATCCCCATGTCTCTATTTCTTCCCACAGATTATACTAGATTTTGTTTTGTCTTTCTTGTCACAACACAGATGCCAGGATTTTCCTAGTAAGAGGCCAAGACTCAATCCTTTGTCCTATTACCTTAGTTATGATCATATTGTTTCAATTCATGGTGCTACTTGACCCAACCAAAACATATATATACTGTATATATTATGCTGATAGTATCCAGTAATGTCGAATACAAATCCATTTTAAAAGTCAAATATTAGCAACAGATTCTAAATCATTGGAAGCAGACGTGTTATGGTTACAGGAAACTCACGTTATGGATGTGACTCATATCTTACTTCATATTCCACAATATAATACGCAATTTCATGGTACATCTAATACCAATCCCTTTAAGCTGCATAGGAACATTTCCAATCCGGATGGGCTTTATTTAACCTTAGTACATGCATACTATCCCAATGTGACGCAGCTTTCGTTCTTCATACAAAATGTTAAATATGTCACCTCCTAATGAAAGCAGTATTTATTTACATATTCCAGGACAGTGTGCTCAGACTCCAATCCTGAATCCTGTTACAAGTGTAAATGATCAGAATAATCAGCATAATCTCATCATTTGACTCTGAAGAAAGACAGGCTCCAAATGCTACCAGAGCAAATCCCCAATGTAAAAGCAACCAGGAATAAAAAGGTTTCCTGTGGATATCCCACATTCCCAGTTTGATAAGCCGCTTAAAAAAGCAAAAAAAAACAAAGATCTGCCACAAAACTGCCGAATGCATCCAAAAAATACAGAAAATCCGCCTAACAGAGTGTCGTCCAGCCACCGGAAAAAGCCGACCAGCCGTTGAACAGGTTAAAAAAAATACAAAAAAAAACACACCGCAACTTTTAAAAAGCATTTGCAAAAACTGTTTGACTAAAATGCCTGAAAATAATATATCAGGTCCTATGAATAATAATAAAAGGTCTGTTACAGAAAAATACCATGCAATTTAAAAAAAATAAAAAAATTGGGAAAAACAATTTGCCGAAAAGATCCCAAAAAATTACTAAAATAAATAAATAAAGAGACATTTTGTTGCAAGCGAAAAGAATAAACAGTGGAATAAATATTTAATAGAAACGGGAATATTTTTTACATTGAAACCTATGGGTTTCGTCTGATTAAACCTGTCGAATAAAACCACCAAAATTCAGGGCATTACACTGGCATTTTGGTGCTGTTCAGTGTTCTCTGAATAGGTTACCCATTACTTCTCTATGGGGAGTTCATTGCTGTCAAACAGCACCGTATTTCGCAGGCAATTCGCCAATAATTGGCAAACTGCCTGCTTTTTCAATAGCCGAATGGTCTCGAAATTACACCATATGGGGAAATTCACAGTTCGGTGCAATTTCGGAGCCAAATCGTCTGTCTCTGAATAACCCCTATAGTGTCTCTTTTTAAATTGCTAATCATATCACGCTTATTAGTTTAAAACATGTTTGTTATACTGGAGTGGGCTCAGATGTAGCGTAAGGAATTTCTGCATAGGATCAATAAACGGGAAAATTTTATTTCTTTTTTTTTCATATCAAATTCATAATCCACATGACTTTTTTTTTGTAGAATAGAGTTTAACCCTGGATGACTCAAACACACACATATACCAAAATAGCATGCAAATCAAGCAAATATTGCCTTTCATTTTGGCGTAACGCCCGTCTTCATACAATAAACAAGTCATGAAAGGGACAGCTTCTCTTCCCGTGGAAGGGTCGATACTCTTCCTCTCAGATTGTATAAAATAGGAAGCAGATATGCAGGAGTGGCTAGATAGCCTGCAACCTATTCCCACTTGGAATATGTTTGTTCTGCCTAAAAAGCCTGCGCACCAATATCCTTTATTACATTACATTGTCCTTGTTATGTGGAAAGGATGTGCAAGAAAGGTTATCCAAGACATCTCGCTGCTGTACGTTTTGAGGTCAAAGACAGAATGGCAGTTTTTCTTTATTACCAAGAAATGGTAACCCAGATTATGCACATCACTATAACATGTCACGTTGTTGACATATGCATTTGCAGATATGAACAAAGAACTATTCTGATACAAAGTTAAAATATTTTGCTGACCACACATCTTAACCCCTTCACCCCCAAGTGATTTTCAAAAAAACCATTGTCAGAAACCAGTGTTTTTTTGTAAAATCATTTTTAATTATAAAGTAAGAAATATTTGAGCTTATACCCATTGTATGTCTCATTGTAAATAACCTATTTTGGCCAGTAGATGGCACCCTCTACTGCCAAATTGAGTTACAGAGGTTTGAGCTGCAGGTCTATTTTCTTCTTTTTTTTTCCTGCATCGGCGGCTGACAGTTCAATATTTCAGAGCGTTCAGCAGCTGGTTTTACAGTTTTATCTCTTTGGGCATTATGCCCACAGGGCTAAAACTTTGGGAGCACCTTCCGCAGGTCAAAAGCAAACAAAATTTGTTTGCAGCAAAAGAAATTCATTTGCTTTTGGACTACAGATCAGCATACCGAGATATCTAGATATCGGGGCATTGGATAGGGCCTTTGAAGCCTGAGATATCTCGATATCGGTAGTGAAGGGGTTAAAGGTTGCATGTCTCTTCTGAGCAGATGTGAAATTGAATTTCATGCTAGGTAATCTGACAATATATCAGAGACAAGGCTGGAGAGGAAACCTCTGTCCTAAGCACGCATCTCCATTTATGTAATGGTATGTGTAGGAAACGTGAATTGGAAACTATAGGTCAAACTAAGGAATTAAACTGAATGAATATAAAACCATTTAAAAGAGCAGTATAGATACAGTATATCATAGGAAGTGGCAGCATTCCTTTGATATACTCTGATATACCGTTCATCTGAACCAAGAAAGGAACGGGCACCCCAGCCTTTTCTCCTAGGGCAGATTTGTTGAAGGTACATTCAGAAGCAACATTTCTGCTCCTCCTGAGCCTTTTTCAGACTCTACATGTACACTGCGCGTTCGAGTATATGTAACTGCATAACATATTAATAATCAAGTGCTTGCTGAATACACCGCAGGGTCGCCGAAATGGGATCGCCAGATAGCACCGAATTGAAGAGAACGAAAAGTCACCGAATGTGCAGTGACTTTTCGATTCTCTTTGAATAACCCTGATTGTAATTATACCAAATTATATCCTCGATATGGAGTGCATCGTTTCTGACTGTTTTGCAGTTTATATTTAGTACAATTACAATGCATTTGAACTTTTTTAACAATGGAGCATAACATGCTATTTATTGTTTTTTTGCATTTAATATGCATTCTGTATTGTGAATAGACACACAACAGTTTCTTATTCTGTTCTCAGAAGCTCATTTCTGCTTACCTAAAATAAGATTATTGTTATCTGCAATTACACAAGCCTAGTAAATCATCTCACACATTTAAATACTCCCAGCCAAACTTATGTTTTCAAAGCACACAGTACACATTTTGTAATTAGATGTTTTGTTTGTTTTTTTCCAGTAACACATAAATTCTTGACATTTTAAATAAAGGCAACTATCATTCCAATGATTTGCATATATCGTCTCAGTGGATTCTTGGTTCCCGCATTCTAGTGAGCCTGCGGGTAACATGACCCTCAGATACTCACCTGTACTTTAAGCTGCAATCTTTAAGCTAACTAAAAGCAATGACTGAGGAACGTGTACAACGCTGAATTTACAGTATTTTCTGGTGTATAAGACTTTTTATACTTAAAAACATCCCCCAAAAATTGGGGGTCGTCTTATATGCGGGATATACAATACAATATGACGAGTATAGCCCACAACCTATTTTTTAACTGGAAAATTAGGGGGTCGTCTTATACACCCGGTCGTTTTATACTCCGGAAAATACGGTACATCTTGGGAGCATGAAACACATGCCTATTGTACCTAATTGTAAATCCAACCCTGGCCGTGTATTCTGTGATTATTTGTTATTTTTGAAATTATACTAGATACTCTTTATCCGGGATGTCCAAACTCCGACCCTCCAGATGTCCCTGAACTACAACTCCCATGCTTCTCCATCCATCTAATGCAGTCAGAGATTTCTGGAAGTTGTAGTTCAGGAACATCTGGGGGGCCGGAGTTTGGACATCCCTGCTCTATATGAAAATAGTAACATGCACATAAAAATCAGTCTCACGCTCTATTTACCAACCTGGGTGGATTATTGTTTTTGGTGAGAAAATAAATAATAAACTCACCAACCTGTCTCATAGATTCTTAGATTGTAAGCTCTTCAGTAGAGTCCTCTCTCCTACTATTCTCTGTGTTTCTAACTTCTATGTATATATTTGTTCTAATGTCCTATTCATTGTAAAGTTCTACAGAACTTGTTGGTGCTTTATACATCCTTGTAACTGTTTGTTGTCTGTTAAGCAGAGAAAAAGCAGAAAGCGCTCTATTGGCATCAGGTTAACAGGTTGTCTTGGTGCGACCGGTGGGTTGAAAAAAGGTTAATTGCTGTTCAAGTTAAGCTAAAAAAACCTCTGTTTCTGTTTACCATTTTATAACAAAGTATATAAAAATTCCTTTAACATTATAAGCCTTGAAAAACTAGGGGCGCTATTCTTTGGTGTTTCCCAAAAGAGTAAATAAAACTGCAGCAGGAGAAGATTCAGCAATGAAGCTTCTTCTACTGCTCTTTGAATTTCCCTCTTGGGATTGACAATGTTTATCATTGCTGCAAAAACGGTAAAATACAGTGGTTAGTAAATAACCCAGTACATGTTGAAAAGTATTGTTTTATATCCTGTCTGGTTGGTGTTTAGAAACATGTTAGTTATGTTTAGAAACCTCACAGTTCTGCCCATACATGTTTTGTACGTAGATGCTTTGCATACCTATGTCTTTAAAGCATAGTTTTCTTTATTAAAAGTTTGAAGAATTAATTTCTAGCATTCCACTGATTTGCATAGATCAACTCACTGGTTCCTGCACTCTAGTGACTGGGTAACATGATACTGTGGCCTTTAAGTAAATCTTACATTTTTAATCTAACTTCACAAGAGAGGCATTTGAAAAGGGTAATGGACAATGATAATACTTATGGCATTATCTGAAATAATAGATTAAGTATGTGAAAGTACCTCCTACAATGTAAGCTTTTAAAAACCTGAGCCCCTATTCCATAGGCTCAATTTAATTCTATCAGTGATTTTAAAAATCGCTGACATTTCGGTGCTCTCTGAATAACCCCCTGTAGTGATCGTGGATGAATTGTGTCATAAATCATAATATTTAATTATATATATTGAGTGTTATATCAAAGAGGGAACACTAGAGGCAGTGTGAGGCTTGTTGCCCTGTGTGGCTAGCTGACATCATTAAGCCAGCCTACTCTAGAGTGGTTACCTCATGGCGACTCCCACCGTAAATATACATTGTTGGTGGGAGGGATGCCACTCTGGTGGGGGGAGACAAGACCTTGTTTTGATTCAACCAGGAGTTCCAGGAAGAGATCAGCCTTTTGTGATTTGGCTTTGACCTTGAGACCACATGGCTTGCCATCTGCATTGCATTTCTGGACTTGGTAAATGATTGTTGCTCTTGTTGATCCCTTTGTACATCACTTTACCTATGCTGAGTTTTTGTGCTATTGCAGTGTCCAGTTTAATTAATTAATTTATTTATAAAGGATTTTACCAGGAAGGATACATTGAGATTTCTCTCGTTTTCAAGAATGTCCTGGGTTCAAGAATGTTTTAATGTTTTAATGTTTTATCTTTCTATTTATCCTTTTTATTTTTAAGTAAAAACCTTTATACCCATCACTGTGTGTTTGTGTCATCACTCGCTACTCAATCTCATGCTATCGGCTGGTATTTACCTTTATTTTAAATAGATTTCTCATTACACCCCCTTATTAAAGAAGCTGTTAATGTACAGTCAGCAGCCTGTAACCTGTAGCTGCCGACTGTATCTTGAAGAAAGGTTGGAATAACAACTCCAGCTGTTAACTTAAATGTCAAGATAGGAATAGGGCCTCAGATGTTGGTAAGTATAGGTTTATATAACGGCTGGTATTTTATAAAATCTGTTAAAGGGATACTCTAGGCAACATGACCACCTAAGCTTTTTTAGGTGGTCATGACGCCCTGAGTATGCCCTTGTCTGTCCCCCCTCCCTCCGCTCAGCCGATCGGCTGAAACAGCTGAAAACAGCTGAGAGAGGCGGAGGACTTTACTCCGCCCTCCCAGCTGTCAGTCAGCAGAGCGGGATTCATATTTCCCGCTTCTGCCGACTATTGCCGAGTAGGAGACGTCATCGCGCTTTCAGGGCGATGACGTCTCCAACTCGCCGCAGTAGCTGGCGGCAGCGGCTGAGGATTAGTGTTGCCCGCATCCTCTTGTGCGCCACACTAATCAAAGAAGATGGAGCCGGGAGGAAGCCTGCTGATTGGCTGGCTTACATGAGAGGCGCGCATGCGTGCTTCTCACGTAAACCATTAGCCAAGTTACAGATTTAGAAGGACGGGAGCAGAAGAGGAGGGAGGTGAGTATATATATATAAAAAGACGCCGTTGGAAACAAGTGGATTTTAGGGTAAGTATTACAGTAAAAAAAAAAATCCCTACCTAGTTATTGAGGGAATAGATATAGTTTAATGTAAAAAAACGGGGGGGGGGGATTTTTGATTAGAGTGTTCCTTTAAGTTATAACATTTAGACATTAAACAGTCAGAAGTTAGTGACTATGTATCCCTTGCATTTTGTGCTTCAGTCAGGCTCCGTGTGAATGATAACCTGTTTACAAATAGCTAGATGACATTTCAAGAGGAATGCTATCATGCCAAAACCTCCACCCTGTTGCTTTTTATATATGAGAGATAACCAGACATTCTCAAAACAAAATACGTCTGAGCCAGAATTTTTCTAGCTGACCACTATTTAAAAAAATGTACGAACTTCCAATGCACTTTAATTAATGTACCTTGTAATATGAACATCATTCCATATTTGTTAAAAGAGGAAAGACATGATTTCTATGTTTATGTTACTTAACTGTCCTTCTAAATTTCCAATCAAATGTTATTAACCCATAGCTAAATTTATAGAAAACAAAAACATACTACCAATGAGAATGGAATGTAAAAAAATGCAAAATAGCTGCAGGCGAGACAGAAAAAAATGAGGGAAGAAAATTAATTTGCCATAAATTGGAGGTTGTTTGCATCTTGACAAATTGCTGCTGTCGCTTTCGCTGATGTTACTTTTATTTAGTTTTCTTTAGTTTTTTATCAAATATAAGAATATATTATGTTTTGCGCTGAAAGAAGGCTCACGGTGATTTGAAGGGCTGGATAGCTGTCAAGACTGATTCGAACTGATGACGTCAAATGCACCGTGTCGTGATGTTTATTATATACGAGCTGGAATATAGAATAATGTATCGTTTGTTAGTAAATTGACTTTCTGTAGGAAAGTGTTTAATCCTTCGTTTTGTAACAATTACCCCATTCATTAGTAAATTATCTCACACAAAAAAATTAAGCATAACAATTTGTCACACCAATAATACACAGCTGGTGCATGGATTTAAGACAATACTGGTCGTAGTTCTATGTGACTTTACCTTAACAAAGTTCCCCTTTCAGCACAGGAGAGTCTCAACAACAAAGCTTGAATTTTCACAGTATTCTGGTTGTTCCAATCACAATACTTCAATAATTTCCCATAGAGCTCAAGGGGAATGGACCAGACCAGTTGATTTGTTGGTTTTACTACATGACTGATGGATGTAGTTCCTTTGCATTAAAGTGAACATGGCAATGGGCTAGAATAATTACCATTATCCAAGAAAGAGAGGAGCAGGGGTTAGTGATATTCATGAGTCTTCCAGGGGTCAAGTACAACATTAATAAAAGTGGGAGCTCTACAATTTTTCTGCCCCCTTCATGTAATCATCATATCACCATTAGCCCTTTGGGAAATATAATATTGATGGTAAAACACAGCCAGACTGGATTTTAGTGGTTCACTAGGACATCATAAAAATAATATACCATTCTGTCAATTTGGCTTCTAGGCCTGCTGCACCTGATCAGAGACATAGGAGGCCTTCAAATAGCAGAAACTGAATGAGCTCTGAGCTGTGTCATAGTTCCTAGTTACCCCTCATTGTGTTCCTATTTTCAGTATTTTTGGTCCCCTGGTTTTGACGTCTGGCTAAGTATTCTCGGTTATGATTTCTTCTCTTGTCCCTGTCTGGTTTATATTGATTCTGTGTACTGACCCTGGCAATGTTATTTAGACATTGTTTTTTCTTTATAGACTCTATATGGTTATTTATTATACTGATTCCATGTACCGACCTCTGGCTTTCTATTTGTTCTGTGAGATCTCTTTTGGGTTGAGTACCTATATGCATTATATTCTATTCAATTATTACTGGCCATTCTAAGGACCAGCCTGTCAGATTTGGGGTTTCCTTGCTTTACTGGGTTTTGTCTGCGTGCTGGGTGACTCTCTCTCCTGACAGAGACTAAGAGGTCTATTAACTAAAGGTGAAACTCAGGACAATTGGCAGGAGAAGAGAACAGTCTAGACCAAATAGCCGATTTTGAAAACTAGATAAATGGGAGAATTTTTCTGGTTTGCCTATTTTGACCTAGAATTTTCACTTCTCCAGTCATTCTCCTGAGTTTCACCTTTCTTTGAATAGACCTGTTGGTAAAGGATGACTTAGAAATTTATAGACAATTAAAATTTTATGGCTTAATTTTGGCTGCTGATGAGTCATACCCAAGACCTTAAACTTGGACACTGCACTCAAAATAGTGGGAGCTGTTCCTCTCTTAGTCAGTGTAGAGATTCTTATTTAGTTATAATTTTTATAATATAATCCTTGAGGGAACTCTCACCTCTGTTGTATAACTAGGAGAGTGTTTTATTCATGTTGCCCCATTGATAGGATTACTTTTTCTATACTATATTCCAGTGGATAAACCATTGACCATAGAGATACATTTTTTAAGGGGTATTCACAAATGCTACTTACCTTGATGTGAGTATCTTGGTACTCAGGGAGCTCCTCAGAGTCATTTTCTTCAGAGTCGTTATTCTCTGGCCTGCGCTGCTCCGGCATTGCCTCTACCAGACCTTATTAGGTTGGCGCCAGTATAATTCAGACACCATGCTTGGGCCTTTAGGCAGTAGAACTAGTGTGGAACTCTCACTCTTGGCATCGTTTTATGACTGGGATGAGCTGAAGGATGCCGTCACGACTTTATCAGTTCGGCGTCATCATGCTCGTACATTTTGGCTCACCTAACCAGTCAGGCATATCTATTTAAACCCTACCCCGAACTAGACTCATTACCCTGTTGTGGTGGCTTGACTCCAGCAAGTTATACCATCAAGTCTGATCGTCATACCGTGTACCCACCCCGGCTAGATATTGACTGATTCCCTTTCCATCTACTGACCCTGGCTAGATATTGACTTTGCTCTTCCTTCTTCTGTGTGTGATTGTGGTTTTCATTTTCTCCTACAAGAGGACTTTTACCCTTCTGTTCTGTCCTAATCAGATCTGGTGTGTTTCTAGCCTATTCACTCCCATTGATTTGTGAGATCCCACGACTGGTATCAATCTTGGCTCAAAGGGTTTTTGTTGCTGCATAGCGGGGTCTCCCCCTCCGCTCCATCCCCTCAGACCCAGGAACTAGACCTGTGCACAGCGGTGTTTTTCGTTTCGGATCGTTAAGGATCTTTTCGTTCTGTGAGTTTTCGTTTCAGATAATTTCAAATCGATTTCCCTTTTGTATCGAAATTTCCGATTGATTTGTTTCCATTTTATAATGATTAAAAACAAAAAGTAAGTGTAAAAAAAAATACAGGGGACCTTGTGAGATGCCCCCCCCCATTAACCCTTTGCTGGGACATACGCTGTGCCCTGTGAGATGCCCAATGCGCATTAACCTTTTGCTTGGGACATACTCTGTGACATGCCCATTAACCCTTTGCTGGGACATACGCGGTGCCCTGTGAGATGCAAAATGCCCATTAACCATTTGCTTGGGACATACGCTTTGCCCATTAACCCATTGTTTTGTATTGAATTACATAGATTTTTTTTTTGGATCATTTCGGATCGTTTCGGATCGTTATCGATTTGTTCTTTCGGACTGATTCAAAATTTCTGACGGCCAAGTATCGTTTTCGGAAATGCTTCCAAAAGTGAAAAATGGTGGATTTTTTGGACGAATTCTAATTCAGACAATCTATGGTTGTTTTCAGTCTACATACAGACACATACAGTTGCATCTTTGAGGATTATTAGTTTGCATAGAATGTGGCTAATGTAAGAACTGAATACATAGTTTTTGAAAATAATTTGGGATAGACTATGAAATTATTTAATTTACTAAAAGAAAACAATTTGGAATATGACTCTAATCTTGCAGGCTGTGCTATGTATTCCATAAACCTCTGCTAAACAAGATTTTATAGGGTATATTAAGACACAAAATATCTGTTTAATCAATTCTTCAATAAAACGTATATGTAATCGTATGATTGTATATATACGTATATCAGATACTCAATCTTTACACAAATTGTACTGCATGTTTTAGGATTTTGTTTAAGTGTTAGAGCATGCAGAACAAAAACAAAGTATGCAACAATAATATGATTAATCGGGGAGGGGGGGTTCAGTTATAGTTGCATGAGACCAAAGATATCTTAAAATCAGGGGTTAAACTTTTATAGAGTATCTGCAGATCGGGGAAAGCTAAATCATGACCCAGGCACAGTTAATCTCCCTTTATAAACCTTAATTATAGACCCACACTTAAAATCCCTTAGTAAATCATTGCAAATGGAATGATTGCACTTCCCAAGTATGAAAAATACAGCATTTGCCAGCGTTATCAATCTGGTATTGGTTTTCCTTCACGAGGCTTAGCGGTGGTGACATAAGTTTATCGCACATCTGTCAACTATTAATGCTGTTAAGTCGGAAATTAGGGATAACGTTCAGTTTTATATAAGGCATTAATTGTGGTATCACAAATATCATGATGAGTGGTACTGAAATTTTAAAAAAATACACTTTTTGTTTAAAGCAAGTTATATAGTATAGAATCAAAGTCTAGTTTGTTATCTATGTGTCAAATCCAAGGTTATGGAATTTCTTCTCTCACACTGAAGAACGTTGCTTACAAGAAGCTCTATGAAATATCACATTTTCATTTCACTGTACCTTCTTCCACGTAGAATAAATAGTAACTAAAATAGATACGGTACAGTCATTCGTCAGATGGAGCCTCCTTTATGTTTTATTTGCTAAACATTTCATTAAAACGCTTCAGAAGAATTTAGGTCAAGTAAGATTCCTGATACCTCTAACTACTGGTTGTTTAGAAGACCTCCTCGTCTTCAGCTACCTGGAATTATGTTGGAGCTGTCCATATCATCATTTATATGCAGCACGCAGTAGCTATATAGCCATTAACCATTTCACTACCACAATTGAGTTTATATGATTTTCAAAACCTCCTGTGGGAGTCCTAGATTGAGTAAACTTGATCTAACCTAATTCTGGAGCAATGCAAGAAAATGTCATTTATTACAAACAAAATTCACTTTATGAATAGGTTCACTTTAACAGCCTCTCCAATTGAGACTTTTGAAAGATTGTAGAGCTTTTTGTGGTTTTTATCGTTATAGAATATTAAAGCTTAAAAATGCTACCGCACACTGCTTGGCAAAGCAAAAGATACAAAGATACATGTTATGCGCGATCATACCTTCTATAGATAAACTATGGAAAAATTACTGCCACAATAAAGCCCAAAAATAAAAAATATTTTTTGAGCTCTAGAATATAAAGGAATCCATAAAACAAGGAACCAAACAAATTGCATTAGATCACCCATGGTGCACATACTGGAGAAGCATGCCCATGCTATATCACATGCGATGGAGTTTTACAAAGCACTTGTGCAAAAGTACTGATAATGAGTAATCTGAAACACCAAACTATAATGATAACCACACAGGCAAGTACAAAGGTAGAACTGTGCTATCAATAGCTGGGACATGGTCACACACTGCCTTGATTACGTTAAGGGTCATGAGATGAGCAACAGTGATAAAAAATAGACATAATAAAGCTAGTATTATATTTACAAAAACAGACATAATCACCGTAAAACTAATAACTGGGATGAACAGCACAGTAAAGCTTAATTCTCTAAATATAGACAAAATATATTATAGTCTACATCAGTGGTTCCCAACCGCGGTCCTCAAGTACCCCCAAAAGGCCAGGTTTGCCAAATATCTGAAGCACAGCACAGGTGATATGATTTGCTGCTCAGTGATTGCAGGATTCAGTCTGCATTTCCTGAAGGCGATCCTCAAAACCTGGCCTGGTAGGGGTACTTGAGGACCGCGGTTGGGAACCATTGTTCTACATCTCTACTTTATTGCTTTAGAGAAGCACTACTGAGTGACCTCCTCTAAGTGCTTAAAGAGCAGCTTGCATTGCCTAGACAAATGTGAACTCTGGAAAAGTGGTATTAAAGTCCATCAATGTACTACAAAATAATTAGTGCTGCATCCAAACCCTAGCATCTTAAATTTGTTTTTGGTAGTGTAAGAGTAAATGTCAAACTTTTGTAAAACAACAACTAATGTCCTCAATGTACTGAAAGCTACCATCTAACAGTTAACTCTGACCACCACATACAAAGAAAAGAAAACTTTGACGTCTTAGTATCAACTCAATAAAGCATCTCATTATACTCCTTTAGATGTATGTTGCCGATAAATGGAATACATCCAACCTTCCATGGAATAAGAAAAATAATTACATCCTTCGAAGCATCAAGATAAAATCAATGACTTGATTGTTAAAGAAGAGACTAGAGATGATCAGCCATTGTGAAACATGATCGAAAGACTAGATGTGCTGTTAGCATTTTATAAGTCTCTGAATAGGTTTCCCCCTGCTGCGCCGCTCCAAACCGTCCACACAATGCTTCTTAATTGGATTGAGCAATTGAAATCAATTGTGCCTGTTACATGGGACTGCTGCGATGTACTCTACTTATTTTGCTTTACACAGAGAACATTTTACTCCCCGACAAATCCATCGGAGTGTTTAAAAGTGGAATTCACCCAACCAGGCGTGGAAGTGGACACAAAAAAGAATTACCTCGTAAAATATGTTTCATGTATTCTTGTGACAAAAACTGCTGAACCAATTGGATGAACCGCATCAGTTTCTGGCAGGCTGATTTATTCTCTTTCTTTGTACCTTTATGATTTTACTATATTGTAGAGTTATTGTTAACATTTGACATTCCAATATACGCGGACTATGTTTCCATTGACGTTCGTTCAGCCATATAGATAGGTATGCATCATAAAACACACATTCTACTAAATCTTGAGTGCAGAGGTCATTGCTGTAGTAATAACTCGGCTATCCATGGTGAGAGGTTAAGGTGAAACAGCAGGTATCTCTGTATTATAACTAGAATTTGGACGTGGCTTTGCCGCCATAAATAGTTCATGCCCTACCATGGAGCATTTTCTAAACTGGCTATACCTTGCATTCATCAATTACACTGGCCAACAAGCAATTTGATGCCTTAAATGTTAGACCTGTTCCAAGGTATATTTGACCTGCTGCTTCCAAAAAGGCATCAGTTCTCCCCTATCAGCTCTAGTTTTGAGATACAGAACATATACCATATACCACTCTTCACTCTGCTTACCCATAAACATCAGGGTATTTTAATGTTGTGTTTAAATTAATATCTTTTAAGCATGAAGGAAACATATTGAAAGAAGTGTACTACATGAAAATGTACTTATTTCATACCAAAAGTGCAAGTTTATGATACAGTCAAGTCAACACACAAGAAGCTCCTTTTTTAAGACTTCCGAGAGTGGGATCTGCCAGGACATCACCACATAAGATTCCAACAATAGTCTTCCATCATGTGCGCATCCCATCTTTCTTGGTATCTGGCTTCCATTGTTTCTATGACTTGGTGAAATCTTTCACCTTGCTATACGCTTAAGTCACCAAGGTTCTCTGGAAAGCGATCTACATGACGCTGCAGGTAATGGACTTTAACACTCATGTTACAGCCAAGCCTGTTGAAATGAAAGAGCATATCCTCTACTAATTGTGTTTAGTTGTCTGCCTTCATGTTGCCAAGAAAGTTTTTCACAAGAACAAATGAAGACCAGGCACAAGATTCGATTTCATTCATTGATGCTATGAAATGTGGGTCATTTAGAAGTTGTCTGAGCTGTGGACCTGTTATTCACTAAGCACCAAAATATCATCAAAATTTCAGTGCTTTTCACTTCGGTGCACTTCGGCGATTCCATTTCGCAGAAACTATGGAGAATTCATTATTCACCTCAGGGTCACCGTAGTGCCACGATAATGGAGTCGCCGAAGCCTCATGAAAAAGTTGGCGAACGTCGCTAAAGAGCATCGAAGACTGCTGAAAATCAGCGAACTGACCTTGGCGAATCCACTGAACTACCAAAAAACTGAACTCTCCTATTCTCCTAATAGGTGTTTAAACCAATAAAAATGCATTAAAATATGTCTAAATAATAAAAAAGGAATAAAAAGGTCTGTTACAGAATTTTAAAAAATGGGGTCATTTCGCCGTCACTTCGGTGAAGTTCAGCGTTCTGTGAATAGCTGGACCATTACTTCTCTATGGGAAAATTTCGCTGCCACTGAAGACTGCCGAACTGCAGCAAACTGCACCGTATTTTGCCAACTATTCACTAGTATTTGAAGAATTGACAGCTGTGTAAATAGACAAACTGCCCCGAAATTGTACTGTATGGTGCCCCTTGGAGGCAAGTTTGGAGCTTAGTGAATAACCCCTTTAGTATTTTGAACTCAAGTAGATTTTGCGGTCGCAAAGAAGCTCTAGACCAGTGTTTTCCAAACCTGTCCTCAGGACCCACTAATAGGTTAGGTTTTAAGAAACACCGAGGAAATACAGTCTGAATCCTGCAATCACTGAGCAGAAAATCATATCACTTGTGCTGTGCTTCAGATACAGTATCTGGAAAACCTGGCGTGTCAGCAGGGCCCGACGTCAGTTTGGGAAACATTGCTCTCTAGACCATTATTATTTAGGGAGCTGAGATGTGTTTGCCAGATCCCTCCAAACCAAGTTCTTTCTCTCAGTCTGTAGATCATGCCAACTTTAGTCACTTTCTCACTACACCATGATTCCACTTTTTCCATCTGCAATGTTTTCCTCCTTTCTTCAATTATTTTTCTTTTTCTCATTACTCCTTCAATCTGCATAGAGAAAATGGATATGCTTCTTAAGTCCTCTTTCCTTTCTACTATGACACCGCTCCCGCAGTGGCTTCGGGAGAGGGAGCGAATGGGGACACTACCCCTATGGTTTGTCTTGCCCACCCTTGTGACCAACACCACTAGGGGTTTGGTATCTCTTCAATGGTGAGTTATGTGTCTCTTAGCTCATAGACCATATTAGAATCACACCAATGGACACATAAATTAGCAGTACATCCACCACTTATGGTGTGAGGCTGGGAAGCTCAGGATCATGGAGGTGACACCAAGACAATTTGCGGAGAATGTTATAGCTAAGCCCGTGGGCTCGGGGCAGGATTTACATCTCAGGAGCCTGTGTACACAGAAATGTGGAGTGCTCCTACACCCAACCAAAAAAAGTGCCAAAAATGACTTTTTAACCAAAATAGGAAATAAAGTCATTTGCCACCTTGATGTGGCAGGTGGGCTTATGCTTTCTGTCTTTTTGCTGCAAATTAAAAGACTAAGGGCCATATTACACAGTTGGTGCTAACTTAACCAGAGATGTTGTAAACTTCCCAGAGCCATTATAGCCTATGGAGGTTTTCAGTTTACAACAGGTCTGGTTAAGTTAGCACCAACTATGTAATACTGCCCTAAACGTTTTAATAGATATTGTATAAAAATGGGAATATTTTTAACATTGCAACCTATGGGATTCGCCTGATTTAGGCTAGGGTCAGACGAACGCATTTTTATGTTGTCTGTGAAAAAGTGCGTTCGAACGAATGGACGCATTTTTTCACAGAATACGTGATAGTGGTCATACTATGCGCATTTTCGTCCGTGATTTTGTACGGATCATCAATAAAACACTTTTTGTGTCTGGACGTTATGTAGGCTGGACATTAGCAGCGTCTGACGTCTCCTAATCACGCACACACGCCGCTAGCGGACGCAGCGCACCCTGTACGTCAGTACCTGCGGTTTCACGTTCTCGAAAAAATGCGTTCATTTTCCACTTGCGTTGCGCAGCCGGACTTTTGTGCGACCGTACTTCGTATATTGGCCGTCATTGCCCGGCATCTGCTGCTAGTGCGGCCGTGATTAAGTGCGCCAGAACGCGCGTTCGCACTGCCTCAGTCTGACCCTAGCCTAAACCTGCCGAATGAAAGCACAGAACAGCAGGGCATTTAACTGACATGTCTCTGCTGTTCGATGTTCTTTGAGTAGGTTAACCATTGCTTCTCTATGGGGATTTCACTGCCGTCAAAGAGGCACCGTATTTCGCCGGCAATTCGCACATATTTGGCAAACTGACAGGTTTTGAATAGCCGAATGGCCCCGAGATTGCACCGTAAGGGGAAATTTCGGATTTAATTTTAGATTTAACTTTTTAAACATTTTTTTCTTAACAGTTAAATAAAGGCCTCTGTTATAAGAATAAGACAATAACTATTGTTCAAGAGATATCTAGTAATGATTTACATGCTTTACTGTTTTTGCTTGTTTTAGTAGATCATTATTTTGTATTATATATAGATGAGTACAGTAGATTAGCTTGGATTATTCACTGAACGTGAAAGATCTTCTTATCTTGAAAGAAGATATTTCAAAAACGATCCCCATCTGGTTTGAATTAGCTTTTATTAAATTATACGATTATCTTAATAGAAACATTTTTATTCCCAAAAGCACTTGTATATCAGCCACTGTCTTGTAGAGTCAGATTTTGCAATGTGTTCTTGTTACAATATATTAAAATTACCCTGCCAAGTCTTGCATATTTATATTAAATTAGGGACATATTCAGCTATATTACATTTAAAAAGGTTGCATCACACACATAATTCATTTATCTGTGTACATTAAGGGGTTAATGCACAAAGCACCATTATTTTAATTGAAGAAAGGTTGTTTTATTTTCATTCAATAAACCTTGCCTGAATAACCATGATACTACAATTATTTCTGTATCTCTGGGAGACAGAGAAGAGAGCCTCAAAATAAAGAGAACTTGGGTGGTTGTTCACAGCAGTCAGCAGATAGCAGAGTACAGTGCAACAATGTATCATCTCACATTCCATTCTTCCTGCCAGAGCAACTTCTTAAAGTGAACCTCTTACCTACAACCAGGGAACATGTATAATCATAATATCTCATATAGAAAGTCAATCAATATGCCTAGCACAGTGCAAAAGCAAACTGTAAAGAAGTCAGAGAAATATATATATATATATACAAGCCAAAAAAACCTTGAGAAGGGCCCCTGTGAGGGCCGAAACGTTGGTTTTTAAGATGCACTTGGGCAGCTATTTTATGCTTTTTCATGCTTAACCACTTGGATGCTGAGGACGCGCTGAGCGCGTCCTCAGCATTCCTCGCTGGTGTGCGGAGGACGCGCTGAGCGTGTCCTCCCATTGGGGTCAGCGTTCGGCCGGGTTCCGGCCGATCGCTGGCCCCCCCGGTGCGGGCTGACATCCTCGATGTCAGCCCGGCATCCGGGACCACAGCCGCCGGAATTAGGTGTCATCGCGGCAGCGCGATGACACGTAAATCAGGCCCCCCCCCGCATGTGCGGAGGAGGCGCCTGAAAGGGAGGGGGGAGGTCCTTCGGACCTCTCTCCCTCCTGATCGGCGGCTCTGCGGGGGTTAACCCAGGCATCATTTGGAAGGGCACAGCCTGCCCTTCCAAATGATGCCTGGCATTAACCCCTGGGGAGCTGGATCGCGAATCGGCGCTGAAAAGCGCCGGTTCGCGATCCTTTCCCGGAGCTGGCCGACATCTTGGATGTCGGCCAAGCCTCCGGGAACTCCCCCTGAGGACTGGCGTCATCGTGCGTAGCACGATGACGCCAGTCCTGGACTTAACCCTTAACTGCCACCAACGGTGGAGATAGGGAGTTCCAATGAACTCCCTATCTCCCGATCCGTGGCAGCTAGGGGTTAAATTTTGGTATGGTTGGATCAGCCAGAGCATGGCCGTTCTAACGATACCAAACATGAAAGTGAAAAATGTTGTAAAAAAAAAAGAAAAAAAAAAAAAAAAAAATATAAAAAAAAATTAACACTTTTTTTTTATTTTTTTTGGTTTGTTAATGCAGCAATATTGTTCCCATTTAAATTATAATGTGAACAATGATGCTGCACTAACGATTTTTGTATGCGGTGCGTTTGTTAAAAATAGTGTAATTTTCCCCAAAAAAAAATGTAACGAGACCCCATCTCTAATTTTTTTAACAAGCGCACCCCATACAAAATATAACCGCAATTGCTCACATGTTAAAATGTGAAAAAAAACACTTTACACATTGTAAATTATTGAAAATACATATTTTATTGCATTTTTTGTTATAATATACAGACATGACATAACGTATACATATTATAATGACATATTATGAATCTACCGAGTCTGACGGAAAGAACGATATATAATATGTCTGGGTCATATACTAAAATAAGCCTTCAAAACACGTTTAAACATGATGAGCAAAACCGGTAAAAATGACCTCAGCACAGGGGCGGGAAAAGCCTCAGCAGCGAAAGGGTTAATTAATAAACATTATTTTGACTAATTTTTCTTAAGTCCTGGTGTGCGCCCTCTATTTTTTTGGCTTGCATATCTTACATTTGGGATTTGCACCCAGGCAACTCTTAGCTTGTTTTTGGCTACAGCTAGTTGCCACTGCTTTAATTATATATATATATATATAATATATATATATATATATATATATAATATATATATATATAGTTATACCTAAATAAATGGGTATGTTTGTAATATTATATTACTTTATAAATCCACTCCATGAAAGTGTGTGTAATATATGTATCACCATTTACTATTTACCAATACCGGGTTTTTTTTTAACAGCGATTTTTTTCTCTAACAGCCCTTTTTATTATCATTCATAAGATCTTATATGTAAATTTCAGGCATTTTTGTTCAGTAGTTTTTTTGCAAACAGCGTTTAAATTTTGTCACTTTCAAGTGCCTTTTCTTTTATTTTTTTATACCCCATGCATCAGCTTGTAGCCTTTTTCTGGCAGCTGGTTTGCGCTGTGATCGATGGCGGTGGGTGTGTGGTGGGTTTTCCCTGCACTCCGGGGACCCTGCGGGGAATGCTGAATTCACCGCAGGGTGGGGAACTTTGATTTCCTGAAGTGCAGGGTAGTGCAGGGAATGAAAGAGTACTACATATATATATATATATTTTCAACATTTCAGTGCTCTCTGAATAACCCCCATAGTGTGGTTTTATATTCACCTAAAATCCAGTGTCAGGCTTTCTTTTGCACTGGTCCAAAAGTGACATCTTGCTAGTTTCCTGTAAGCTGAAGCATGTCGCGTGACCACGGGGATGCAGCCAATCACATGTCTCTCAATGATATATGTTTCAAAGACCATTGATGGTTGGGGGTGCCGATATGCAGAGATACGTTCAGCTTGTAGGGTCCTGATGGGAATCCATTATCCTGAGATTGTGTTACTATTCACTGTGATGGTTCTTAATTAGACCTTGGCTTTTTTTAAAAAAAAAAAATAATTAACTCCTGGTAGAACCAGGGAATTATAAACTCACATCATACTCACACCTTAAAGATTAATAAAATGATGGACAACATTAAATATCTGTCTATTTATCTATCTATACTCAGGCGACATATTCATGCTCCAAAATATGAATGAGAAGACAATAACCACTGTAAGCACTAGGGGAAATATTGGAAAATATTTATTTTTATGATAAATTTTCCATTATGTGTCTACCATTTGTGACAATCTTGAGACCAGGCATTGAGTTGATAAATGTAAATCTATTACTGCGGAGATATGATCTCTGTCACAGAGAGAGCGCTGTTATCCAGGGAGACGGCACTGACTCTTGGCCAGGCCATTCTTGTTTTAAATCAGGCTGCAGAGGCCATGGAGAAGGCATAGCTAGGTCTGATAGGAAAAAGGTAATGTCAATGAGACTTCAGAAACAAAGACAAAGGTTTCATTAAGCTTCTCTTACAAACAAGCTTATAATGACTCATGTGTTTGTAGTTCTGCAGGGCCAGGGCTTTCTATTTGACCCAAAGCTTGTGTTAATGATATTGGTACAGCTCTTGCTGCTTCACCTCTGTCACTTTAACAAATAAGTGTCGTATTACAGGCTCATAAACATTAACAAAAAACATCTATTGGTTACATTTTAGTAAATGCAGTTTTATTGTTTTTGGATTCAAACCAGCACACTTCACGCCCCCAGGTCATACCACCATATACCCCCGTTTACTTAGATCAGAGGCCATATTGAATTGTTAAAGGTGCAGTGCACGTCTGAGCTAAGTACACATGTGTATCTAGCTGATGCATGAGATTTATATCAGGCACCCCAGCATATACAGAGCTCTGCTGAAACATTCAGACACTCTGCAGGTGCTATAGGAGGACTTTTGTGCCTGCTCTTTGTTTTTTTGCTGTCACTTTTGCTCGCTTGGGGATCCCTTCAGCAGGCTCAGTGAATCGAGAGATCCAAAATTACCTGGACACAGAACAACAAATTACAGTTTGCTTGGAGAAAGAGAGATCAAGAATGATATTGTGCAATAGGAGCAGTACGGCATAGGATATTTTGTGAATAATCTGATTTTAGAGCAATACCATCATATAACATGGGTATCGTGTGATTAAAGGGACACTCTATGCATTACAACCACTCAATGTAAATAAACAGACACATAGTGCACTATCACCTGGTGTGAGCTAAAATGCCATCGCTAAAGAAAAAATTTAGCGCGAGTTGCAAAACTTAGTGCCTGACGACCTACTAACAGATCACCTTGTCCTCAGGAGTCGGTGTACAACGCATTTAGCGCACGCTAGGGAAACGCTAAGACCCGCTCTGAGACCTAATGTGGTTATGTACAAAGAACATTTTTTTTCCTGAGCAAATTGCCGGGCCATACCTATTGCCTGCCCTCACAAGCTTGAATAAGTATGAAAACATCTGGTGAAGAGCCCTCACACCCCTTAGGGGAATTAGGATATATGTGGATAAAGGATACATATATCATAATAGAGCCTACTGCAACAGCAGTGACATTGCTGACCTGACCAAATCCATTACTATGGTGTATGGGGCCAAGAGAACATCTGTGCTGCATTCCTTTAAATTACCTGTTAATTGCCTGTTTATTTTGGGCGAGGACCTGATTATTGTGTGTTTTTTGGAGATAACAGCACCAGGGTTGAGCAATAGGTAAAACTTTGCAATTAGCGTCCCTCCAGAAATTAGTGCAGGCACCAAGTGATCTGTTAGTTACAAAAGCGCTAGAGACCTCTAGCGCTCCCCATGTTACGTATTGGATATGGAAAGTACAGTAAGCTCAAGCTATGAATCGCTATTAGTGATGCGATAAGTGATTTTTCCTGTTTTCAGCGAGAGGCAAACAATCTGTTTGTCAGGCGATAGACTCAATTAACCCGGAGATAATGCTGAAACATACCACCGCTAACGTTAGCTCACACCAGGTGATAGTGCCCATAGGACTTACTAGAAACGTGATAAATCTGTCTTGTTTTATTTGTTTGTATTAGAAATACAGCACCCTAAAAATACCAGATATGAGTATAATTTTACAGAGTCCAGTAACTGATAGTAGGAACAGATTAATAACTTTCACATAGGGATGGACACCTCGGCACACACTGTGTGAAAATGTAGGATTGATTATTTTTTCCCTACTGGTCTAGAGAGTGGTAAGAGAGGTACACGGTGCACATTGTATAATGGAAAGGTGTATTGGGGACCTGCAACAGCCTTCCCCCTCACAAGGCAAAAAGTTTAGGGTCCAATACAATATATATATTGTGCTACAACCACTGGACACAGGGATCAGTGCTTCAGGTTTTTCTTCATTATGCAGCCATGGTACTTGCAGAATATAACAGGTAAATAAAAGAAATGTAAATCAAATGCCTACTCCTTATGCGGAGCCTAACTAAACATTCAGTAATCCTGACTATACTATTGGGCGGCTAAGCCGCTTACCAATAAGCAAAAAATAAAATGTACTTTCCTTTGGCTTCAGGATTTAGCTTCCTTCCCTGCTGCACCCAAGACTGCACACTCAGCACCAGCACCAAGACTGCACATTCAGAGGGAACCACATCTCCTAAAAGGGCAGGGCAGTCCTAGTCAGGCATCAGCTGTGATTTAACCCTATAGAGGGAAAAGGGTGTTCTTCATTCCCCTGCTAATGAACCTGTGGACTACCACCCGACACCTATATATATATATATAATATATATATATATATATATATATATATATAATTGCAGAAGCCACCTGCACATCACAGCAATTCGATGAATTGCATCCCAGAGCTCCTGTGCCACATTCCCCATATGCAGCAAGGAACTCTGGGTAGGATATGCAAAAGTGCAGAGTTCCTTGCTGCATATGGGGAATGTGGCACAGGAGCTCTGGGATGCAATTCATTGAATTGCTGTGATGTGCTGTGATTCTGCAATAATAAACACACTTATTATAGTGTGGAGGCTTTTTATCTCACTTTTAGTCCTTCACCACAACCCTTATAGACACTATATATATATATATATAGATAGATATATATATCCACGATAACCCGCAACACGGAGACTTTGCAATGAAATTTATTAAGACTTTATTAAATCAACGTTTCCGTCCTCACTGGGTCTTTTTTTTCTTGATAAAAGTCCCTGTGAGGACTGAAACGTCAATTTAACAAAGACTTAATAAATTTCATTGCAAAGTCTGCGTGTTGCGGGTTACGGATATCTATGAGTCTGCAGCCAGAACCCTGCATCCTTTATTATTGTGGACGAGCTTTGACTATATGTAACCATATGTAACTTTCATATTTGCAGAACATGTATATGTCCACCCACCTCTCTGTCTGGTCATTACTCCATATTTCCCTCTGTCTTCTTAAGGTAATTTCATTTTAAATCCACTAATACTGAGAGATTCAAAACATGTATACATCTCTATCTACAAACTTACATAAATAAATAGGCACAGCTTGGTGAATTAACATGCTTGAGTAGATGTTTGAGTGATATACCAGTGGTTCAAATCCAATTACAATGTAAAGATACAATAAGATTTGATTTATAAAAAATCCCTCCAATAAATGTTTATTAGGTCTGCAGGGTAGATATGAGATCTATAAGTGCAGCACACATAGACCTGCTGTGTGTCAACTCACCGCGCTCTGTGTTACTACCCTGAACACCTTTATTTAGCGAAGGTCTTGAAATGAAAGCAGTAGAAGTCAGGCAATGAATATTCAGTCTCCCCACTGAGACTAGAGATGAGAAGGAATAATGACTCTGTCAAAACCAGTTTATCGTATTTCCCCACTACTCGCATGAGAGGAGAAGTAGCTGCAAAATGATTTAATAAGGACGCATTAGGTGGTACAGTAGATGATTCATTTATACTGTACAATATGCCATCATTCTGTAAAACATTTCCGAATGGTCATCACCACTGGGAGTTCAGTGTCTTTCAGGCTGGATTCCTGTTGCTAAAATACATTTAAATACAATATTAAACTATAAATATATACTGTACAGTATATACACTGAGTGGCCAGATTATTATGATCACCTGGCTTTTTTAGGCAAATTAGCTATAATTTTGCGCTGATAATTTCGCGCTGATAATTTCGCTGCTCAACATGATAGGATGAACTTGATCAGCAACGATACTTTGTTTTGTTGTGCTATTCAGACGTTGTTCCACATGAATTAAAGGGCCGCAAACCATAACACTGCCCCCGCCAGCTTAAAGGGTTGTACTCATGCATGTGGGGTGCGTGCTTTCATGCTGTTTCTGCCAAATTCCCACTCTGCCATCTGCATGATGCAACTGGAAACGTGATTCATCGGACTACATGACTTTTTTCCAATGCTCGACTGTCCAATCCTTGTGTTCCTGTGCGAATTGGAGACGTTTTATTTTGTTAATTGCAGACAGCAAAGGTGTTCAAACAGGCGTTCGGCTTCCATATCCCATACGATGCAGTGCACTCAGAGATCATTTGAGAGGATCTCTGATTAAGATCTGCAGTAATTTGAGGCACTGTTGCCCTTCTGTTGTCTTGTACCAGTCTTGCCACTCTCCATTCTGCCCTAACATTGAATAGACGCTGACGGCCACAATTTGCACGTTCAGACCCAGATTTGCGGCTGACAGTCCAGTCTTTAAACACTTTAACAACAGCTGCTCTTGAACATTTAACACATTCTGCTGTTTTGCTGATACTCGCTCCATGGCTCAGAGCGCCAACAATCCTCCAATGTTTGAAGGCTGTTAAATCGTGTTGTTTACCCATATCTTCATAAAAAAATAACTTCTACTGTCGTGGTTTAAAAAGGAAACAAAATAGCAAAACAAGAGGACATAGTCTTAGATTAGAGGGGCAAAGGTTTAAAAGTAACATCAGGAAGCATTACTTTACTGAGAGGGTGGTGGATACATGGAACAGCCTTCCAGTAGAAGTGGTAGAGGCCAAAACAGTAATTGAATTTAAGCAAGCATGGGATAGGCATAAGGCTATCCTAAACAAAAGATAAATCCAGGTAAAGTATCCATGTAATTGGGCAGACTAGATGGGCCGAAAGGTCTTATCTGACGACATTTTTCTATGTTTCTATGTTTCTATGTGGTACACAACCTGCTTCCCTATTTATTATGGTCTGGCCCTCTAGCAACTTCAGCGCAAAATCAGACCTAATTTGCCTAAAAAAGTCAGGTGGTCATCTGGGGATTCAGAGTATATATATACATTAATAATTTTTCTGATGAAATGTCTCCTGGACAAATATATTTCAGCTCTATTTCGGACATTGATAAAGCTGTTTGAAAAAGGAGAAAGACTGATATATGATTATGCATACGGTCTTTCTACAAGTTTGTGGTTTGTAACAATTTTAATGTCCCTTTCTCTAGAGTTTTAAATGATAACCACAATTACTATGCCCTGTGTGGTTTGTGGCATTCTGGTTAATGTCACATTCACAAAAGTCCACTCTTTAATCTTTCAGTATTAAAATAATGCGGCTCAGGTAGCATCAAAAATGGCACCACAAGAATTTTGTTATAGTAGTGCAATAACTTGTTTAGAATAGGACAGTTAAATTATATAAAAATAAAACTATAGGCGCTGTTCACTAATCACATTCCTTCATTGAAAGAATAGCCATTTAACTCTGGTGAACTTCAGTAGAGCAGGTACAGAAAAACTACATTGAATTTACTTTAGGGAACCGTAGATTATCCAACTTTTCATCTTTCCATCTCAAACTCTACTTACTAGGTTCCAGCACCAGGCGCCATCATGTTCATCCTCCATGTACATTGCTGGAAGAGGGCCATTTATCTGCTTGATTTATCCAAGGTGGTGAGGTCGGAACACTGATTTAGCAATCCACTATGGCATGCAATCAGGTGCGGTGAGTGAGCAGACGACTATCTAAATGCAAACAAACACACATATATATATATATAGGGAGTGATTATGAACCTATCATGTGTTGGCCATGGCAGGGTCACTTTAAAATATGCTCTGCGCATGAATTTATTAGTTAATGTTGCTGTCATCTGCTTGTTGTGGACAGGGAAGTTGATTTGTTTTGCAATTTAAAGTTTAGTTCTAGGTTTGTTCAATGTCTATCCTATGTTACGGTCAAAAATCCAGACTACTCTAAATTGATTTTTACACAGTAAGTCATTCATTGTGCCTGCAGTCTGTACTTCATCTTACTGTTCAACTCCTTGGCCAGCGGGATGATGCAAGTAAATGATTATCACCCAAAATAAGTTCTGCATAAATAAAAATGTGCATTCTGTCCATGTGGTTTTAGGGAAAAAAGTATAAGTAATGTCTCTATTCATCTATAGTTAATATTCATGCTCGCATCAAATGGTGTAATGGCGTGGTGTGTTCAACAAAAACAGAAGAACTGGCGAGTGAACAGTGTACGTCTTATTTCCCGACCTTGCTGGCAGTGCAACCTCTGCGTCCTTACCCAATACGATATAGAGCAGATACCCGGTTGGCATTAACATTATGTTCGTGGAGTGTGTCAGCCTGTCAGGTACAACATCAGACTTCTAGAAAGATCTGGACTGTGTCATTTATTTCATTAAATGGCTCAAAATAGCTATAGCACGGGTCAAAAAGTCATTATCCTTTTGAAAGAATAAAGCACAATCAACATTCAGATGTTATGATAGCTGAGCAATCGATTAGTTAGTCAGAAGCAATCGGTCATTTGTTGTGTTACAAATGGGACACTGCATTTCTTTTTCTCACACTAGTTGTTTTGATAGGGCACATGTGTAAATGGGGTATATGTGTCTGAGGACACCCCATAGGCAGCAGTTGGGTGTGTTTGCATGTTTAATTGTGTTTGGGCGAGATGCTCACCACAGCTGTCACCCTTGACGGAGACAGTATTGCTTGAGGGGACAAGTAATCTTTCATTGCTTTCTTACTGCACTTAGAGCAGTTTTGATCATGTGTGTCAGCTGGTTTTGATGCCCTAATACATTTAAAACACGTATCGACAATATCAGTGAATCCTATGAATCCAAATTCTGAATCGCTGATACAACAAATCGAATCGGTACCTGAATAAATGCCCAGAAATGGTTTAGATTAAATTATATGACTATTGAAAATTGCACTCTCTGTGTCATGCAAAATTTTAAACCACAATCATAAAACAAGCAGAAATAGTAACTATAGTGCAGTCCTAAAAGTAACCCTAATCCTAAAGAAAACCTAAACCTAATCTTAAACCTAACAATAACCCTAACCCTAAAACTAATCCTAAACCTAACAATAACCCTAAATCTAAAACGAACCCTAATCCTAAACCTAACAATAAACGGAACCCTAAAATTAACCCTAATCCTAAACCTAACAATAACCCTAAATCTAAAACGAACCCTAATCCTAAACCTAACAATAAACGGAACCCTAAATTTAACCCTAATCCTAAACCTAACAATAACCCTAACCATAAAACTAACCCATATCCTAAACATAACAAAAACCCTAACCATAAAGAAAACCTAACCCTAATCCTAAAATTAACAATAACCATAACCTTAAAATTAACCCTAATCCTAAACCTAACAATAAGCCTAACTCTAAAACTAACCCTAATCCTAAACCTAACAATAAACGGAACCCTAAAATTAACCCTAATCCTAAACCTAACAATAACCCTAACCCTAAACCTAACAATAACCCTAACCCTAATCCTAAACCTAACAATAACCCTAACCCTAAAGAAAAGCTAACCCTAATCCTAAACCTAGGCGAAGTCACAGAGCCTAGTGTGTCATGCCTCAACCCTGAGAGCCTGCTGTGGCCAGCCTGGGTCACTAGCTCTCCTTACCTGCTTCCCACTTAAGGGTTAACTCCTGTGTCTGAACCTGAGGTTCTGCGTAAAACCAGACCACACCCTCCTCCCCTTTGCTCTTTCATTTTGTGTATTCCCTTCCCTGAAGAGGTCCTGAGAGCTCCCTCTTGTTTATTTTCCTTGTCTCCTGATGTATTCCACTTTGCCGTGTATACCAGTATTGTTCCATCCTTGCTGTGTCTGCATGACCTGGTTCCTGCTTGCTGGAAGATACACTGCGTGGCCCACTATCCAGTGGGTCCAGAGACTCTCAAGTGGCTCCCAGCCCTCAGCTCTCTCCTAGAGGTATACCTTCTATCAAGGTACTGTTACCTAAGGCTCCTGCTTTTCCTCATAAGTATCCAGAGAGAGAGACTACGTGGCCCACCATCCACTTGCCATTGCTTGTATTTTTGTGTTTTGCAAGGACTGTTTGCTGTTTACCAGATTTTACAATACAAGCTTATTGTGCCAATACAACCTCCATTGTCTGTTTGCCTGCTCACCCCCAGCGCTTGGAAATATATCACTACAGAGGCTGTGCCATGGCTCCTTCATGGCGCGAGCCTGACATAGTGAGGCTCAGGAAAGTGTGAGTGGATCTTATCCCTTCCTTTTTAATATCTACTGTTATACTGGACTTCACTATTGTATAGCTCTTTTTCCCTAGGAATACCCTTGGTACCTCTTATACTCCAATATATGAACAGTTATACCCGCAGCACATCCATCATATATGTATGTACGCATTTTTTCTTGATATTTATATGACCATTGCAGTTTGTCATCACGTGAGCGCTGAGTATCCGCCCCTTTCCTCTTTTTGTTTCTATCTGGTGTAGTTGGGAACTACATCTGGGTACTTCCAGCGACGGGGCTGACTCATCATCTTAGCTAGTTTTGTCTGTTCCCCACATCCCTTTATCAAATCCTAAACCTAACAATAACCATAACCCTAAAATTAACCCTAATCCTAAACCTAACAATAACCATAACCCTAAAATTAACCCTAATCCTAAACCTAACAATAACCATAACCCTAAAATTAACCCTAATCCTAAACCTAACAATAACCATAACCCTAAAACTAACCCTAAACCTAAACCTAACAATAAACGGAACCCTAAAATTAAACCTAACAATAACCCTAACCCTAAAACTAACCCTAATCCTAAATCTAACAATAACCCTAACCCTAAAGAAAACCTAACCCTAATACTAAACCTTACAATAACCCTATTCCTAAAACTAACCATAATCCTTATATTAACCCTAATCCTAACCCTAAACCTAAAACTAGCCCTAACATGAAAAGTAACAATAAAAGTACAAAAGGACATAAAAAATGAATATTTATTCAGATCGAATCGAACTGCATAAATCTAGGCATTACACTTAATAGGACCCAACGTGTTTCTTGAAAATTATATCATATATGCTCTAAGCACTGACATACCAATTTTCACTATAGAGTGGATCACTACAAAGCATGCATCGAATTTACTGCTTTACAAAACATCTTGGATAGGAATTATAATCGCATGCAATAGATTAGTTAGTGAATTTGTTATAGGCCCTGTATGAGGCCACCACAGTTAAAAAAAAAAGACCTATGAAGTTATTAAATTCACAAATACATATTAATTATTGCAACTCTTGCCATCACTGCTTAAATAATAGGTATTTTAATTGCACAAAGGTCACAAAATATACTGCCTACTTCCATATAAGGGTGCATTACTTCATTGATGGTTACTTTAATCTCCTTCTTGTGAAATGAGAGAGGCCAAAGGTAACGTAGCTAGATGAGACCACAAAAATACAATGTTTTCACAAACTGCACTGATTTCCTTCCAAACCAAACAATACATTGACCCCCTTGCGGATATAATGTGAGGAATTGTGGCCAGGGACTTATCTCATTGGAAGAAAATGTCAAATCCTCTACAGTATGAAGCATCAGAGACACAGAATGCGCTACAGGAAGGAAAACACTGTTATCTCCACATTTACGTTATGAAAAGCTGAAGTACATTTTTCTCTTGGTCTAGTAAACAGAGCTGACTAAGTAAACTTATGGGTGGAAAACCAATTAATTATAGATTCTTTTGAAGACTTTTATGCTGGATGAGCATTTATTTTGCAAGTGGAGAAGCCTGATATCCTGTCCTTTTTGTATTATAAAACCAAAAAAGTTGTAGAATGTTGACTTTTGATGACATGATCTTTTTTACTAACCGGAATTTAAATCAGTCTTTCTTAAAAATTTACTCACCGAGCTGTCAGACCTTTTCAGATATGAAATTTCTATAACGCAGGAATGTTTAAATTTGGGGCCAGGAATTGCGTCACGCTAACAACTTGTCTGCGTCGTTGATATATAACAAGAACAAGAGACAAGTTAAACTCGTTAGTGTTACGCATACAAGAAAGGACATTTAACATTGATCAAAGACTGTCTAATGGGCTCTGTTTATTTTATTTATTTGTTACAACCAAACAGGGTTTAGATCAAATGGTTTAAAAGTAAGGGAACACAAGGACAACTAAGATAGAAATCTCAGTATTGTGTTTATTTCGTCACATCGAAACTCTGAAAGCCACGTAAACATGGAACAATAGGTTGCCCAATAAAGAAAAAAAACCAAAGAAGGTTAAATGGTTTGGGTAAACCAGCTTGTAATGCTATTCGGCAATATGTACTATATGATATGAGAATATTTATTAGTTAGAACTGATAATTTTAGCATCTTATAAAAACAGAGGCCCTACCACATTTAGATGATTATTACAAATGTCTGGTGTACTAACCCGCATGAAGCCGATTAAGTCGGGTAACGTGTGAATGTTAAAACGATACCATGAATGTATGTCCCCTCACATACACATCCCTGTGGATATAAGTAAAGGGGGTATGAAATGCACACACGCCGTGGCGAAGTATGCCGGCGATGTCACAATAGAAATAAATTTTAATTTGTTAATAAGATCTATGGAGTCCCGGGATATAGGAATAAAACGACCCCAAACCAGTAAAAGATTGGCCAAGCCCATAAATTAATTCCTGCAGAAGGTTGATGGTTGATCTGAGAGCGCCATCTGCTGGCCAGGTAACATAACACCTGGACAGACCCCTGGAGTTGATGAATATATATCCTCCAATCAAATGAGGCCACATAGTGATGGGCTAGATCTAAAACTGTGCGGAAGACCACTATATAGAGGGGACACTCCAGAGCAAAAGGACACACTGAGAAAAGCTTGGAGAGAGACCTGAGGGACGCTTGGAGGGAAGAAAGGCAATCACCATCGGCCGCCCCTTTAAGACCGACCACACCCTAATCTTCCACCACTCTATCTTCACTAACCAGATGGTAAAGTATGCCTGAATAATATGATATCTATTTTCTAATTGCATAGTCCTGACTTTAGATGTCCATCACAAACTAAAGGAATATAAATGAATTATTTTGCTGTTTGAGCCTAATAATCAGTAGAATAGAAATTCTGCCTTTACAGTCCACTGCAGAGGAGTGCTAAGGGAGAAATCTATTTACACGGCTGCATACTTGAGCCATAATTTAGTGAAATTATTTATATTCCAAGAATACTGTTTGTGGACATCTAAAGATCAATTATATACCTATAGTGAGATACGCTGGGACCGTGAAATAGCTTTTATATGTCAAGTACTGTCCGCCCCATTCGTAACCTAGCATAACCCCTTCCATATCCATCTTGCAGCCCTTCCGAATGAATGCATGTACCGTAAGTCAATAAGAAGCGTTGGGTAAACGTATATCGAATGAAGTGCTGTGATTGATCTGTGGAAGAGATAGTGTCCCTACCGAGTGTGTTATGTATCTCCCTGAAGGAAGTTGCATTTAGTGAATAGGCCCCCACAATAATAAATTGTGCTGCAGGTGATGCCCAGTAACTGAGTGTTTATTTTAGCCAGGTGGAGGATTGGTTTATAATGGGAAAGGTTTAAGTGAATAGAATAGAGTTTGGTGTTTAAGAATTGAGGCGTGTATATCTGTGGTGCGGTCCATAAACCTAAAATATCTGTCCATTAGATTATTGCGTGTCACAGTATCGCTACTAATCACGATCTATAATCACTTGTAAATTGTATTTTGCAAATCCGTTGATAACATACGATTGTATGAAACTTGACGTGTAAATAAATTTTGGTTTGAATTGTTTTACCGTTACGCAGTCTCATATCTTTATTGATTTTATTGTGTTTAAAAATATCTAGAGAGCATCAAAAGAACTCGGGATAACGCGCCATATATTTGTTAAGACGTATATTCATTGATTGGTTATTAATCCCTATCTTAGGGGTTAAATACCAATTTATACCACTGGTATTGGAGGCACTGTCAATAATATATATATATCTATATATATCTACAATAAGAAAAATATACGTCATGATTAATATATCCCTGACCTATTAAAGAAGTCAATAATCTCCAACAGAGCACAGTCAAGAGGTACCCCAAGCTGGTCAATAAATCTAGAACAATCCTGAGGCTAGAATGGTTTAACAAGAATTAGGCTAGGGTCAGACGAGCGTGATTTCTACGGACTGTACGTCCGTGCACACGGACGTACGTCAGTACGGAAGACACAGTAGTGGCCACACAGTCCGTTTATTCACTGACGTATATTTTGATGGATGTAGGAGGGAAAATAAATTAAAAAGCAAAACCATTTTGTCCGTGAAAAATGCTGGACGTATAAATGCAGTTCTTTCTGACCACGTTCCATCACTCACACACAAAGCTATGCAGCCGTTGCGGACGCAGCGCACTTTGTGCGGCCATTCTAGGGGATGTACGTTCTTGCCTGCCTTGCGTCCGTGGGCCGCGGCCGTTGTGCGTCCACAGTTCAATGCGGACGTACTTCGTGTGTGGGGCTTCAATGGGCTTTCTGTCATGCTATCACGGACGTACTTTTAGGCGCAATCACGGACGTGAACACTACGCTCGTCTGACCCCAGCCTAAAACGCTCTTTTGGATTTGCTTTTGGATCTGTTAATCTATGTAACATAGCAGATGATATCATACCAAGTCAACTGTCCTCTATCTACTCCTGTACCAAATAAATCACTTCTACATACAAATCAAGTTTCCTTTTCTAAGCTATTAATATATTGAACTCTTTACCTTCTTAGCATCAAAATAGGATCTCTTGTAGCAGTTCATATCTATTGTAACCCAAGAGAATTACACGTTAATTATCTAATAACCTGCATATTTTTTGTTTATATATATATATATAGATATATATAGATATATATAGATATAGATATAGAGAGAGAGAGAAAAAGATAGATAGATAGCTGAGATACATGATAGATGAGATAAATACATTTAGTACATAGAAAAAATCAACAGATTATACATAGTACATAAATGATTGCTACATAGTTAACATGACAGATAAAATTATAGCTAGATAGTTAACATGTTATATTTGTAGATACAGTAAATACATTATAGTACATAGATAATAGAAAAATAGATACAATGATGAGTTATTGAATAGATAGATACTATATTTATATATACACAGAGAGAGCGGGCAAGATAGATAGAATGATAGATACATTATAGTATTACATAGATGACAGATAGAAAGATGGATGAGATAAGAGAGAAAGAGGAGAGAAAATAATTTATAAATACATTATAGTAGATGGAAAGGTAGATAAAATGACAAAGATAGATCTATAGGTAAATACTTTATAGTAGTACATAAATTATAGTTAGATAAAGATAGATAGATGAGATAATCAAAAGATTCTCTCTCTCCCTCTATATATATATACAGAGAGTGAAAAATTATAGGTACAATATAGTTGATAGATACATTTTAGTATACAGTATAGTAGTACAGTATTATAGATGATAGACAGATACATTCTACTACATTATATCCCTTGGACTCACGCAATCCTTCCTTCTCCCTACCCATCGTGAAGGTCACTCTATTGACTTTTTTTTTTCCAATCTCTGCTCCATCTCTGACTTCGCTTGTCGCCCCTTCCCCATCTCTGACCACCACCTTCTCTCCTTCAACCTATCTGGACCTCCTGAACACCCTGCTCCCCCACCCCGCACACGCACTCGCAGAAATCTGCATGCTGTGGATCCCCATCAATTCTCCAATCTACTTCAACATCTCCCACACACCTCAACCTTCACCTGCCCTGATGATGCCACTAACCACTACAACACCACACTTATCTCTAGACACCCTTGTTCCTCCTCAACTCTGTAAGGCCCCACGACACCAGCTTCAGCCCTGGCACACCCTCCAGACACGCTACCTGCAAAGATGCTCCCGTATTGCAGAGCGTGCCTGGAGGAAATCCCACTCTAAAACTGATTTAATTCATTTCAAGTTTATTCTGCGTTCATACACCTCGGCCCTTCACTTGGCCAAACAAGCCTTCTTCTCATCTTTTATATCCACTCAGTTCTCCAACCCTAAGCGACTCTGGTCGACTTTCAACTCTCTCCTCTACCCACCCGCACCTCACCCCTCATCTGCCTTTAGCGCTCAGGAACTGGCAGATTACGTCTTCAATAAAACTCTCACTATCAGATGCAACATCCTGACACAAACCAATAATCCACCACCTCCACTACCAGAGGCCCCCACTGCTACCCTCTGCCGCTTCCTCCCAGCCACTGAAGAGGAAGTAATTTCCTTGCTGTCCTCCTCTCATCTCACCACGTGCCCGCTCGACTCCCATTCCCTCACATCTAATACCTCCACTCTCCTCATCCCTCACCCCTGTTCTCACACACATATTCAACCTATCTCTCTCCACCGGCTCCTTCCCATCCACCTTCAAATATGCGCAGGTTACCCCTATACTATTGTTATGTAATAATAAAAATAAAATAATAAATATTTCTTTATTTTTTCTTTCTAACACAGCAATATTTTTCACTTTACAATTATAAAGTGAACAATGATGCTGCGCTAACTCACCATCTCATTTCACATGTCACCCACAAGTGTGGAGGTGATGGCACAATCGTTATCACAAATTGTTACATCAAAAACTAAATGCTGCACTGCAGCAAAGAGCTCTGTGGTGGAAGGCATTTGAACCCTTTGTCACTAATCTTTACACCTCACAAGGTTAAGTGAGGTGTCATTGGACAGGTCAGAGTCTAAACGTGGCCATGTAAAATCTAAAAGAAAATAAAAAACTTTTTATTTATATATTTTTAGTTCCAAAGCTATGGCATTGTCCATTTGTCACGTGTAAGATGAGCAATACCACTGCCAATACTCATCTTCTCATTTCCCACACTCGGAGCAAGTTCAGTATTTTATACATAGTCATATTTTTTTTACAAGAATTCCCTATGGAATAAATGAGAATTGATATTCTTACAAATATATAACCACAAAGGTTTGGATGATAAAATTTGAAATGAATTGTTTTACACATTGAAATCTGAATGAAAATTTCCTCACACAGTAACTGCCTGGTTAGATATACCCATATCTGCACTATTATGTAACCTAAAATATGTTTTAATTTCACTAAATTCCAAAAAAAGCCCACCAAAATCTTCAACTCCAGGCCCATAGAGATCTTAATCTGGCCCTGTCAATGCCTTTATCAGTTGGTGTACGCCAAGGCTCTGTCCTAGGTCCTCTGCTCTTCTCTATCTACACCTCCTCCCTGGGCAAAATCATTAGCAGCTTTGGCTTTAATTACCACCTGTATACTGATGATACTAAAGCTCTACCCCTGATCTCTCTCCTTCTGTCCTTTCCAAAGTTAGCGACTGTTTATCTGGCATCTCCTCCTGGATGGCCTCTCATCACCTAAAAATGAACATGTCAAAGACTGAGCTCCTGCTAATTCCTCCCTCTAATGCCTCCCCACCTCCTGACTTCTCCTTCACGGTTGATGGTATCACTATCTCCCCATCAAACCAGGTTCGCTGTCTCAGAGTTACACTCGACTCAGCTCTTTCCTTCATCCCCCCACATCAAGTCTCTTTCCTCCTCCTGCCGCGACCAACTACGTAATATTTCCAGAATTCGACCATTTCTTACCGCTGTCACCACAAAGCAACTCATCCACGCCCTTGTAATCTCCCGACTTGACTATTGTAATAATCTTCTTGCTGGCCTCCCTCTCTTGCCTCACCCCCCTACAATCCAACTCTGAATGTCTCTGCCTGGCTCATCCACCTCACCCGCCGCTCAGTCTCTGCTGCTCCTCTCAGCGAGTCCCTTCACTGGCTCCCCATCCACTGCAGAATTAAATTCAAAATCCTTACCCTGACCTACAAAGCTCTCACTAACTCAGCTCCCCACTACCTGTCCTCACTAATCCCCAAATAGACCCCAGCCCGTTCCCTAAAATCAAACAGTGACCTGCGCCTAGCTTCTCCCCGCATTACCTCTCCCCATGATAGACTGCAGGATTTCTTAAGCACAACCCCCATCCTCTGAACACTCTCCCTTGTACGGTCAGATTTTCCCCTAGTTTCACTTCCTTCAAACACTCTCTTAAAACATTCCTGTTTAGGGAAGCCCACCACCTTACTGACGCAACCAGTCCTTCACTCTCACCTTGCAGTCCTCTCCTCCTGTTTCCACCCCCAACCCTGTCTATATTGTGCCCATTGTACAGCGCTGCAGAATATACTGGCGCTATATAAATAAATAATAATAATAATAATATCTACTACATTATATTATTATTTTTATTTTTATTACCATCATCATTTATATAGTACCAACAGTTTCTGCAGGGCTTTACAATAACCAAAGGGAATGACATATGGATAAACGGACATAGGAGGTGTAGAGGGCCCTACTCATAGGAGCTTAAAGTCTAGAAGGATTGGGTTTGAGGAAGACAAGGGGAATTTTACTGTATGTCAGGATCATTAGTGCCAGTGGTTTAGGAATGGTGTGGCCATGGAAACAGCTTCAATCATGTGTGAGTAGGTGAGCAGAGGGGTGAGTTGCATCAGTGATGTGGTGTGCAAATCTTAAGAGATGGGTTTTGAGGGATTTCTTGAAGGCTGAAGATTAGGGGAGAGTTTTATAGGGCAAGGTAAGTCATTCCAAAGAACCGAAGCTGCCCTTGAGAAATCTAGGCGAGAGTTTGCAGTGCTGGTGTAAACAGAGGACAGGCAGAGGTCGCCACCCGACTGGAGTTGTTTAGACGGGACATGCTTGAAGAGCAGCAAAAACATGTAAGGAGGGGTCAAGTTATTGAGCAATTTGATTGTGAGCATCACTATTTCAAACTGTATCCTGAAATGTACAGGAAACCAATGGAGGGACTGGCAGAGGGGGAAGGCAAGTGAGGAGCATCTGGTGAGAAAAATAAGCCCAGCATATACTTTTGTTGATACTTTTGTATCATTGTTATAATCCTGCAGATTAATCTGTGATAACAGATGTTACAAATATGTACGTATAGTGCTCCCTGAGACTTGTGCGGCATATTTCAAGGAGCTGGTTCTGTCATCTACACTAACACAAAACCTTTATTTGGCTGCATCATTAGACGTTCATATTTTATCCAAAGGCATTTTTGCTTTGCAGCAGAGAATAATTAACATATGCTGATATTTTGTTCAATATGCATTACAGAATGATCTGCCTTTAAAAACACTCGCTGACTCGTGAACTGCCTTCTGTTTTCTCTCTAGTTTCTTCAAGGTGGTTCATTTAGTAATCATGAGAATCAGCGTCCTGTTTTAAAACATGTTTTATCAATTATTCCTTTATTGAAAAATCACTCTCTTAAGCCATGTAAGTAACTTGAACTTGTACTTAAATATACAGCTTCTGAGCCATAAGAAAAAAATTCCAATTAACACTTTTTTTTATGGATGGGAATAGATTAAGTAGAGAAACCTTGGAGAGGTGGAACTGGGGAGAAGAGTCTACTAGAGAGACAAATGTTTTGTGTGTATGAATTAAAAACTGTTAGCCCAGGAGGTTTAAATGAGGAATTTGATATATTGAGCTTCCTGTAGATGAAAGACAAATGTAAACTAATACTCTGTATTTCTGAGATTGTTCCAGATATCTTGAAGTATATGAACCTCTTTAGGTTCTCTACGGCATTTAAGAAACTGAAACATCGAAACGGAAAGCAAAAGGAAGCAAAGTTGGCTTTATCAGGAGGATTGGAAACAAAGTGAAACGAGAATCGTCATATGGAGAGAAAAGCATGATGATAGAACTTTGGAGCCGATATGATGAAGCAGACCGGAAGTGATGCAGTGGAGATCGGAAGTGACATTGTGATAGGGGATCGTGAAAGACCGGACCACATATGGTAGACACCGAGGAGCCGGGAGGAACAATGAAAGAGCAGGAAGGACTATATCAGAAACTTGAGATGGGAAGCGTGGTTATATACATTGTTTGTATTTAATATTGTTTTACTCTGCTCAAAGCCCTTGAAAAAGTCTAGATGGCAAAACGTGTTGGGCATTTTCATTGCTACGAATATAATTTTTTACTTTGGATTACCAACCTCTCGAGTTCATTTGTATCAATGCTCTGGACCATCAGAGAATATCCACCACCAGAACGAGATCCACGCTGCGAGTGGTATGCTTTACATTGAGTGATCCCTCACTCAGAGACATTAGACTGTGCTATATTTCCTCATTTGCAGACTATTAAGAAGCTCCCAAATTCTTTGTGTTTTTAATTTCCTTAGTGTTTCAGATTTCTGATAGCTGGAGTTTTCCTTTTTCTAACTTCTATGTTTTAATAGTATCAATGTTATAGCAATTTAGAAATAAGAAAACGCAATCAGTGAATGCATCTTGCATTTCATATAGTAATTTACACAATCAGCCTAAATTACCACAATTAAGTGCAGCGATCTGCCTCATAAATCTTGATTTAACAAGTTCAGTTTTTCAGCCTTCCTGTGATATGTAAAAAAACAATACTTATTAAACCATCATTTTGCTATTGTATTTTTCTGCTCATAGACCTTTAACCACTTCCATGCGGAGGACGCGCTCAGCGCGTCCTCCGCATGGCTCCTGCTGTGCGGAGGACGCGCTGAGCGCGTCCTCCCTTTGGGGTCAGCGTTTGGCCGGGTTCCGGCCGATCGCTGGCCCCCCCGGTGCGGGCTGACATCCTCGATGTCAGCCCAGCATCCGGAACCGCCGCCGATGAAATTAGGTGTCATCGCGGCAGCGCGATGACACCTAATTCAGGCGCCCCCCGCATGTGCGGAGGAGGCGCCTGAAAGGGAGGGGGGAGGTCCTTCGGACCTCTCTCCCTCCCGATCGGCGGCGTTGCGGGGGTTAACCCAGGCACCATTTGGAAGGGCACAGCCTGCCCTTTCAAATGGTGCCTGGCATTAACCCCTGGGGAGCTGGATCGCGAATCGGCGCTGAAAAGCGCCGGTTCGTGATCCTTTCCCGGAGCTGGCCGACATCTTGGATGTCGGCCAAGCCTCCGGGAACTCCCCCTGAGAACTGGCCAGTCCTAGAATTAACCCCTAACTGCCACCAACGGTGGAGATAGGGAGTTCCAATGAACTCCCTATCTCCCGATCCGTGGCAGCTAGGGGTTAAAGTTTGGTATGGTTGGATCGGCCAGAGCATGGCCGTTCCAACGATACCAAACACTACTGTGAAAAAACTTTTTTTTAAAAAAAATTAAAAATAAAAATATATTTAAAAAAAAAATTATAAAAAAAAAAACAAAACTTTTTTTTCTTTTTTTTGGTTTGTTAATGCAGCAATATTGTTCCCATTTCAATTATAATGTGAACAATGATGCTGCACTAACGATTTTTGTATGCGGTGCGTTTGTTAAAAATCGTGTAATTTTCCCCAAAAAAAATGTAACGAGACCCCATCTCTAATTTTTTTAACAAGCGCACCCCATACAAAATATAACCGCAATTGCTCGCATGTTAAAATATGAAAAAAAACACTTTACACGTTGTAAATTATTGAAAATACATATTTTATTGCATTTTTTGTTATAATATACAGACATGACATAACGTATACATATAATAATGACATATTATGAATCTACCGAGTCTGACGGAAAGAACGATATATAATATGTCTGGGTAATATACTAAAATAAGCCTTCAAAACACGTTTAAACATGATGAGCAAAACCGGTAAAAATGACCTCAGCACAGAGGTGTGAAAAGCCTCAGCAGCGAAAGGGTTAAACAGAAGTTTTTTCTGTTAATCTGTATATTTGTGTTGTTTTTTTAATATCTTGCATTTTATTGCTTTGTATTTCTGTACCTACTGTAACAACTCAATGTTCTTGAACCTAGAAAATACTTGAAAACGAGAGAAATCTCAATAAATCTTTCCTGGTAAAATATTTTATAAATAAATAAATAAAGTATTCTGGATTACACCTTATGAATTGAAAAAAACACAAAACACAAAACATTACACCTTATGAATTGAAAAAAACACTAAACATTATAATGTAATTATCCGAACACTAAACCTAAATGAAACGTAAAGGGAATGAACGTCTGATGGGCAAGAACAATTTATTGATGTTTTTTGGTGACACATTGATTAAGGTGTCAGCTACTGCTGTTGATCCAAAAGAAGGCAAAAAACCCAATCTCTAACTCTCTCCGAATATGCATGATATTGGGAAAAATTCCTTCTTGACCCCAGAATGGCAGTCGGATTTCTCCTTGGATCAAGTAGCTTTAACCCCTTAAGGACGGGAGCAATTTTACAACTTCGGTGCAGTTTGGGAACTAGAAGTTCGCTGAGCTCATTTTGACCGTTTTTAAACGCGGTTTTAAGTCACGTATTATTATACCACCCAGACAAATTATATATTGTTCATTCCGGCAGATTAATAATATATCATTATTATATGTATAGGTAATGTCCTGCCAGAATGCTATAACAAAAAATGTAAAAAAAATTGAATTTGCAGTAACATTTCAATCATCCACAGTGTGTAAAGTATTTTTTTCGCATTTTATTACCCGAGCCTTTGCGGTTATTTTCTATGGGGTAGACCAGTTAAAAAAATTTGAATGGGGAACCCATTTTTTTTTTGGGGCGAAATTACGTGATTTTAGCTAAACCTCCCCCCCCCAAAAAAATCATTAGTGAAGCATCATTGTTCACATTATAATTGAAATGTGAACAATAGTGCTGTATTAAAAAAAATAAAAAAGCAAGGTTTGTTGATTATAATTTTTTCATTATTATTTTTTTTTTTGCATATTAATTTTACTTGTAACATGGTTGTGACGGGATGGAAGTCCGCCTGCGGTCCTGCTCTATCTGACCCCCCTTTTGATGGCGTCCGGCCCGACTACCGAGTGGCACGACACTCGGCGTCTCGAGCGGCCTGGAGGATGAAATGGCGTTGGTCCGGCGTCTGGAGAGATGGTGCGGTGTTGCCTTGGGGATCCCATTCCTGGGTTGAGTGGTGATGCAGGAGACCGCTGAGTGTCTCCTGCAATAGTGATTGTAGCTCTGAAATGAAGACACCAGACGCGGCTGTATGCTTTAAAACAGTGAACTGAATTTTATGGGTTTCAACAGGGTCATTTATACAACTTCACACAAACAGATTACCAACTCCCCCATCCACACAACCAGCACTGATTGGCTCCTTTCCCAGCCTCCTGTTCCCTATCAGGTCCCTTTCAGCCTTCCCATTGTCCAGGGATTAGGCAGATGAGGTCTTGGAAAAGCCTCCAATCAGCTGGCTTGCTGTATCCTCTATCTTGCCCTTTCAGGCTCCCCCATTGTCCACAGGATGCATAAAAGTGAGACAGGTCATTTCCATATCCTACCCAGAGTTCCTTGCTGCATATGGGGAATGTGGCACAGGAGCTCTGGAATGCAATTCTTTGAATTGCTATGATGTGCAGGTGGCTTCTGTAATAATAAACACAACTATATATATATCTATTGTTTCTGTACATACTGACAGGCCAACATATCCAAGTTCTCTTCCAGATGGAACGAAATAAAAATTGGGCTAAACTTACCCACACACACAGGCACATGTACACACACACACATTCATGTCATTAGATGGGCAACTGAATCCTGATAGAACCCATCTACAGGAATCGACTTATTGCTGGATTCAGCCAATGGTGATTTTTTTTTTAAAATACAGATTTTTGAAAACTCACCTGGCCATATAACAATGTTTATTTTGAGGGGCGTGGTTTGGAGACCGCACGAGATGGCAGCCTAGCTTCGGAGCTCCCGCAGACCCGATAACATAAGCACCCAGAACTGCTTTCTTTTCGGACATGGTCTGCACCAAATCAAGGGGAACGACTGCCACACCACTCAAGGTACCAGGAGGTATACAGAAAGGCACCTTAGACACTTTTTTGTCATCATCGACACCTATTTCCCCGCTCCCGCCAATTCCCAAGATGGCGGCCGCATCCACTCAGACAGGCAATAGCTCGGAGGAGTTGCCTGGCATGCAATGAGTTGTTCGCACTGAACTTACTGAGGTAAACTCTTGGGTCGCCCAAGTGGACCGCCGCTTAGAAACAATCTCCGCCCCGGAGGACATGGGGCAACTTTCAGATTTTCGCCTGCAGATTGGACGATTTAGAGAATCGATCACGCCGACAAAATATCAGGATCAGGGGGGTAAGTGAAGAGGTGAACGATATACCATCATATCTGTTGGGCCTGTTTAATTACATCCTGGCGGCGGACAAATTCATGCGCCTACACATCGACAGGGCCCACCGTGTGTTTAGGTCGCGACCACCGACACCCACCTCTCCTCCCCGGGATATCATCTGCCACATTACTGATTTTTTACTAAAATAAAAAGTGCTCCCCACGGCCAGGAATACCTCCCCATGGCGCTATTTAGGTATGGAAGTGGAGCTCTATCAAGATCTTTCGGCCTTCACTCGCTGCCAGGAGAGCCTTGCGTCCAGTAACTTCGTCCCTCAGGGAAGCGGGGATTCTACACCGATGGGGTCACCCTTTTTTGCTCATGGTCCATCAGGGCCCGATCCTCCATGTTATTAACTATCACTCGGAAGTGCCTGGTTTCCTGGAGGCTCTGGATTTTCCTCTCTTGGAGATTGACGATTGGGAGAAGCCTGCCCTGACCAGAGGTACCATCCGTCGTGACGGCTTCCGCAATAATCCGCCTCAACCCCAGAGAACCCAGTCACGCCAGACACGGGACCAAGAGATGGGTGCCCCCATCCCACCGTGAGCTATGCTCCAGGACATTTTTCGTCTTTTCTGGGACTCTGAAAGTTTCAGTGAGGCCCTTAAGACGTTATTTGGCATTGGACTGTTGACAACGATCTTTCCTTAATGGGGACTTAATACCACGGAACCAGGATGCAAGGTTATGGTGAACTGGAGGGTCCCTGATGGGAGGGTCTTCTTGCAAATTGAAATCTTGATACGGGGACTCCTTTTTGTGATACATGGGAATTACAGTTCGGAATAGTTTGGTTGATATAGGATAAGGGGTTGTTTAGGGGGAGGGAATATTATTGTTTCGTAACTTATATTTCTCCATCTCGATGGAGGGTATGGGAAATGTTTTTACTTCTGCATATTTACTTGACGATGGAATGTATGATGGGAGGTGAGGGAGAAGTAGAAGGTGGGTGGGAGGGGGGAGGGAAGGGACAGAAAGATGGGGTGGGATGGAGAGTGGGTGGGGGAGGGAGGGGGAATGGGTAGGAAGGTAGGGGGAAGGTAGGGATGGGAGAGAGAAGAGGGGGAAAAGGGAGAAAAAGGAAGAAAAATAAAAACAGGGGGGAAAAAAATAAAATAAATTATCGTAGCTGATTAGATACCTTCTATTACATCTCTCAGGCTGATGTATTTGTCATTTTTGCTTGTTATATACCATTTTGGTTCTGACACATACTGTAGTTCCCGTGGTTCCTTTACCCTTGTATCCCTTGGACAACTTAGATTTGTCATCGAGATTTCATGATTCCGCGCTATATTTCCCTACGCATGTTTTGTTCGTTTGCTACGTCACTCTCCTTCCTGAGTGCCTTCCCCATCCCCCCTTGGTTTGTGTGCAAATATATTGATGGTTTTACTTATATATGATTGTATTACATTGTCCATAGCTTTAAGGTTGGTGGTGTGGGTTTTTGTTCCCGTCTTGTGTGAGGTGCTCTCTCCTTTTCACAACCCCACCGAGGACTGACGCAAACTCTCTCCGGGGGACAGTTGAGACTGTGCCTTGTCGCAGTCTACTGTTTTTCTCTCCGACCTTGTGTCTCACCTCTCCGTTCTGTCCTTCTTTCTCTCTCTCTTCTTTTATATTTCACCTCTCTTTCATTCCTCTACCTCTTTGACTTATTCACTCCCCCTCTCCCTTTTTTTTTTCTCTTCTCCCTTCCTCCCTTCTCCGCCACCTGACTCTATAATCTATATCATAATACAATAAGCTCCGGCGTGTCCGTCGCCCAAAAAACGGACTGCGCATGCGCGCGCAACCTGCGTCGGTTGGCTGCGCGCGCATCCAATGGCCGCGGCAGGCGCACAGCCGGCGTGCGCGAGGGACAAAACAAATCCGATCCATTGCAGAGGCGCACAGCACAGCGCCTCTCCAATGGATCGGATTTGTTTATCTCCTCGGTGCCCGGCCTCCATCTCCTCAGTGTCCGGCCTCCGTCTCCTCGGCGCCCAGCCTCCGTCTCCTCGGCGCCCGGTCTGCCAGCCATATTACCAGTCTGCCATGCACATTGCAATGCACAATACCAGTCTGCCATGCACATTGCCATGCACAATACCAGTCTGCCATGCACATTGCCATGCACAATACCAGTCTGCCATGCACAATACCAGTCTGCCATGCACATTGCCATGCACAATACCAGTCTGCCATGCACAATACTAGTCTGCCATGCACATTGCCATGCACAATACCAGTCTGCCATGCACATTGTCAGTCTGCCATGCACATTGCCATGCATAATACCAGTCTGCCATGCACAATACCAGTCTGCCATGCACAATACCAGTCTGCCATGCACATTGCCAGTCTGCCATGCACATTGCCAGTCTGCCATGCACATTGCCATGCATAATACCAGTCTGCCATGCACAATACCAGTCTGCCATGCACATTGCCATGCACAATACCAGTCTGCCATGCACAATACCAGTCTGCCATGCACATTGCCATGCACAATACTAGTCTGCCATGCACAATACCAGTCTGCCATGCACATTGCCATGCACAATACCAGTCTGCCATGCACAATACCAGTCTGCCATGCATATTGCCATGCACAATACCAGTCTGCCATGCACAATACCAGTCTGCCATGCACATTGCCATGCACAATACCAGTCTGCCATGCACAATACCAGTCTGCCATGCACATTGCCATGCACAATACCAGTCTGCCATGCACATTGTCAGTCTGCCATGCACATTGCCATGCATAATACCAGTCTGCCATGCACAATACCAGTCTGCCATGCACATTGCCATGCACAATACCAGTCTGCCATGCACAATACCAGTCTGCCATGCACATTGCCATGCACAATACCAGTCTGCCATGCACATTGCCAGTCTGCCATGCACATTGCCATGCATAATACCAGTCTGCCATGCACAATACCAGTCTGCCATGCACATTGCCATGCACAATACCAGTCTGCCATGCACAATACCAGTCTGCCATGCACATTGCCATGCACAATACCAGTCTGCCATGCACAATACCAGTCTGCCATGCACATTGCCATGCACAATACCAGTCTGCCATGCACAATACCAGTCTGCCATGCACATTGCCATGCACAATACCAGTCTGCCATGCACAATACCAGTCTGCCATGCACATTGCCATGCACAATACCAGTCTGCCATGCCCATTGCCAGTCTGCCATGCACATTGCCAGTCTGCCATGCACATTGCCATGCATAATACCAGTCTGCCATGCACAATACCAGTCTGCCATGCACATTGCCATGCACAATACCAGTCTGCCATGCACATTGCCATGCACAATACCAGTCTGCCATGCACAATACCAGTCTGCCATGCACATTGCCATGCACAATACCAGTCTGCCATGCACAATACCAGTCTGCAATGTATAATACCAGTCTGCCAGCCATATTACCAGTCTGCCATGCATAATACCAGTGTCTCATAATACCAGTGTGCCTAAATACTAGCCTGCCATGCCATGCATACCATGTGCCATTAAATATACGCATAATGTATACGCTACAAAAAAAATGCCCGCCCAAGCCCAACACAATCTAAGGGGCCCCATGAGCTTACAATCTAAGGGGCCCCACGAGCTTACAATCTAAGGGGTCCCATGACGTTACAATCTGAGGGTCCTTTTCCCGTGCGCTTACACTCTAAGAGGGAAGAGGAACCTGCTCTAATATATAAATGCCTTTGTAATGCGCTGTCAGCTGTGCGCCCACCCATCACAACTGCTCAGTTGGCCCTCCTGTTGCGGATGGGATGGCGATGGACGCATTACAAACGTATTTATATAGAGATATACTCTTGGATAGGACATTGAAAAAAAACTATGGACGTGAATTCTGAACTGGCGACAACAACAATAGACTGCCCTCTGGGCAGGCTTTCCACCTAGTTACTATATAATACGCATCCCCATACCTAGAATGTACTCTCCAACCCCATTAAAATTGCTTTCTTACAATGTGCATGGTTTGAACGGCCCAGTGAAACGTCGTAAATTGTTGGGTGAACTATATGCTCTATGGGCATTGTGGCATTTCTCCAGGAGACCCATTTCAGAGAGGGCAGTGCCCCCTCTCTTGCTGGTGCTAGATTTCCCACTGATTACTTTAGCAACTACTCCTCTGGGAAAGCTAGAGGTGTGGCGATATTATTCTCTCAACATGTCCCTTTCATATTTGAAAATCTCCAAACAGACCCAGAGGGCCGCTACCTTTTTGTCAAGGGCTCCATCGCGGATACAAAGTACATCACCATGGTGGCTCTCCTTTAGGTTTAAAATTTTGGGCAATATAACAGATAAAAAAAACTGGAAGTGGAAGAAGATATGATAAATAAACTAGGAAAGGAAGAAATTAGACTCATTTTCGACAATGGTACATTAGCCCCTAAAGGTTTAAATGATGATTTCGAAATTATAAATTTTTTATAGAGTCGATAATTCCATTTATGACAGGTTATCTTCTCCAATTTTATAAAATCGGGGTGATCTGGGAATAAGAATAGTTATCTATTCTCCAAATGGTTAATATTCCATTCTCAGAAAATTATTACATTGTAGAAACACATAATAAAATATGCAATATACTATCTATTGCACACCAGCATTTATACATCAGCACTTTATTCCATAGGGTCTATAAGGGGGTTCATACTATAGTGTAAATTAGTTACTCCCTATTAGGATCCATTCATCATGTCCATCTCTCAATTAACTGTAGGACAGACACAATAGATCATTAATAGTATACTATGGATATCTAGTCCAAAATAGTAGTTCAAAATACTATATAGTACCATCCACTAGATCCCTTTAATATGGGGTTTTACATTCGTCCTATTCACTTTATATTCCCCATTTATCGAGGGTTATCAACACACTAGGCACTTTATCTAAGTATATTAATAATAAACTACATCTATGCACTTTATAAGTCACATGTTATTCAATGTGCCCCATCAATGGGGATTTACATAATTTAATAAATTTTCCACATTAGCACTTAATTATCTAGTCAAGCAGGGATCTCAAACTCACGGCCCCCCAGATGTTTTTGCCTACAAGTCCCAGAATTCTTTGAATGCATTAGATGGCTAGGGAATCATGGGAGCTGTACTTCAGAAACATCAGGGGGGCCAGAGTTTGAGATCCCTGATTCTAGTGCCTCATCAGGGGAAGTCTTTTTATTTGTATACATAAATAAGTTAATCTATATTAAAAGTCCGTCACTAATTAATAATGTTTAATTACTAAGATTATACTTACGTCACATACCTGGTAACTCAGGTGTATTGCGCCCCCTTTGAAAAATTCTGTGCGATGGGCTTACAATTATTATTTTTTTTTTTTATTTTGCAGTCGAAAAAAGTCATAAACTGACCGGCAAATTTGCCGCGCAGGACCATATAGACATCGAAAATACAACAAACATGGGGGGGGGGGTTTCTCGTAGGTAGTCTTCAATATCTCAAATAGCGGAGGGGAAAGGGGGGTAAACAAATAAGTAAAGAAAAATACTCTAACCGAAAGCAACAAAAATGTCAGCATATTAATAGGTAGAATCAAAAGGGTTATAGCAAAGGTCATCAGAAATACTTCAGAAAAAGAAAAAAAAAACAGACAAAACAAAAATAAAACCAAAAAGTCTCAAAACGGTCTCATAAATTGTCCATTTCGTCATAAAATGCGCAGGGGGGAATAACTGGGGAGAAGTTCCCAAAAACAAGGAGACTCAAAAATTTAGGCTAGAGATCTCTTCAGCCTGCGTCCACAAACGGCAAGGGACATGGCACAGGCAGCGTGTCACCCACTAGGCCGGTGTCAGGTTCGTGCCAGGAAGGAGCCATGGCACGGCCTCAGTGTGATGTTATATTCCCAAGCGCTGGGGGTGAGCAGGCAGAAAGACACTGGAGACAGTAAATGCACAACAAAGCTTGTATTGTGCGATGGTTCACAGCAAACAGTCCAGCATAGAACACATAGTAACACAGGCAAGTGGATGGTGGGCCACGTAGTCTCTCTCTAGTTCCTCTTGAGGGGAAGCAGGAGCCTTTGGTAACAGTACCTGATAGAAGGTCTTCCTCCACGAGAGAGCTTGAGGACTGGAAGCCACTTGAGAGTCTCTGGACCCACTGGATAGTGGGCCACGCAGTGGATCTTCCAGCAAGCAGGAACCATGTAATGCAGACACAGCAAGGATGGAATACCGGTGTACACGGCAGAGCAGAATATACAGGAAACATACAATAACAAGAGGGAGCTCTCAAGACCTCTGACATCAGGAAGGGATAACACAAAATGAAAGAGCAAAGGGGAGGAGGATGTGGTCTGGTTTTATGCAAAACCTCAGGTTCAGACACAGAGTTAACCCTTAGGTAGGAAGTAGGAAGCAGGTAATGAGAGCTAGTGACCCAGGCTGACCACAGCAGACTCTCAGGGCTGAGGCATGACAGTACCTCCCTCCTTACAAGGTGCACTCCGGGCACCTAGGACATGCCCATATCAGGGAAGTAGCAAGGAGGTCACCACCAACTATCAGAGTCTGAGTCTGGATCATCATAAATGTCCCCTTGAGCATGGAGGGCCTGCTCAAAGATTTCCAAGTCCTCTTTCCGGACCAAAGTCCCGTTGGATGCCCAGACGCAGCCCTCAGGAGTAGGACTGGTCACAGGTGGCACAGGCGTGAGAGGGCTGCTGGAGGCAACCCCCACAACAATGGGAGAAGGAACTGGCTCCTTAGATGCCAGGTGCTGTTCATATACAGCAAGCTCAGAGTCTGGCACGATGAAGCCATCAGAGGCTATGGACAGAGTCTGGATTTGGTCTGGTGGGCTCGGTTGAGTCTCAGAAGGTAGGGTGTCACAACCATAGAACCCTGAAATGAATGCAGGTCTCTTAAGCAGAGCCCCAATTTGTCGTCCAGGACCACCTTGAGGATGCTTAGCAGTCTGGGGGGTCATAGTAGAGGCCACCAGGAGAGGAGCAACCTCCATAGGTTCTTGGTCCGTGGGGAAGGTGGGCTCCATACCCATGGGTGCTTCCACGCTTTGCTCAGTAGGCAAAGTCTCCATGTACTCAGCAATCGAGTCCTCCTTAGAACTCTCCTCCTCCGAGGAGACCTCACTGGATGCAGGCCTCCTGGGTACAGGAGTTCAGCGAAGGTTGCCAACGTTGGTAGCCTGACGAGGCTTGACAGCAGCTTGGCGAGGCTTGGCAGCAGCTTGGCGTTGCTTGGCAGCAGCTTGGCGTGGCTTGGCAGCAGCTTGGCGTGGCTTGGCAGCGACTGGAGTCTGACGGGATTTGGCAGCAGCTTGGCGTGGCACAGGAGCAGCGGCTTGGCTTGGCACAGGAGCAGCGGCTTGGCTTGGCACAGGAGCAGCGGCTTGGCTTGGCACAGGAGCAGCGGCTGGAGGCTTAGCAGGTCTGATGGGACAGAGATCTATTCGGTGCAGATCTGACCCACAGTAGAAGCATTGGTTCAGCCTTCTACGCCTTTCTCTCTCCGACTCCACAGAAGGTGCCTGGGGTCTGCATTCAGGTGAGAGCGATTAGCCACAGCTGGTTGCTGCAATGCTCTGCTCTCTGGTGAAGGCCTGACAGGGCCAGGTGTAAGAGGAAAACAGTCCATGAGATTCCATACATCTTCTACCACAAAAAGCAGCTGATAAGCAATGTCCTCCAGTGCATGTATTACCCCCACGGGCCTGGTGTTTGGCTCTTTCATTATGTCAGGTTCGTGCCAGGAAGGAGCCATGGCACAGCCTCAGTGTGATGTTATATTCCCAAGCGCTGAGGGTGAGCAGGCAGAAAGACACTGGAGACAGTAAATGCACAACAAAGCTTGTATTGTGCGATGGTTCACAGCAAACAGTCCAGCATAGAACACATAGTAACACAGGCAAGTGGATGGTGGGCCATGTAGTCTCTCTCTAGTTCCTCTTGAGGGGAAGCAGGAGCCTTTGGTAACAGTACCTGATAGAAGGTCTTCCTCCACGAGAGAGCTTGAGGACTGGAAGCCACTTGAGAGTCTCTGGACCCACTGGATAGTGGGCCACGCAGTGGATCTTCCAGCAAGCAGGAACCATGTAATGCAGACACAGCAAGGATGGAATACCTGGTGTACACTGCAGAGCAGAATATACAGGAAACATACAATAACAAGAGGGAGCTCTCAAGACCTCTGACATCAGGAAGGGATAACACAAAATGAAAGAGCAAAGGGGAGGAGGGTGTGGTCTGGTTTTATGCAAAACCTCAGGTTCAGACACAGAGTTAACCCTTAGGTGGGAAGCAGGTAATGAGAGCTAGTGACCCAGGCTGACCACAGCAGACTCTCAGGGCTGAGGCATGACAGCCGGATCCTCTGGCCTCCACTCTCTCACAGCCACGAGGAAGGTCTTCGGGTCTCAGCAAGGTTCCAAACGCATCGCAAGCTCCATTACCATAAGCCCTCGGCCAGGATTGGGCCAGATCGCGGCGTGAGGGTCAGAACCATACAGGCTGTCGGTCGGGGAGCGCCACTCCTCCCCGGTCGGCGAGGGAGAGCCTTCAGCCCCTGACTCGTCAAAACGGCCATCTACCTGGGCTCGCCAGTCTCATCAATTCCACGAGCACTTGGAGCCAGGGAACGCAGAGATGGTTGGAACGCCCGGGACAGCACCACCCCATAGACGCCGTCTCCAGTGCCCTCTTCCACTGGGCCAGCAGCAGGTAAGCAAATCTCAATGGTTGTATCAGCCCCGATCACTTCCCTCTTCAGGTTCCCTTCCTCCTGGCAGCCTCGCAACGCAGCCATCATCTTGCGCCAAAATCCGGCAGTAAGTGGACCTTCCTCATCCTCTCCCGCCAGCATCAGTAAGCAGGCGTCTAAGCCGGAAAGAAAACCCCCCTCACCTTCAGCAGGGGGTCCATCCCGCCACCATTCCGTGGGTCCGTCTGCCACCTCCATGAAACCTCCACCCAAAGCAGTCGGGAGACGTGGGACCTCCATCACCTCAGACTGCGATCGGCACTCGGTCTGGAGGAAGGCGAGGACAGAGTCCTGAGTCGGCAGGAGCCCAAAACTAGGCCTCAAGATGGCCACCGGCGCCACGCGTTAGCTACCAAATAGCAGCTGCCAGGGATGTCTCTCGTCCGGAGCGTGGGACTCAACAGGCTCTGGACAGTCCAGAACCGATGGCCAGCCTCCTAGGATTCAGCAGCATCAAAAATCTTTTGGGTAAAGTCATCTATATGTCCCTAGGAAGAGAGGACATGCGGAGCTCCATTAAAACACGTCCTCTCCAGTAGACAGCCGGCCACTCCCCCGGGCTTACAATTAGATCATAGCATTTCAGCGTTGTATAAACTCATACAAAAAGTAGACGATCATATTCCCTCCTATATGGGTAGATGGGAAAGAGAAATGGATATACCCATATCCACAGACCAATGGACTAAAACATTGCAATTGACTCATAAAGGTTCTCGAATTTCAGCACTTAGGGAAAACTCCTTTAAAATAATATCCTTCTGGTATCGAACTCCTCTCCTCATGGCACGGATCTCTGATAATGGAGACCCATCCTGTTGGCGAGACTGCTCACAGATTGATTCTTATTTATATATATGATGGGACTGCAAACGGATTCAAATTTACTGGAAACTGATTTCTTCCTTATTGACGAAACTCACAGATCATACGCCTCGGTTCAGCCCGGAGATCTATCTTTTATTACAAGTTGATGGTTCGATGAGTGGTGTTAAGCGCTCTATACTACTGAGAGTACTGCTGGGCTAGAGCATTAATTCCAAGACATTGGCGTTCACCCGTGCTTCCCTCCGTTCCAGAACTAGTTGAAAAAGTTCGAGACCTACAACGTGCTGAGGAAACCTTAATACGCACCGACAAAGCCAAACAGACCTTTACAAATACAGGGTTTTATTGGGACACTACTCTGGCGACGGCAGATTTCCGTAACTTTTCTGGAGAGTGGGGTGCTGCGCTGGCAATACTGGATGGGTCTCCTGGACTACCATAATGCTACTTGACCGTTTATACAAACATTAAGATCGTGACCTATTGTCTGCACGGCATAAGATAGCCCTTATGTTTAGTGACATCCACTTGTCTATCCCCTCTCTTTTTAGTTGATTACACAAATATAGCGCCTTGCCTGCCCAACCCCCCCTTTTGTTTTTCCCCTCTCTTCTCTCTCTACATTCCTCTTTCCTTTTCTCTCTTATCTCCATGCTTACACCTCATGTTCTCTTCCATGAGATTATTTCTTTCGTCCTCTTTTTTCCTCACACTTATATCTATCTTTTCCCCTCTGAATATTTCTTCTTTAACTCTCACTCTTTTGTGCTACCTGCCCTTCTCACACTCTTTTCCTGATCACACCGACACAGTAGTTCGGAGCATCTAACGGATATAGATAACTCGAACGTTCTGGCTATCATGGGAGAACTTGGAATGTCATCCCACGACAATAATTTGTATGACTTCTTCCAACCTTATTTTGTTCTTTATGTAGACTTCAACAAATTACCTGTTTGATGCCTTGTGTATCTGCGCATGTTTCTTCGCTAAGTTCTTTTACAACTGCAGTGAACATTACGCTTTTTCTATAATATGAGTATATGATAAAAATAAAAAATAAAATTAAAATAAAAACAATGTTTATTTTGTTTAAGTGTAGCGCCGATGGACTACATCTCCCGGCATGCCTAGCGCCGGGAGATGCAGGAAGTGTGCAAGGAAAGCCCCAACGGCGGGCGCAAGGAGCCGGCTCGCGAAGAGAAAGCCGTTTTTTTTGGCGGGAGTTTTTGAAAATAAACGGACAAGGAGGGAGGGAGCCGGGGAGAGAGGAGAGAAGCACGCAGAGGAGGGGAGAAGAGGAAAACGGGGAAAAGCGGAGGACGCGGACCGGGGACCCGGCCACGGACACCGAAACGGCTGTGAGGCTGCACAGTCCGAAGATCGGAAGGCTACAAGCCGGAGGGACCAGCACGAAGCACAGGGTGCGGACGCGCGCCTGGGAGAGAGAGCCGGATCACCGTCTGAGGAGCCAGAGGACCGACTCAGAGGCTGGAAAGGCTGACTGGGGAGGCTGGGACCCGTGTCGTCCGAGCGTCTGGAAGGGTGAGAGGCCTGCATAGGCCACAGCGCAGTACATCACCGCACTTCCGTTACTGCATAGACCGTAGCGCAGTACAAACCCACAAACCCCGAAAACTGCATAGACCACAGCGCAGTACAACCTGCAAATGCTACATACTGCATAGACCATAGTGCAGTACGATACCGCATCTCTGCCACCACTGCATAGACCATAGCGGGGTACAACACCGCATTTTCTGCAACAAGGGCCCCAACGGTTGGGACTTACATTTCTTTTGAAGAGATCTCTAGTGACCGAGACTGTTTTTTTTCAAGATTGTGCACGAAGAGTATTTTGATTTTTTTTCTTTTTTCCCCCTGATATATTTATATTTTTGCTGGCCAGCGCGACCGCTACACTCACATGCACACCTACACTTTGGGGTGTTTGGGGAGGGTTATTCGGGGTTGGGATTAATGGATACGGTGAGGAAGAGTTACATTCCTATGTTATCTATATGTATATGTGTATGTTAGAGAGGAACATTGCTATTTAGCTTTCTACTCGGGATCGAGGGAGTATTTGTTAAAGTTGTGTTATATGTACTGTATTATTATTTATCCCCCTTGCATTATTGTCCCACCCCTGTATGTGCATTTTATTTACCCTGCCTTTTTCCCCGTTCACTGGGAACAGTAAACGCACCAAATCTTTAACCCCATCCACCTGTGTCGCGTCCGTTATTTCTCTTGCCATGGGGAGACGAGCCCAAATTGTTTTAATATTTTAAGCGGCTCCTTCGGGGGTGAGCGCTACATTTAATATCATTTTTATTTTGTTTTCAAAATGATACAACACAGAAGCACAGGCCAGAAGTAACAACAGAGCTATACATTTCAGTAAAACATTCAATATCCAACAGTGTACTCCTGTATATCAAACATGTATCACGACACATTATCATAAAATACTATAAACCTGAAGTATTACTTACAGGGTTATTCAAAGAGAATCGCAACGTCACCACACGTTCGGCGACTTTTCATTCTCTTCAATTCTGTGCGATTTAGCGATCCCATTTCGGCGACCCTGCGGTGTATTCAGCAAGTACCACAAGGCCGTCGTAGTGCAGGGAAAAGCCGCCGCAAACCCGACAAACACTCACAGCAAAACCCAGCGAGGGCACGCCGAAACCCGCAAAAACATCTGGATTAAGCCCGCTGAACACGCCGGAGAAAACCGAGCAGTCGCCGATCACAGCGCAGAGCAGCCGCCGGAAAAACCCGACACCGCAGATGAATGGAGTGAAAAAAAACAAAACAGTTTGCTTGAATGTTTGAAAAGTGAAACGCTGTTTGCAAAGAAACTAAAGAACGAAAATGTCTGAAATTTACATATAAGATCCAATGAATGATAATAAAAAGGGCTGCAACAGAAAAAACTAATTAAAAATACAAACAGAAAAATGGCAAGAAATCGCAAGAAAAAATCATGAAAAATGCCCAAAAGATCCTAAAAAATCTATAAATAGAGACTTTTTACTGCAAAAAAATTATAATCAACTGTTTATTAGATATTGGATTAACCACTTCGATGCGGAGGTCGCGCTGAGCGCGTCCTCCGCATGTCTGCTGGTGTGCGTAGGACGAGCTGAGCGCGTCCTCCCTTTGGGGTCAGCGTTCGGCCGGGTTCCGGCCGATCGCTGGCCCCCCCGGTGCGGGCTGACATCCTCGATGTCAGCCCAGCATCCGGAACTGCCGCCGCTGAAATTAGGTGTCATCGCGACAGCGCGATGACACCTAATTCAGGCGCCCCCCCGCATGTGCGGAGGAGGCGCCTGAAAGTGAGGGGGGAGGTCCTTCGGACCTCTCTCCCTCCCGATCGGCGGCATTGCGGGGGTTAACCCAGGCACCATTTGGAAGGGCACAGCCTGCCCTTCCAAATGGTGCCTGGCATTAACCCCTGGGGAGCTGGATCGCGAATCGGCGCTGAAAAGCGCCGGTTCGTGATCCTTTCCCGGAGCTGGCCGACATCTTGGATGTCGGCCAAGCCTCCGGGAACTCCCCCTGAGGACTGGCGTCATCGTGCATCGCACGATGACGCCAGTCCTAGAGTTAACCCCTAACTGCCACCAACGGTGGAGATAGGGAGTTCCAATGAACTCCCTATCTCCCGAACTGTGGCAGCTAGGGGTTAAAGTCTGGTATGGTTGGATCGGCCAGAGCATGGCCATTCCAACGATACCAAACATTACAGTGAAAAAGTTTTTTAAAAAAATAAAAATTAAAAATAAAAATAAAAATATATTTAAAAAAAATTATAAAAAAAAAATAAACATTTTTTTTTTCTTTTTTTTGGTTCGTTAATGCAGCAATATTGTTCCCATTTCAATTATAATGTGAACAATGATGCTGCACTAACGATTTTTGTATGCGGTGCGTTTGTTAAAAATCGTGTAATTTTCCCCAAAAAAAATGTAACGAGACCCCATCTCTAATTTTTTTAACAAGCGCACCCCATACAAAATATAACCGCAATTGCTCACATGTTAAAATGTGAATAAAAACACTTTACACGTTGTAAATTATTGAAAATACATATTTTATTGCATTTTTTGTTATAATATACAGACATGACATAATGTATACATATAATAATGACATATTATGAATCTACCGAGTCTGACGAAAAGAACAATATATAATATGTCTGGGTCATATACTAAAATAAGCCTTCAAAACCCATTTAAACATGATGAGCAAAACCGGTAAATATGACCTCAGCACAGAGGCGTGAAACGCCTCAGCAGCGAAAGGGTTAAAACAGGAATATTTTTAACATTGAAGCCTATGGGATTCGCCTGAATAAACCTGTTGAATAAAACCACTGAGCAGCAGGGCAATTCGGCAACTATTCACTGCTGGTTTTTGTTCTCTGAATAGACGAAACATTGCTTCTCTATGGGGATTTCACTGCCCTCGAACAGACACCGAACAGGCACAGTATATACAGGCAATTCGCCAACATTTGGCAAACTGCCTGCTCTCTTAATAGCCGAATGGCCAGGTAGGGTAACCGTACGCTGAATTTCAATGTTCGGTTACCTTTTCGGCCACAATTCGAATCTCTTTGAAAAACCCTGTAAGTCGTCAAAATTGAGTCCAATAACGGGAAATAAAGGAGGGGGGAATAAGGGGTGTAACTATGCAATGCGTACTGATCACAAATGGATGCTGTTTCGGGTTCAGATCATATAATTATAAAGTATAAAGAACACGATTCCGTGTATCGGATACATCTCATTATTACAGATGCTGTGTAGCAGAACACATGGGGATCAGGTACCGTTTCTTTTACTCGGCCGTTCGTGTGTTTCAGGTGGAACAAACTGGCTTTTCCGGTACCGGTTTTCTTCTGGCCAAGAAATCAGACCACCAATACCATAGGGCAAAGTATTTATCATATTTGTGTTCTAAGGAGAAGCATAGATCCTCCATATCACGGACACCCTCAACCGCCTGGATCCATTCCGGAATAGCAGGTGGATCTGTAGAGCGCCATTTTTTAGGAATCTGGGCCTTGGCCACATTGAACAGCTGAATGGCTAACGATTTCCTATACGTGAGGGATGAAAGAGGGACTAAGTGAAAGAGTGCCACTTGGGGAGAGGGCGTCAGAGCCATATCAGTGATCTCAATGATTATCCGAAAGATGGAGTCCCAGTAAGTTATAATAAGCAAGCATTCCCACCAAATGAGCAGAAAGGTGCCCAGTGATGTAGAGCAGCGCATGCAGTGGTTATCAGTGGAAGGGAAAATATTGTGTAGCCTAGTGGGTGTCAGGTACCACCTGGCTAAGAACTTATAATGAGATTGTTGAACATGTAAGCTTCTGGACGCATGCGCTGCAGTCTGAAAATTGTGTGGGTCCACCACACAGAAAGTTTTAAATGGGGATTGTCTCTCTGTAGCACCCCTGGCCCTTCAAGTGATTTTATGAAATGAGCAATTTGACAATACCGGAAATGTTCCAGGGGCATATGTACATCCCCTTTCAACAGGGCATCTATGGAAAGTAAGTCAGAGTCATCTATACAGTCTATTAACAGTAGGTACAGGCCCTCAACCGACTGGGGTAGAAAGTCATGGGACATTCCCTCCGAAAAAAGTGGGTTATGTGTGACTGGCATAAATGGAGAGGGTTGTAAAGAGAGGGCTAATAACTTCCTCAGTCTGCGCCATTTGAGGAGGGTAGGTGTCATTAAATGGTGAAAAGAGTGCAAAATGGTTTTGAGAGAGACAGATTGCCACGGAAGAGTGGATATGGGAACCTTTAGGGATTTCTGTTCCAGATAGACCCATAATTTATGGGGAGAGGACAAAGACCAGTCGCTCAATTTTAGAAAGAGTACTGCCGTGTGATACAACTCCATATCTGGTCATATTACAATGTTAACGCTAATGTTAGAGCTCAGCTATGTGAGCGTTAATGTTAGTTTTGGTTGCCCTAGCGCGGGCTGACCATATTACATTCTGAACACTTACGGGTTAATTAACATGTTAGGGATACGGAGTCTACAATTTTCAGCATGAGCTTACTGCACATTGCACTCCCTATGCTTAACATGGGGAGTGCAAAATGTTAAATAAAGTTAGGATTAAAAAGTTCTAACGCTAATTACATCCAGCTGCGGTTAACTCAAAAGTTAACCACAGTTAGGACCTGGTGCTAACTGATACGACTTCTGCGGAATTAGTCAGTACTGGATGAAACCCCCCCCACCAAGAAAATATCAGATACCCACTCCTCATCCCGCGGCGAGAACGGCGGCTCGATCTGCTTCTTCATGCCGCCAGGAGCAGAGAGAGACTGAAGAAAAAAGTCCCCCAGTCTCCCTCTGTGAATTTCTCCGCCGGCCTGCTGGATCTCACAAGACAAGATCCTGCAGGTCATATGACTGGCAGCGGAAGCCTCTATGGCGTCCTGTGTTCTCCATGGAGGGGATGCTCGCGTCAGCACTTAGCACTGCTGCGAGCATCCCAAAGCTTACAGTTCAGGCTGCTGGAATAGCGGCTGCACTGTAATATCATGCTTAAACGGGGACACCAGGGTGAAAGCTGCAGGCACAGGTTTTCCTCCTTAGCGTCCCCGTTTTAGCGTGATGAATGTAGTATGGCCTACTGCTTCCACTCCTTGTGAGACCAAATTCACTAATGCCAAGTGGACATGCATGATATCCTTTATTATAAGAATAGGAGCTTTTGGAGGAGGATTTTAAAAGCTGACCAAAGTTGTCAACGAGGGTCCCCGACCTCCACAAAACAGCTTGGTGTGTCCCAAAATAAGGATTACAAGTTGAGAAATAAATTCCAATAGCTCAAACACCTTTGCCAACACACACACAGCATTTTGAAATAGCTCAACAATTTGTGGTTTCCAAAACATAGGGACCGCTCGCCGTCTATAAAGCTGCCAGCCTCATCGGACAGGAAAACCCTTTGGTGCAATCATGCAGTGACTGTTCGAGTTTCTTACATGCCTGCTGAGATATATAGCAAGAATGGCCTTGGTATGCGCACTGGTGGACCTGCTCGTGTGGCTTTCCTTAATCTGCGCCTAATACTGTGCACTAATAAAGCTACATTTGTATTTACTGTTTTTTGTACTTATGTGAAGTCCATTAATGGGGGAATGCCCTATTTTCACCGATTTCTTGCCATGAATTTTTCCAGGTAGCCATTGCAAGGATTTTTTGGCCAACGTCCGTAGTTTTTCAGATTTCTGATAGTTGGAGTTTTCCTTTTTCTAACTTCTATATTTTAATAGTATCAATGTTATTGCAATCCTATACAATAAAAGAGTAAGGCTTGGCGTGTCCGTCGCCAAGCCTCCTCTGCGCATGCGAGCGCAACCAGCGGCGGTTGGCTGTGCGCGCATGCAACCGCCGCGGCACGAGCCGGCTGTGCGCGCGCCGCGGCGGTTACAAGATGCACACGCAGCAGCCGGGTAGAGGCTGCGCTCGCAGCCTCTACCTGGCTGCCGCGCGCATCCAACCCCTGAGCGGCGAAGGGAAAGTTCCTCACTTCCGCTCTTTGAAGGACCCAAGCCGCGTCAGGGAGTCCCACGTGACCGCGGCTTGGGTCCTTCAACAGCGGAAGCGGGAAACTTTCCCTTCCCGCTCAGCAGGTAATATGCCGGAGCTCCAGGGGCGGCTGTCCAATGCCGATAGAGCATTCGAACAGCCGCCCCATGTCTGGACTGGGGTCTGAGTGGGCCATATCTATGAGAGCTTGGGGGCAGTATATCCAGGAGCTGGCAGTATATCCAGAGCTGGGGCAGTATATCCACAATAGACTGCCTCTGGGCAGGCTTTCCACCTTGTTTAGAAATAACAAAACGCAATCACTGACTGCATCTTGCATTTCATATAATAATTTACACAATCAGCCTAAATTAACACAATTAAATGCAACGATCCATCTCATAAATCTTGAGGTATCAAGTTCAGGTTTTCAGCCGTACTATAATATGATATGTAAAAAACTATAATTATTAAACCATCATTTTGCTATTGTATTTTTCTGCTCATAGACCTTTAAACGGAAGTTTTTTCTGTTAATCTGTATTTTTGTGTTTTCTTCTAATATCTTGCATTTTATTGCTTTGTATTTCTCTACCTAACTGTAACAATTCAATATTCTTGAAACCAGAAAATACTTGAAAATGAGACAAACCTCAAGAAATCCTTCCTGGTAAAATACTTTATAAATAAATAAAGTATTCTGGATTACACCTTATGAATAGGGATGAGCTGTTCGGTTCGATATGTTCGGAGTTCGATTCGAACATCGCCCGTTCGTACCACAATTGACCACAATGCACTTTTCCACTGGCCTGAAGCTTGTAATTGGCTACAGCCTGCACCTGACCACAGTTTAGGTGCAAGACAGGTGCAAGACTATACCAATCATGGCTCAGAGTCCTGATTGTGCAAATTTTGCCCAATCATGGGCTCACAGAGCTAAGTCCCGCAGCACACTATATAAGGCTTCACACAGCCTTCAGCACGTGTTTTGTGAGAGGATATTGTTGTGTTAGTGTGTGTTCTCACTGCCACCAGCTATTGGGGGGGTCTCACTTCTACAAAATATCTGGGAATTGTTCTAATCTTTGTGTTCTCATTGCCAGCAGCAATTGTGGGGGTCTCACTTCTAGAAGATATCTGGGAATTGTGGTAATCTGTGTGTTCTCACTGCCACCAACTATTTTGGGGGTCTTATTTCTACAAAATATTTGGGAATTGTTCTAATCTTTGTGTTCTGACTGCCAGCAGCAATTGTGGGGGTCTCACTTCTAGAAGATATCTGCAAATTGTGGTAATCTGTGTGTTCTCACTGCCACCAACTATTGTGGGGATCTCATTTCTACAAAATATCTGGGAATTGTTCTAATCTTTGTGTTCTCACTGCCAGCAGCAATTGTGGGGGTCTCACTTCTAGAAGATATCTGGGAATTGTGGTAATCTGTGTTCTCACTGCCAGCAACTATTTTGGGGATCTCATTTCTACAAAATATTGGGAATTGTTCTAATCTTTGTTTCTCACTGCCAGCAGCAATTGTGGGGGTTTCACTTTACAAAATATTGGGAATTGTTGTAATCTGTGTGTTCTCACTGCCACCCATTAGGGGGTCTCACTGATTTTTAGAAGGTTTCTGAGAATTGTTATCTGTGTCTTGTCACATTGCCACCCATCAGGGGGGCTCACTGATTTATAGGAGGTTCCTGGGAATTGTAATTTGTGTCTTGCCACTGCCACCCATCAGGGGGGCTCACTGAATTATAGGAGGTTCCTGGGAATTGTAATTTGTGTCTTGTCACTGCCACCCATCAGGGGTTTTTAGAGATTTATAGGAGGTTTCTGGGAATTTTAATCTGTGTCTTGTCACTGGCTGCCAGCTATCAGGGTGTCTCACTGAGTTATACCAGAGTTCTGGAAATCTTTAATCTAGATAACACCATTGAATCAGAGTTCTGCATATCTCAAATTTGTTATAACAGAGTTGAATCAGAGATCTGTATATCTTTAATCTATATATCACTCACCATGTCAGAAAGTCCAAAAAGTACAGGCAGAAGCTCCCAGACACAGATAAGAGGGCAAGCAGCCTCTGTGTCGGCAGGCTGTGCCTATGGTCGTCGTGGACGTGTTGCATCCTCTGCAGGGGCACGCTTGTCCTTTCTATTTCTAACTGGTGCTGGCCGTCTTAAGCAGCAGCAACATACAGAAGATTTGGTGGATTGGCTAACCAGGCCATCCTCATCCTCCGAGTCCTCTGCCAGCCAGGCTTGTAGTGCTTTACAGTCCACCTCAGCTGCCAAAGCATCTAATGCAGCCTCCATGTCCACAGCTACTCCTGCCGTAGCGTCACTATCACACACGGAGGAGTCGACTGAATTGTTTGACTACAATGACAGTGACATGCTTCTTGAGGATGCGCAGCAACTACAGTGCTCTTAATCAATCTCTGAGGTTGAGGAAGGGAGGATAACCAACCTAGAGGAAGGGGGGTGCCAGTGATGACACACAAATAACTGGCACTCATGTTGCCCCAGCAGCTGCAGCATACTGCCAAGTTGGCTCCAGTGACAAGGAGATTGGGGGTGATGACAATGATGATGAGGTCACTGACTCCACCTGGGTGCCTGATCAAATGGAGGAGTCAAGTGAGGAGGAGGAGGAGGCACAACAAACACGAGGCACAATGTCCTCTATGACCAACCGTAGCCAGTCCAAGCCATCAGATGTCAGAGCTGCTCAGGTGCAGAGCTCTGTTGTCTCAAAGCACACATCCAGGAACTCTGCTGTCTGGGAGTTCTTTAAGAAATGTTCAGCAGACCGCACCATTGCTATTTGTAATCTATGTCAGATGAGGATCAAGCGTGGGAAAGACATCCCACGCTTGGGTACCACGTGCTTGAGGCGACATATGACCACCTGCCACGCATCCGGTTGGCACAACACTTTGCATAGGTCCTCCTCATCTGTCTCTACCCCACTATATGTCCTGCCATGTCATTGCCTACAACCTCCACTGACAGGGATGATGCTACAGTAATGGGTGTACCATGTCCTTCCTCACAATGTGACAGCATCCCAGCAGCTGAAGATTTACGCAGTCAGATTACGTTGCCCCAGCTGCAAGTCTGCAGCCACTTCAGATGGTCATTCCCAGCAAGTGTTCGCCTGGCAGAAATTGAAAGAGAATTCCACCTTCCCACAAACAGTCTGATCTGTGACATGCCCACCAGGTGGAACTCGACATTAGCAATGCTGCAGCGTCTGCACAAGCAGCAGAGGGCCATCATTGAGTACCTGTGTGAGTATGGCACAAGGACAGGTTCACGTCAACTCGATCCCCCCCCCCCGCAGTGGCTGATGACCAAGGATGCATGCACCGTACTGTCGCCATTTGAGGAGGCAATGAGGATGGTGAGCAGGGACAGTGCATGCATCAGTGTCACAATTCCTTTAGTGTTCCTGCTGGAGCACACTCTGCGGGGAATTATAGATGTGGCACTAGAGGCAGAGCAGCAGGAGAAAGAGGAGGCCTTCCCTAGCTTTCAAGGCCACAGTCTTTACGCAGACAGCATTCCTGTGGGTCCTCAGATCAGACACGAGGAGGATGAGGAGGAGGAGGAGGAATATTTAAGTAGTGGGGCATTGAAGGTGGGGATTCCTCAAGGGAGGGTTTTGTGTGCCCAGAAACCCAAGGACTAGTACGTGGCTGGGAGGAGGAAGTGCACGATGGGGTCATCCTCATTGACCAGGAAGACTCGGAAGCTAATGCCACCTCCAACCTATGCTGCATGGGCTCCCTTATCCAGCAAAGCCTGGTAAAGGACCCCAGGATTCGGGCTCTCAAGGAGAGGGATCATTACTGGTTGGAAAGCCTTCTTGATCCACGATACAAGGGTAAAGTTGCAGAGCTCATCCTGCCCGCACAGAGGGAGCACAGGATGAAACAACTTGAGGACGCTCTAAAGCTACACTTGTGTAACACCTTTCCAGGCACTGGTAGGTTACCAAGTGATGACACAGGTGCTTCTGAGGCTGCGGATGATCAGAGGAAGAGCGGTAAAGGCCGGGGCTGCTTGACTGATGCCTTTTTAAAAAAAATTTAGTCCACGACGCCCAGGGATGTCACATGTAGACACCCATTGCCAGCGTCTTCACCATATGGTGCAGGACTACCTAGAGGCAAGGGCAGACCTGGATACCTTTACAGCGGATGATCCACTGGCTTACTGGGTGTTGAGATTGGATCACTGGCCAGAACTTAGTCAATATGCTATGCAGCTACTTGGTTGCCCTTCATCAAGCGTGCTTTCTGAAAGGATGTTCAGTGCTGCTGGAGGTTTTGTCACAGACATAAGAGTGCGTCTGTCCACTGACTCTGTAGACCGGCTGACATTTATAAAAATGAATCAGTCCTGGATCAGCAGCTATCAATCCCCTGATGCTGACGTAACTGAATAGATAGGGGATCTTTTCTGCATTACCAAAACCTCCTCCACTGCACTCTTCCACAATACCACAAAGGGGTTACTTACGGTGTGAAAGCACTTGCTGCCACCAAAGGCATAATATTTGGATGCACTGCCACTGACGCCTATGTTACCAGATTCATATCATTTTAATATTGGACCGCAGGGTCCAACCCTGCACTCTTCCACAATACCACAGAGGCGTTACTCACGGTGTGAAGGCACTTGTTGCCACCAAAGGCACAGTATTTGGGTGCACTGCCACTAACGCCTATATTACCAGATTCATATCATTTTAATATTGGACCGCAGGGTCCAACCCTGCACTCTTCCACAAAACCACAGAGGGGTTACGGTGTGACGGCACTGTTGCCGACACTAAAGGCCCTATTTTAAAGCACCTATTGTTACTTTCATCCAAAGCCTGCATATGTTTCACCATAATTTAGCCAAATATAATCACTAAACTTGTTCTGCGTGTCCTAAAACGTCCCTTTTCATACAGGCTGCCATCCCAAGCAGTTGTTTATGAGTAGATTAAAGGAAAACCGTTTACCGTCATTTGAAAAGTAATTTTTTTGTTTTTAAATGTTTCTATACATCCTACAAATCCGCCACTTCACGGGCAGGTTATGGGGACCTCCTAGGCACGATATTTGAAGGAATTTTTCGTATTTATTCTTAACCTTTATTTCATGGAAAACTCACTGTTCCTTTAAAAACGTCTTTTTTTAAAAAAATTGTCCATGTTTCCTGTCCCCCAGGGCACTACCCGGACCCCCATACACCTTTTATGGCAAATATATTGCATATATGCCCTCTTGGAGGGCACTCTAAAATTCAAACTTTCGAGTACCATTGACTTGCATTGAGTTCGGTTCGTGTTCGCGTTCGAACTCGATCTTTTGAAATTGTACGAGTTCGAATGCGAACCGAACCCAGGGGTGTTCGGCTCATCCCTACTTATGAATTCATGACAAAACAAAACTCCTAAACATTTCAATGTAATTATCCGAACACTAAACCAGAATGAAACATAAAGGGAATGAACGTCTGATGGACAAGAACAATTTATTGATGTTTTTGGAGACACATTGATTAAGGTGTCAGCTACTGCTGTTGATCCAAAAGAAGGCAAAAAACCCAATCTCTAACGCTCTCCGAATATGCATGATATTGGGGAAAAATTCCTTCTTGACCCCAGAATGGCGGTCGGATTTCTCCTTGGACCAAGTAGCTTTAAACCACATATTAAATATTATTGTTCTTGTTGTTCCATTTGAGGGTGCAGGGGTCCAGGGCTGCTGTTGTATCTTTGCCATCCCTTCCAGTCAATACGCTCAGGTCTTATGGCGTCCACTCAGCCACCCAATCAAAGTTCTTAAAGACTTCTTGATCTTCCTCGGGTAGTCCCGGCTCTTCTGGAGGTGTTAAAACAGGAGGCATGCTTGTAAACTCGTCCTCGAAATTACTCACATCCTCTGGTCCAGTGATGGGTGGCTGGAATGGGGGCGTCAGCTCTCTCGATAGTAATTTCGCCCACTCGATGTTCTGTATAAATAAAACATTTAAGAATTCAATTAAATGAGGACTTTACACCAGCATTTAACCCATTTGTTACATTTCCCTTGTCTCTTACAGAACCATCTAAATCAGAATAAATAACAACAGGCACAATGTACAACTCATCGGCGAGTGGAAGAAATATACACAAAGTGGGCTTACTCTGAAGAAGGGATGCATCTTGATGTCCTCTATGCCGTTCTCACTGGACCCCAGACGTTCTTTTGGGTTTTTCATTAAAAACTGAAAAATAAATAATTGTAACAAATTATTTTGATTTAGAAACATCAGGAAGTGATTTATTGTGGACACTTTGATGGTGACCTTTACTCTTTCCCTATACATCAAGGCAGTGTATACTGCTGTCCAGTTCCAGGTGGAGCATCACATGGAGCTCTGCATCCTCTAGATCTGGGTAGTACAACACCTCGGGGGCCAGAACTGTCCCATCATTATAGCATAAACATCCAGGAAGGAGTGAGGATCACTAGCTGAGGACTCTGGATGAGGAGCGGCACTTTACAGACACACCAGTTCCACTCCCATAATATCAATGAATTCGATGGAGGAAGCATGAGTTTGGCAACTTACCCAGGTTAGAAGCGAGACGGATTCTGGAGACATGTCAGATGGATAATACACGTTCTTGTGACAGATACAGAGTTTAACTTGATCATTATTGTTGCCTCCAAAGGGAAACTATCATAAATAAAAAAATATGAAATAGTGTTACATTATAAATCTGCTGGTTGTTGATAGCATAATATTTCAGAAACTCAGACTCCAAAACTGCCAACTGGCAGGTCTTTGCTAAAGTACAATTTAGCACATGCCCTGCTCGGCCTGCGGTTACAACTTCACAGCAGTTACAGCTGCAGAGAAAGCAATTTGTATTTTTAATGGTAGACCAGCCTTACCTCTGAAGTCAGCATGGCGTAGATAGCTATGCCGAGGCTCCACCAGTCTATGTCACGGGTGTATTTCTTCTTTCTGGCCATCTCTGGAGCCATGTAATCCAGTGTTCCCACCTCCGATGTTGCTGTGTCTCCATATCCCATGCCTAAAAGAAAAAAAAAGAGACACTCAGATTGAAACTGAAGGTGCTGGACTTGTTCAATAATAACGAAACTCTGAGAAGAAGTGGCATCACTCATCACAAAGTGACATCACAAAAGGGAAAAATTCTGCTCCCCCCGAGGAATATCTTTTATGTATGCCCCCAACAACCCTCACTAAACCCAGGTCAAAATATTCTGAATAATAACTGTTAGTATAAAGCTATTAATAGAACACAACTAGTAAAACACCACGTGTACCCGCATTAGCGGAGGCCCTCTCCTAAATCTTTCCCTTTTGATCATACCAGTTGATGGCTCTTCAGAATGTTTACATTGTTTCCTCCAATCAGGCCCCAATAAGTCTCCTCCAATCAGGCTGTGGGATATTGTTACTATAATATAACAATATGCAGAACTGTGTTGTTTTGTCTGAATGTATTCAATCTAAATGTTCGTTTGTCATATTGCTGATGAGGAAATACAGTCAAAATAGTTTATTTTGTTGGTATTCCCTTTCCCCTTTTCTTTTCTGTATCCCTTTTTACTGCATAAAAAGAAACGTTTAATATGAAACTGTAGGTGTCGGATGTTCTCTTTCTGTAAGTTGCCTTTCTGATACTTATTCATTTTTTTACATTCTGAGAGGTAGTGTTTTTCGTGTTTTCTGTTTCCTTGCGTCTACATTGAGTGTGTTATTGTATGGGGTTTATTATCCGGACCTGGGTTCAGACGGTTCATTTTTTTTTTTTGAGAAAGGCTTTTACCAGGAAGGATGCATTGAGATTTCTCTCGTTTTCAAGTATGTCCTGGGTGATGAGTATGTACCGTTAGGTGTCTTGCCCAAGCACATTTACTGGAGAGGTGCTCTTGCTGAGATAGAACCCGTGTCTCCACAGGCTCTCTCCACGCAGAGCAGTTATGTTACCTCTACTCTACCCAGCCAGTACCTTATATCCTTAAATACTTACATTCGTCCTCTCAGCAACTGACATCTTCATTCACTTATTCATTTATTAAGATATTTTAGATATAATACAACATTTACCTGCTCTGCAAAAACCGAAGTCTGTAATTTTGGCATAGCCCTGGCTATCTATCACTATATTATCCAGTTTCAGGTCTCTAGATTAAAATGCAAAAAAAGAGTCTGTATTCATTATTTGGCATTAATAAGGGGTACATGGGGTACGGGGCCAGGGGGGTTTCCTCTTTCAGGTTTAAGGAAAGGTTAAAAAAAGGTTAAGTATATTTCAGTGGGGTTTTCTGGCATCTTACCTGTGGGCGATCTTGTTGTCATGTAAGTACTGCAGGCCAAGCACGACACATGCAGCATAAAACCTGTGAAAACACAATGTGTGGGTCACTGGGCAGCACAATACGTTTAGTGGGAGTCAATGTCTTGCTGTTCTCTTTTGTCACTCGATACACAGACATTCGTTACACTGTGTCTCAGTTTTCTATTGTCTTTTACTTACACAGATCGACCTTCCGGAAGCGGTCCATTGTTCATCGTCAGGTTATAGATGAGGTCCCCACCAGCGGCATATTCCATGATGAAGTAGATGTACCCTTCATCCTGGATGGCAGCGAAAAGGTTCACGAGGAAAGGATGGCGCTCTCTGCTCACAACCTGGAAGACTTCTCGTTCATTACTGAGACTAGAAAGCAGAAAGGAAACAAATGTCAGACGTCTCTGTAACTGAAAAAATCCTTCAATATATAAAAGCAAATGAATGGATAGCGCTTAGTGATAGCCATAACTTTCCCATCGATGGCAGACGTTTCTGACCCAAGAGAGGACTTTAGCATCAGTGAGGCCTTAAACAAAGATACAACATGAGGCCCCTCTGGATATGCAAGACATGTAAAAAATGACCCAGAACGTAAATTAAGAAGGTTCAGAAGGTCCTATTTGTTGATGTGAGAATGGGAATATAGTAATGAATATTTGGGTATGGATGGAAACAAAAATATATATTGTATGGGGTGTGTTTGTGTTTGAGCACAACTGTGTTAGAGCAGCTTCTGCTTGTGTATATAGAGCAGCGACCTAATGAGTGCATGAGGCCCCATCTGTGAAAAAACGAAACAGGTCACCTTCTTTCTCCTTACTTATGTGAGGTCCTAGATTAAGTGTCGCCTGTTTTGCTTTAATACAGGCTGTGCTGTGGCTGATTTTCTGGGGAGAGCAGTGACTCTGTCAGAGAATGAATAAAGCACATGTAGCCTACAGACAGCCATGATTGTAGATACAAACTGTATCTGTAAAGGTTCTGATGGGTTTCTGAGGGTTTGTGAGGTTCACAAGGGATTTTCTTTCCTGCTTCCAGTAACAGGGGTTTATAAACGAGTTCGCTGTTTGAGTATGATTCAAAACAATTCATTATTACGAGGAATCTTCTCATACTCACCGTAAAGCACCATTTTTCCTTTGCAGTATTTGAACCTTCTTCATGGTTTTTATGGCGACCATGTTGTTTGTCTCCATATGTTCTGCCAGAAACACCTAATATTAAAAAAATATGTTTAGGTGCATTTCTTCAAAACATTAAACTAAATTATTGTAACAAAATTTTACACGATGCTTACTTTGCCGTAAGCTCCCTTTCCCAGCACAGAGCAGGGGCGGAAATCGCCCAGGACTGGAAATTGACGTGGGATACTGTGAAGACAAAATATTTCAGGTAAATATCCCAACAGCTGCAATAGAACCAAAACCTGAGAAGTGAAACAAACTTTCTATTGTTTCTGCAACAAATAATTTGAGATATAATACCTCTGCTCTGATGAAACGTGAGGGATGCTATCCTCCTCAGGAGCAGGTTCTTCCTGTGTGATGAGGTTTTCAGGCAGTTCAGGAAGGTCAAGGATAGAAGGGGCTGCAGGTGGTTCAGCCTCTGCTTGATGTTCTTCGACCACTCCTAAACCATCATCACACGTCTCTGGCTCCTTATAGGGAAAACAGAGAAAGAATGAATGTAATTTTGAACAAAAGTGATTATTTCAATCTTTAAGTATTAAAATTGTTCAATATATTTAAAACAGATATTCAGTTAAAATAAGTCAAAATAGACAATCAAATACCTGAATAAGTTCTTGTACCTTAATATCTTCTAGAGGCTCTGGGAAGTCGACCAGGGAAGAGTCTGCAGGTGGAGCAGTTGGAGCTTCTCTCTCAAGCTCAACTTCCATTCCTGAAAGAACATGAACTTCATGTTCTGGCTCAGTTAAGTCAGGAAAGGAAGTGGCTTCAAGTTGTTTTGGAGAAGCATCTTCTTCAAGCTCAACTTCCTTTTCAGCCTCTGTGTCATCACCAAGAGAAGCGGCTTCAGGTTCATCAGGAGAAGCTTCCTGACATTCAAGAACAATGTCAATCTGGAAAAGAGCTGCAGGTGGTTCAGCAGGCACCTCCAAGACAGGTGGTATGAGTCTTTGTTCCACTGAAGGTTCTCTAGAAGAAGGAAGAAAATAAAATTGAAAATACATTTTATCCAGTGTTTTTATTCTTCATATCTTAGTTATCATTTAAACTTAATGGAAAAAACTTTCAAAGCAAAACACTCTGCGGAATCTGTTGGCGCTATATAAATGATAGTAATAAGCCGCAATAGAACCAAAACCTGAGAAGTAAAACAAACTTTCTATTGTTTCTGCAACAAATTATTTAAGATATAAAACCTCTGCTCTGTTGAAACGTGAGGGATGTTATCCTCCTCAGGAGCAGGTTCTTCCTGTGTGATGAGGTTTTCAGGCAGTTCAGGAAGGTCAAGGATGGAAGGGGCTGCAGGTGGTTCAGCCTCTGCTTGATGTTCTTCGACCACTCCTAAACCATCATCGCACGTCTCTGGCTCCTTATAGGGAAAACAGAGAAAGAATGAATGTAATATTGAACAAAAGTGATTATTTCAAGCTTTAAGTATTAAAATTGTTCAATATATTTAAAACAGATATTCAGTTAAAATAAGTCAAAATAGACGATCAAATACCTGAATAAGTTCTTGTACCTTAATATCTTCTTGAGGCTCTGGGAAGTCGAGCAGGGAAGAGTCTGCAGGTGGAGCAGTTGGAGCTTCTCTCTCAAGCTCAACTTCCATTCCTGAAAGAACATGAACTTCATGTTCTGGCTCAGTTAAGTCAGGAAAGGAAGTGGCTTCAAGTTGTTTTGGAGAAGCATCTTCTTCAAGCTCAACTTCCTTTTCAGCCTCTGTGTCATCACCAAGAGAAGCGGCTTCAGGATCATCAGGAGAAGCTTCCTGACATTCAAGAACAATGTCAATCTGGAAAAGAGCTGCAGGTGGTTCAGCAGGCACCTCCAAGACAGGTGGTATGAGTCTTTGTTCCACTGAAGGTTCTCTAGAAGAAGGAAGAAAATAAAATTGAAAATACATTTTATCCAGTGTTTTTATTCTTCATATCTTAGTTATCATTTAAACTTAATGGAAAAAACATTCAAAGCAAAACACTCTGCGGAATCTTTTGGCGCTACATAAATGATAGTAATAAGAGATTCATTAGAAATGTCACTTCGGAGGGAGGAGAATCAAAGTCCATTGAAAAACTGGTAGAAAATCGTTGAACTACGTAGAATCAATAAAAAAATTGAACATGACAGACTTGTTTGAAAAACAGAAAACAAAATAAAAAGAGATTAAAATTGGCCAATGTTAATACCTTGATGATTTTGGTGATTCCAGGATATCTATATCCTCCACCGCTGATGTGACATGGACAATAACAGGACTGTCCTGCGGTGATTTTGGTTGTTCTTCTGTAGAGGATAGAGAAACATAAATTTTATGAAATCACTAATATTCAGGTTATTATAAAAGCAACGACAAGACAAACTAACAAAATAACTGTCAAAAAAATATTAAAACTCAATGGGCACTATTAAAATCTTGGCGTTAAAAACGCGGGCGCAAGGGAGGAAAAACTGCGCACGCAGTTTTCCCCCTTGTGCACACTTTTTAACACCAGATTACAATTCAGGCGCAAAAAATGCTGCCTGCATTGTTTTTGCCTGTTTAAAATCTGAATGCTCGCAGCAGCGCTGAGCGCAGCCACGAGCATCCATTCGCTGGATTCCATAGGACTCCATTGAGTTCCTCTCTGCCGGTCACGTGACTGGTCGGATCTCACAACGCGAGATCTTGCCAGTCGGCATAGTGATACGCAGGGAGAGACAGGGGGAATTTTCCCCCCTGTCTTTCCCTGCTCCCGCCGGCCGGAGGAGGCCGACAGACCCGCGGTCCTCGCCGGAGGACAGAGGGTGAATATGTGCTGCTCTTTATTATTTTTAGAGCTGGTGTTAACAGATTCTGCAGAAGCGGGATCCGTTAACACCAGGTTCTGACTCTGGTTAACTTTTCATTAACCAGAACCAGGCGCTAATCAGCGCTGGGACATCGTAAACCAGCGCTGATTCACACTTTGCGCTCCCCATGTTAAGTATAAGGAATGCAAAGTGCAGTAACCTTGTGCTGAGAAGCGGAAGGTACCAAACGCGAACGGGTTTTTTAAACCGTTTGCGTTTGGATTGTAATATGCCGTGAATACCGCAGCTAATGGTAGTGCTCACGCAAGTGAGCGCTACCGTTAACGTGAAGAGTGTATTAGGGAACAATGTCTGTCGAAAGATTATTTTTATTCTACAGTATTTTTCTTAATTTCGTTACTTATACTGATATTCTGTATCAATTTATCATAATATTGTTATTATTTTCCCACTTTTCCATATAGCCAATTGGAATTATTTGCCCTGTCCCTATTTTCATGCACTGATGTGAATAAAGGCCATGGGTTTTATTTAGAATGCAGTTTCTATAACTCCTCGTTCGTCATATCTTTCTTATTAATGTGAGACAATATTACAGGGTGGGATATATTGTATCGAGAGCCGCAGTTATGCTGCTTTAACCCTGCATTCAGCGCTATAGGCAAAAGTGGGCTATGACTTAGGGGGGCGTGTAGGATTTTGGATAATCAGGATTCCAGGATCTTTGCTTACAAGATATTCTAATTTGGTGAGAAATCCCATTTAATTGAAAAATATTCTTGATTTTCTACTAGGGATGTGGCCAGTAATTCAGAAATCTAAATACATTATTTAACACATTCACTACATGACATGTTGTTCAAATGTACTGACAGAAAATCTTTATAAAACCAGAAGATTCATCCCTTGGGAAAGAAATAAAGTCGTTTAACTTACTCGAACAATGCTTATGTCCATCACGAGATGATTGACTTATATTGTCCTAATGAGGCAAGAAAAAAAAAGGTCAGAAGAAAAACATAGGTAAAGATTGAAACACCAGAGACATGGTAATCACAGATCCAGGCACTTACATTCCCTGACTCCCAATGAAGGAGAATCAGGCTGGAAGATGGTTGCCCCTATGAGCCAGGCAGCCATCTTGTTCAGAATATTGGTTCACCAAGTAAATAGAATAGATTTCATTTAGAAGAAAAGAGCTGAGCTCACGTAGAATTTAAGGAATGCGTGGTAGATTAGAAAAGCTAACAAGAAATCCAGGCAGGATCCGGCCAGCTCTTGGCATAGAAAGACAGAAAGATTTATGAATGAAGCAAGGTCAGTGCGATGTGCCAAGGAACAAAGAGAACACAGAAAACAGACCAGGTCCCTGGCTATCTGAATAAACAAAGCCAACAGGGAGGGAGGCGCTGGCCGGAGAAAGACAGCACAAACAAATCACAGACTGTCAAACTAACATGAAGTGTATCAATTTATAGTTAAATGTGGAATGTTCTTTGTGTTCATGCTAATGATGGGAGGTATTAACCCACGTGGGGTGGAATAAAGTGTCAGCGGGAGGTGGGCTAATTGGGATGTACCTAATTACGTATTTTTGAGTATAAGACCCCTTGCACGGGGTGAAAGAGGGGCTCACTCTTAGAGATTCAATCCTGTGTGAGCACTTGTGTGACGACACAATAAAATCTTGCCTTTCCTGAAGAGACTCGTGTTTGGACAATCCTTGCTTGTGTCTGGTCCGGCGCCGTTAATGAAGTGAACCTGATTGACTCCGGTAACATTTCTTGGGGGCTCGATAGCCGGGATACGGGCCCTTGCCAAGACACAGGCAACGGCTGCTGAACACAGTGCGTCGATATTGACTGCAGGTGCACGAGAATCCCGTTGGTTGGGCGTCCGTTGAAGGTGAGCTGACATCTGCAGGCGCCAAGCAGGATTTCCTGTTCAGTGGACCTCGTCTCGTCCCAAACGGACCCCCGGCCCGGAACTGGGACACCACGAGTCTGGGAACAGCGAGCAGCGCCGGCGATAGGTAACGTGTCTTCTATGTTTTGTATGTCTGAAGGAGATACCGGTATCTAAGGGAAACGTCCGACTGAGATAGACGGATAAGAGGATGCGATGGCCACCATCCTATTGGCATATCTAGCCCGCCGCTGATAGCACTGACATTGCTGAGGAGCCAGAGTGGCTAGCGGGTGTCTGGATTCGGGGGAATTGAATGCCAATCAAAGCGTAGTTCTGCTAGAGAGGGAG